>CM022298.1:478080783-478458028 GCA_011799875.1 Thinopyrum elongatum | reverse complement strand
CGAGTCGAGGAAGTTGATGAAGATGTGCCAAGCCGAATGACTGTGCGCAGGACGGCCGAGTCGAGGAAGTTGATGAAGACGTGCTCAAGCATGTGATGGTGTGCGGCCGAGTCGTGTGAAGATGCGAGGAAGTGGACCGCGACGTGTCCATCATCGAAGGAGTTGATGAAGATGCGGCTAGACATTGTTGGACGGCCGACCGAACAAGTTCCACTCGACTGGACAAATTCCATCCGAGTGTATCTTGGCCTTATAAGTTCGCGGTTGTATTTGTTGTCGATGATGTTCCGGATGCATGTTAACCGGCTGAGTAAAAAGGTGAGCCGGCCGAGTGAACCCAGAGGCTTCATGGTCGAATGAGCGCCATTCGAGTGGATGCTTCGTCCGAGTGCTCCTGCCCGTCCGAGTGAACCACAGCTGGGCTGCGACCTGGTCGGTGTGGAGCTGGTTGGACAAACCAACGCGGAGTGCTGGGCTCATAGGCGTTGGTGAGGTTCGGCGTGGACGTGCCCACGAGCGCTGCTCCCTCCGCTGGAGGTGGGCGGCTGCTAGCGGCCAAGGACACTATGCAGCGGAGGCAGCCAGGCGCGACGATGCTGGAGCTGGGCGCCGGCGGGCTGACGATGAGGTCGACTTGGTGCAGAGCCCGGACAGACATGGAGCAATAAATCCCTGGTAATTACGCATTGAAGCAGTTGCCCGCGATCCAACGCATTGATGGAGTCGTCCACGCCCAATGCATTTATGGATTTGCCCCAGGTCCAAAATCTACATGCTATAACTCTTGCCAAATTGATGTAATGGCAGTTTCCTTCTTTTGACAGCGCACTAATTGTCATCGATTTGTCAATCAAAGTACTTTCCTTTCTTCTCCTTCCGTAGCGTGCATGCAAGTGGGATATGCTATTAGAGGAGCCCGCATGCAGGCGTGACAAATGCAAGCCCAGCCGCTGAGCGATTGACGCCGGCGAGAGGAGGTGGCCGTGCGTGGGCCGTCGTAGAGGAGGCCGGAGACAACGCGGCGGACCGCGCCGGAGGGCGTTTGTACGAACTTGCCGTCGGCGTCGTAGACGAGGCCAGAGACGACGCGGCGGACCGCGCCGGAGATGACGCGGCAGACCGCGCCAGAGGGCGTTTGTACGAGCTCACCGATGGCATCGTAGACGAGGCCGGAGACGACGCGGCGGACCACGCCGAATGGCATTTGTATGAGCTCACCGACGGCGTCGTAGACGAGGCCGGAGACGACGGGACGGACCGCTCACCGGTGGTCGTTTTGTGGTGCCTTCATTGTTCGAGGAGTCGGACCGCCGGTCGGAACCACCGAGAAGGTCGAGGTTGCTTCCGCGGCTATGGAGGCCGAGTAGTGTGCGGGAGGAAGAAACTGGCGCGTGCGGGGGTGTGACCGACCTCCGGCCCTCATGCCGCGTCGGGTCTGCGGCGACACCGTCTCCGCCACGGGAACTGCTGCCGAATAGCTGAAGTCAGAAGGAGGCGCCATCGTGTGCCTGTGCAGTCGACGCCGGAGGGAGTTGCTCTCCTACAGGGGCCATCGTTGAGTCATCGGTGCGCCGCGTTGGGGAGTCGACATCGGAACAGAGGGCCGCCGCGCGCCCGTGCAGCGCCAGGGAGTTACTACTCCATGCATGCGAAACTGAACAAGTTTACTCCACGCATGATGTGGGGTATAGCTAGTTGCTCCATGCATGCAAAAATAAAGACAGTTAACTCTATGCATGACGTGGGGTATAGCTAGTTATTGTATGCATGCTAAACTGGAAACGTAAGGTATAATGCAGGGACCTGATCGCTCGGAGCGCCGTGCATTGGTTGCAGGCGGCGGTAATCGTCGCTGCGGTGTGCCTCCGTCCGCCGCGAAGACCATCGACGTGCAGCCGATGCCAGAGCATGGAGCCGCCGTGCAGCCGACGCCGGACGGGGGAGTTGCCGCGGGGGCGTGGCCAGTACCTGGCATTGCATCGGGTTCGTTCGCCATTACGGAAGCTGCCGAAGAGCACCCGATGCCGAAGGAAGAAACTGCCTTGCGTGGGGACGCGGCCGGCCTCTGGCGTCCACGCTGCATCGGAACCGCAGCTCCGCTATAGAGGTTACTGTTGGGTAGTCGATCCGTCGGTCGACGAAGTCAATCCGCCGGTGATTGAACAAAAAACCATCTGCATCATGGCTCGATAGACGCCATGCCCCATGGTGGGCGCCAACTGTCGTGGGAATGAATCCGACAGTACGAAGGGGGTAGGGTAAAGGAGCATGATCTATCGAGATGCAAATGGGTGACACGGTGGTTTTATCGAGTTCGGGCCTCTCACGGTGGAGATAACAACCCTACGTCTCGTGCTCCGGAGAGGCTTTGCTTAATCTGAGTATGTATCCGGAGATTACAATGTATGTGTGGGAGAGAGAAGAACGGATCTTCATGCCTGGACAAGTCCTGAGACTAATGGCGAGAGAGAGAGAGCTAGGAGGAGAAGAATGAGAGCCCCCAAGTCTAGTGGTGGGGGGTGGCTTATATAGAGTGCGCCACCCCCCCCCCCCACCTCCTATGTTACAAAGTGGGGCATGAATGCCATAATGCCAGCTCACTACCAAGCCTTCACTATGAGAATGATGCTTTGACTGCTTTGCTACCTGCTGGTCTTTGTATACCCGAGTGAGTCGTACAGTCGAGTGGTGAACTATCATCTGAGTGGATGGTACGTTGCTTGTCCGAGTGGATAGTATGCTGCTTGTCCGAGTGGAATGAGTTCGTCGAGTGGAGTGCTATGCTCCGAGTGGTCTGTTGCCTTCCGAGTGAATGTCACTCTGCAGAAAATCTGACTGCTGATCTGGCCCTGGGGCCTAGTACAAGGTGTGTGGTGTCCTAGGGTAGGGTCTTTAGGTCAGGCCTGTTACCCTACCCTCAATACATGTCCTCGTCATTAGCCCCCGAATCGGTCGAGGTTGAGCGGGGTCGAGTCGAGGTGAATTCCCAGATGAGTCGAGTGCTACGGGAGCGCTCATGAACTCCCTCTGGTCACCCGGCGGTCTCATCTCACCGCGTGTTGCCTTGACGGATTCCGGACTACATGGTGTCCGAGTGAAATGAGCTCAAACGGGTTCGCGGAGGAGCGTTAAACTCACCTTATAGCAATATTTTTATTGAAGTGATTTGGAGCTGGTCCCGCATCGAGTAACTGATTACTCGGATTTCTTCACGCCTCGAACGTGTCTTTTTTTGTTGTTGTTTGGCCGTCACTCGGACCGACGGACCTTTCGAGTGGATACCATTCCAGTGGGGGCACGCTGAGTGCACCACTGGGTGTAGTCCCCGAACTGCCGTCGACTGCGGGCATCGGCGGGAGTCTTAGAGCCTGTCTTTTTTGTTGTTGTTTGGCCGTCACTCAGACCGGGCGGACCGTTCTGAGTGATACCATTCCAGTGGGGGCACGCTGAGCACCCACTGGGTGTAGTCCCCGAGACCGCCGTCGACTGCGGGCAGTCGACGGGAGTCTTAGAGCCTGTCTTTTTGTTGTTTGTTTGGCCGTCACTCAGACCGGGCGGACCGTTCCGAGGATACCATTCCAGTGGGGGCACGCTGAGTGCCCCCACTGGGTGTATTCCCCGAACCGCCGTCGACTACGGCAGTCGGCGTGGTCTTAGAGCCTGTCTTCTGGTCTGGAACTAAATTAAACAGGTGAACCCTCGTGCGCTCGGCACGGTAAATGACTTCACCTAGAACTGTGGCGGGTCATCATGCATTCGGAATGGGTCATCATGCACTCGGCATGGTAAATAAGTTTAAGCCTGGAGCTGAATCAGTCGGACTGTCTCATGCACTTGGCATGGTAAGAAAATTCATCCTGGAACTGGGTCAAGCAGGTGAACCTTCGTGCACTCACGCACGGTAAATAACTTCGGTCTTGAAACTGTCGACTGGAGAGAAAAGTTGGACACTGCAGGAGTGCTTGTTCCAGTAGTACTTCTTACATTGACCGTATCTTCTTGTTTTCACACCCTTTTGCATGAAAGGGGTATTTGTCTGAGTGGACATGCTTCCCGACTGATCGGGGTATGTTAACTACAAGAAAAACTTGGTGGCACTCGTATGTCTCCCGAGGAGATAGACTAGTGGTCCAATGTGGACGTGCCATGAAACCCGAGTGGCAGGCTAGCGCGTGGACTGACTCTCCAGAGGAGGCCACTCATTATCCCGGGGGACACCAGCACATGCCATCTCCGAGTCCAAGTTTGTGAAACTGACGCCTTGGAGCCTAGAAGAAGGGCCAAGTATATCTGTAGAGGAGCATCGTTTTCACCCTTTTACAGCCCCGAAGATGACTCCAGGTAATGATTTGGGCGATCGTCCGAGTGGACAGTGCGACCCTTATAGATCTTCGGCGGACCAAGCGTGTATGGTCAGAATAATGATCCTGAAGTGATCAACAGTTGATCAAATGGGCGTAACCCCTGAGGGCGGCATGGCCCACGGCTGTGGCATAGCCCCCGAGTGATGCTCGAAGAGGTAAGCTCGCTACAGAGTGCGGTACGAGGTTTGTTCATATAAGTAACTTAGTCATTCCCGTGCTGGGGTTTGTGGTGAAGACATGTCCAACCAATGGTGACGCGCGGGGTGAACGAGGGCGAGGATGTGTACAACCGTGAGGGGTGACGACGCGGTGGCGAGGGAGTGTGTACAAACCGAGTTGACGACGCGCGGGCGGCCGAGTGGTGAAGACGTGCACAACCGAGTGGCGACGCGCGGAGCGGCCGTGTTGACGTGCGGGGTGGTCGAATGATGAAGATGTGCACAACTGAGTGGCGACGCGTGGAGCGGCTGAGTGGTGAAGACGTGCACAACCGAGTGGCGACGCGCGGAGCGACCGAGTGGTGACGCGCGGGGGCGCCAAGTGAGGAAGACGTGCACACCGAGTGGCAACGCGCGGAGAAGCCGGTGATGACGTTTAGCAGTCGAGTGCAAAAAATGGTCCTCGAAGGAGTTGCCATATGCTTTCAAAGCTGATGAAGCGACGAGGTCGGTGTAGTGTGGTTGCGACGCAACAAGACCGGCGTGACAACTGAGTTTGAGTAGGAATGAAGATGGCGCGCAGAGTGTCTGAGTGATTATGAACTTGTCGAAGTAGCGGATCTGACTGCACTCGTTGAAGTGAAGGATCTGACTGGTGATGAAGTACTCGACCACTCAGGAATGTGATTCTGAATGAGCTGCAGCCCCCGATTGCGGCGTAGCCCCCGAGCATACTACAGACTTTGACGATGGAATTGTCGGAATATGAGAATATAGTTTTGAATGGATAAATGTGTAACTCATCGAGTCGGACTCGGGTAAAGATGAGGAGGAGCTTCCGAGTGATGCTCAAAACAGGCAAACTCCAAAGGAGTGGTGTGCAGTTTGATTACAAAAGTGACTTGTCTGTCTCATGCCTGACGAGGTCTATATCATTGATACGATGAAGAGGATCCCACAGAGGGGTCGGCCGGATGTGTTTGAAGTCCAGAGTGACAAGGTCGGTGTTGTGGTGCGCTAAGACCAGTATGGTGACCGAGTCTGAGTAGCGATGAGGTTGGCGCATAGGCCGCGAGTGGTCCGTAACTTGTGTAAAAAATAGCACAAGCCAACGTAACAATTTCTCGAGAAATTTGATGTGTGCTGAAATAATTTGTGTAATACACCCATAGACACCCCTGGGAGTGCAAGGGGCTTACTGGTTAACCAGCAAGAGTCTGGAAGAGCAAAGGATCCGTTCGAACTTTGTCGAAGTGAAGGATCTGACTGAACTCGTTGGAGTACTTGCTCAAATAAAACGGAAGTGTAGTGTTTGGACTGATTTGCAGCCCCGAGGACCGATGCAAACTCGAAATGAGAACACATGGTGTTTGTGAATGATGTATGCAAAAATGGAAGTTGGACACGGGAGTCACATAACCAGTACTAAGCAAGTATGTGAAATAAGAAGCCGAGCGTAGAGGTACACTCGGTGGCGTGGCCTTCGAATGAACATGATGTGTGAATTACAGGATACTCGGGAACGTGGAAACACAGAATGTAGTGCATGTAGAATTACTTAGCTGTCGAAGGCGCGCGACTGGCCGAGTGGTGAAGATGTGTTCAACTAATGGCGAAGCGCGGGGCGGCCGTTGATGATGAGGTGCCCAACCGAATGGCGACGCGTGGGGCGGCCGAGTGGTTATGAGGTGACCAACCGAGAGGTGACGCGCGGGGCGGCCGAGTGGTGATGAGGTGACCAACCAAGTGGTGACGCGCGGGGTGGCCGAGTGGTGATGGGTGACCAACCAGAGGCGACGCGCGGAGCGGTCGTGTGGTGATGAGGTGACCAACCAAGAGGCGATGCGCGGAGTGGCCGAGTGGTGATGAGGTGACCAACCAAGTGGCGACGCGCGGAGCGGCCGAGTGGTGATGAGGTGACCAACCAAGTGGCGACACGCGGAGCGGCCGAGTGGTGATGAGGTGACCAACCAAGAGGCGACGCGTGGAGCGGCCGAGTGATGATGAGGTGACCAACCAAGTGGCGATGCGCGGGGCGGCCAAGTGGTGATGAGGTGACCAACCAAGTGGTGACGCGCGAGGCGGCCGAGTGGTGATGAGGTGACCAACCGAGTGGCGACGCGCGGGCGGCCGAGTGGTGATAGGTGACCAACCGATTGGCGACGCGCGGGGGCCGAGTGGTTTATGAGGTGACAACCGATTGGCGACGCACGGGCGGCCGAGTGGTTATGAGGTGACCAACCGAGAGGCGACTGCGTGGAGCGCCGTGTGGTGATGAGGTGACCAACCAAGAGGCGACGCGCGGAGCGGCCGAGTGGTGATGAGGTGGCCAACCAAGTGGCGAGCGCCGGCGGCCGAGTGGTGATGAGGTGACCAACCGAGTGGCGACGCGCGGGGCGGCTGAGTGGTGATGAGGTGACCAACCGATTGGCGACGCGCGGGGCGGCCGAGTGGTTATGAGGTGACCAACTGATTGGCGACGCGCGGGGCGGCCGAGTGGTTATGAGGTGACCAACCAAGAGGCGACGCGCGGAGCGGCCGTGTGTGATGAGGTGACCAACCGAAGGCGACGCCGGAGCGGCCGAGTGGTGATGAGGTGACCAACCAAGTGGCGCCGCGCGGCGGCCAAGTGGTTATGAGGTGACCAACCGATTGGCGACGCGCGGGGCGCCGAGTGGTTATGAGGTGACAAACCAAGAGGCGACGCGCGAGCGCCGTGTGGTGATGAGGTGACCAACCGAGAGCGACGCGGGGGCGGCCAAGTGGTTATGAGGTGACCAACCTATTGGCGATGCGCGGGCGGCCGAGTGTTATGAGGTGACCAACCAAAGGCGACGCGCGGAGGGGCCGTGTGGTGATGAGGTGACCAACCGAGAGGCAACACGCGGCGCGGTCGAGTGGTGATGAGGTGACCAACCGAGTGGCGACGCGCGGAGCGGCCGAGTGGTGATGAGGTGACCAACCAATTGGCGACGCGCGGGGCGGCCGAGTGGTTATGAGGTGACCAACTGAGAGGCGACGCACGGAGCGGCCGTGTGGTGATGAGGTGACCAACCGAGAGGCGATGCGAGGAGCGGCCAAGTGGTGATGAGGTGACCAACCAAGTGGCGACGCGCGGGGCGGCCGAGTGGTGATGAGGTGACCAACCGAGTGGCGACGCGCGGGGCGGCCGAGTGGTGAGGAGGTGACCAACCGATTGGCGACGCGCGGGGCGGCCGAAGACCCCCGCCGAATCAAACATTCGACGGCAGTCTCGGGGACTACAGCGAGGCCCCGCGCGTCGCCACTTGGTTGGTCACCTCATCACCACTCGGCCGCTCTGCGCGTCGCCTCTTGGTTGGTCACCTCATCACCACTCGGCCGCCCCGCGCGTCGCCACTCGGTTGGTCACCTCATCACCACTCGGCCGCACCTCGCGTCGCCACTTGGTTGGTCACCTCATCACCACTCGGCCGCTCCGCGCGTCGCCTCTTGGTTGGTCACCTCATCACCACTCGACCGCGCCGCGTGTTGCCTCTCGGTTGGTCACCTCATCACCACACGGCCTCCGCCGTCGCCTCTTGGTTGGTCACCTCATAACCACTCCGGCCGCCCCGCGCATCGCCATAGGTTGGTCACCTCATAACCACTTGGCCGCCCCCGCGCTCGCCTCTCGGTTGGTCACCTCATCACCACACGGCCTCCGCCCGCTCGCCTCTTGGTTTGTCACCTCAACCACTCGGCCGCCCCGCGCGTCGCCAATCGGTTGGTCACCTCATAACCACTTGGCCGCCCCGCGCGTCGCCACTTGGTTTGGTCACCTCATCACCACTCGGCCGCTCCGCGCGTCGCCTCTCGGTTGGTCACCTCATCACCACACGGCCGCTCCGCGCGTCGCCTCTTGGTTGGTCACCTCATAACCACTCGGCCGCCCCCGCGTCGCCAATCGTTGGTCACCTCATAACCACTCCCCGCCCCGCGCGTCGCCAACGGTTGGTCACCTCATCACCACTCAGCCGCCCCGCGTCGCCACTCGGTTGGTCACCTCATCACCACTGGCCGCCCGGCGCCTCGCCACTTGGTTGGCCACCTCATCACCACTCGGCCGCTCCGCGCGTCGCCTCTTGGTTGGTCACCTCATCACCACACGGCCGCTCCACGCGTCGCCTCTCGGTTGGTCACCTCATAACCACTCGGCCGCCCCGTGCGTCGCCAATCGGTTAGTCACCTCATAACCACTCGGCCGCCCCGCGCGTCGCCAATCGGTTGGTCACCTCATCACCACTCCCCCAGGCCGCCCGCTGCTTCGCCTCTGTTGCTCACCTCATCACCACTCGGCCGCCTCGCCGTCACACTTGGTTGGTCACCTCATCACCACTTGGCCGCCCCGCTCTCGCCACTGGTTGGTCACTCATCATCACTCGCCGCCGCTCCACGCGTCGCCTCTTGGTTGGTCACCCTCATCACCCACTCGGCCTCCGCGTGTCGCCACTTGGTTGGTCACCTCATCACCACTCGGGCCGCTCCGCCGTCGCCACTTGGTTGGTCCCCCTCATCACACTCGGCCACTCCGCGCATCGCCTCTTGGTTGGTCACCTCATCACCACACGACCGCTCCGCGCGTCGCCTCTTGGTTGGTCACCTCATCACCACTCGGCCACCCCGCGCGTCACCACTTGGTTGGTCACCTCATCACCACTCGGCCGCCCCGCGCGTCACCTCTCGGTTGGTCACCTCATAACCACTCGGCCGCCCCACGCGTCGCCATTCGGTTGGTCACCTCATCATCAATCGGCCGCCCCGCGCTTCGCCATTAGTTGAACACATCTTCACCACTCGGCCAGTCGCGCGCCTTCAGACAGCTAAGTAATTCTACATGCACTACATTCTGTTGTTTCCACGTTCCCGAGTATCCTGTAATTCACACATCATGTTCATTCGAAGGCCACGCCACCGAGTGTACCTCTACGCTCGGCTTCTTATTTTCACATACTTGCTTAGTACTGGTTATGTGACTCCCGTGTCCAACTTCCATTTTTTCGCATACATCATTCACAAACACCATGTGTTCTTCATTTCGAGTTTGCATCGGTCCTCCGGGGCTGCAAATCAGTCCAAACACTACACTTCCGTTTTATTTGAGCAAGTACTCCAACGAGTTCAGTCAGATCCTTCACTTCGACAAGTTCGAACGGATCCTTTGCTCTTCCAGACTCTTGCTGGTTAACCAGTAAGCCCCTTGCACTCCCAGCGGGTGTCTATGGGTGTTATTCACACAAATTATTTCAGCACACATCAAATTTCCTCGAGAAATTGTTACGTTGGCTTGTGCTATTTTTCTTACACAAGTTACGCGACCACTCGACGGCCCTATGCGCCAACCTCATCGCTACTCAGACTCGGTCACCATACTGGTCTTAGCGCACCACAACACCGACCTTGTCACTCTGTTGACTTCAAACACATCCGGCCGACCCCTCTGTGGGATCCTCTTCATCGTATCAATGATATAGACCTCGTCAGGCATGAGACAGACAAGTCACTTTTGTAATCAAACTGCACACTTCACTCCTTTGCGAGTTTGCCTGTTTTGAGCATCACTCGGAAGCTCCTCCTCATCTTTACCCGAGTCCGACTCGATGAGTTACAATTTATCCATTCAAAACTATATTTCTCATATTCCGACAATTCCATCGTCAAAGTCTGTAGTATGCTCGGGGGCTACGCCGCACTCGGGGGCTGCAGCTCATTCAGAATCACATTCTCCTGAGTGGTCGAGTACTTCATCACCAGTCAGATCCTTCACTTCAACGAGTGCAGTCAGATCCGCTACTTCGACAAGTTTCATAATCACTCAGACACTCTGCGCGCCATCTTCATTCCTACTCAAACTCAGTTGTCACGCCGGTCTTGTTGCGTCGCAACCACACTACACCGACCTCGTCGCTTCATCAGCTTTGAAAGCATATGGCTAACTCCTTCGAGGACCATTTTTTGCACTCGACTGCCTTACACGTCATCACTCGGCTTCTCCGCGCGTTGCCACTCGGTTGTGCACGTCTTCATCACTTGGCCGCCCCGCGCGTCACCACTCGGTCGCTCCGCGCGTCGCCACTCGGTTGTGCACGTCTTCACCACTCAGCCGCTCCACGCGTCGCCACTCAGTTGTGCACATCTTCATCATTCGACCACCCCGCACGTCACCACTCGGCCGCTCCGCGCGTCGCCACTCGGTTGTGCACGTCTTCACCACTCGGCCGCCCCGCGCGTCGTCACTCGGTTGTACACATCCTCGCCACTCGGCCACCCCACGCGTCGTCACTCGGTTGTACACATCCTCGCCCCTCGTTCACCCCGCGCGTCACCATTGGTTGGACATGTCTTCACCACAACACCCCCAGCACGGGAATGACTAAGTTACTTATATGAACAAACCTCGTACCGCACTCTGTAGCGAGCTTACCTCTTTCGAGCATCACTCGGGGGCTATGCCACAGCCGTGGGCCATGCCGCCCTCAGGGGTTACGCCCATTTGATCAACCTGTTGATCACTTCAGGATCATTATTCTGACCATACACGCTTGGTCCGCCGAAGATCTATAAGGGTCGCACTGTCCACTCGGACGATCGCCCAAATCATTACCTGGAGTCATCTTCGGGGCTGTAAAAGGGTGAAAACGATGCTCCTCTACAGATATACTTGGCCCTTCTTCTAGGCTCCAAGGCGTCAGTTTCACAAACTTGGACTCGGAGATGGCATGTGCTGGTGTTCCCCCGGGATAATGAGTGGCCTCTCTCTGGAGAGTCAGTCCACGCGCTAGCCTCGCCACTCGGGTTTCATGGCACGTCCACATTGGACCACTAGTCTATCTCCTCCGGGAGACATACGAGTGCCACCAAGTTTTTCTTGTAGTTAACATACCCCGATCAGTCGGGAAGCATGTCCACTCAGACAAATACCCCTTTCATGCAAAAGGGTGAAAACAAGAAGCTAACGGTCAATGTAAGAAGTACTACTGGAACAAGCACTCCTTGCAGTGTCCAACTTTTCTCTCCAGTCGACAGTTTCAAGACCGAAGTTATTTACCGTGCTGAGTGCACGAAGGTTCACCTGCTTGACCCAGTTCCAGGATGAATTTTCTTACCATGCCAAGTGCATGAAGATCAGTCCGACTGATTCAGCTCCAGGCTAAACTTATTTACCATGCCGAGTGCATGATGACCCATTCCGAATGCATGATGACCCGCCACAGTTCTAGGCTGAAGTCATTTACCGTGCCGAGCGCACGAGGGTTCACCTGTTTAATTTAGTTCCAGACCAGAAGACAGGCTCTAAGACCACCGCCGACTGCCCGTAGTCGACGGCGGTCTCGGGGACTACACCCAGTGGGTGCACTCAGCGTGCCCCCACTGGAATGGTATCCACTCGGAACGGTCCGCCCGGTCTGAGTGACGGCCAAACAACAACAAAAAAGACAGGCTCTAAGACTCCCGTCGACTGCCCGCAGTCGACGGCGGTCTCGGGGACTACACCCAGTGGGTGCACTCAGCGTGCCCCCACTGGAATGGTATTCACTCAGAACGGTCCGCCCGGTCTGAGTGACGGCCAAACAACAACAAAAAAGACAGGCTCTAAGACTCCCGCCGACTGCCCGCAGTCGACGGCAGTCTCGGGGACTACACCCAGTGGGTGCACTCAGCGTGCCCCCACTGGAATGGTATCCACTCGAAAAGGTCCGTCCGGTCCGAGTGACGGCCAAACAACAACAAAAAAAGACACGTTCGAGGCGTGAAGAAATTCCGAGTAATCAGTTACTCGATGCGGGACCAGCTCCAAATCACTTCAATAAAAAATATTGCTATAAGGTGAGTTTAACGCTCCTCCGCGAACCCGTTTGAGCTCATTTCACTCGGACACCATGTAGTCCGGAATCCGTCAAGGCAACACGCGGAGATGAGACCGCCGGGTGACCAGAGGGAGTTCATGAGCGCTCCCGTAGCACTCGACTCATCTGGGAATTCACCTCGACTCGACCCGCTCAACCTCGACCGATTCGGGGGCTAATGACGAGGACATGTATTGAGGGTAGGGTAACAGGCCTGACCTAAAGACCCTACCCTAGGACACCACACACCTTATACTAGGCCCCAGGGCCAGATCAACAGTTAGATTTTCTGCAGAGTGACATTCACTCGGAAGGCAACAGACCACTCGGAGCATAGCACTCCACTCGACGAACTCATTCCACTCGGACAAGCAGCATACTATCCACTCGGACAAGCAACGTACCATCCACTCAGATGACAGTTCACCACTCGACCGTATGACTCACTCGGGTATACGAAGACTAGCAGGCAGCAAAGCAGTCAAAGCATCATTCTCATAGTGAAGGCTTGGTAGTGAGCTGGCATTATGGCATTCATGCCCCACTTTGTAACATAGGAGGTGGGGGGGGGGGGTGGCGCACTCTATATAAGCCACCCCCCACCACTAGACTTGGGGGCTCTCATTTTTCTCCTCCTAGCTCTCTCTCTCTCGCCATTAGTCTCAGGACTTGTCCAGGCATGAAGATCCATTCTTCTCTCTCCCACACATACATTGTAATCTCCGGATACATACTCAGATAAAGCAAAGCCTCTCCGGAGCATGAGACGTAGGGTTGTTATCTCAACCGTGAGAGGCCCGAACTCGATAAAACCACCGTGTCACCCATTTGCATCTCGATAGATCATGCTCCTTTACCCTACCCCCTTCGTACTGTCGGATTCGTTCCCACGATAGCCCCTGGGTGAGCACAACCCACCAAGGCGCGCCCCCCCACCCTCTAGGCGCGCCCAGGTGTGTTGTACCCACCTGGTGGCCCCGCAGACCCTGACTCCGACGCTATAAAATCCTATTTTTGGAGAAAAAAATCAGGGAGAAAGAATTATCGCGTTTCACGATACGGAGCCGCCGCCACCTCCTGTTCTTCATCGAGAGGCCAGATCTGGAGCTCGTTTGGGGCTCCGGAGAGGGGGATCTTTGATCTTCATCATCACCAACCCTTCTCCATCGCCAATTCCATGATGCTCCCCACCGGGAGTGAGTAATTCCTTTGTAGGCTCGCTGGTCGGTGAGGAGTTGGATGAGATTCATCATCTAATCGAGTTAGTTTTGTTAGGGCTTGATCCCTAGTATCCATTATGTTCTGAGATTGATGTTGTTATGACTTTGCCATGCTTAATGTTTGTCACTTTGGGCCCGGGTGCCATGATTTCAGATCTGAACCATTTATGTTATCACCATTATATCTATGTTCTAGATCTGATCTTGCAAGTCATATTCACCTATTACGTGTTATGATCCGTAAACCCCGGTGTGACAGTAATCGGGATACTTTCGGTGATGACCGTAGTTTGAGGAGTTCATGTATTCACTATGTGTTAATGCTTTGTTCCGGTTCTTTATTAAAAGGAGGCCTTAATATCCCTTAGTTTTCTTATGGACCGCGCTGCCACGGGAGGGTAGGACAAAAGATGTCATGCAAGTTCTTTCCATAAGCACGTATGACTATTTACGGAATACATGCCTACATTAAATTTATGAACTGGAGCTAGTGCCGTATCGCCCTAGGTTATGACTGTTATATGATGAATATCATCCAATGAATTCACCGATCCAATGCCTATGAATTTTCTATATATTGTTCTTGCTAAGTTACTACTGCCGCTGTTACTGTTACACTTGCTACAAAATCATTGCTATCACTGTTACCGTTACTGTTACTATCATTACTGTTACCAAAACTATCATATTACTGTGATACTGATCATATTGCTGCAGATAATTAATCTCCAGGTGTGGTTGAATTGACAACTCAGCTGCTAATACTTACAAGTATTCTTTGGCTCCCGTTGTGTTGAATCTATAAATTTGGGTTGAATACTCTACCCTCGAAAACTATTGCGATCCCCCATACTTGTGTGTTATCAAAGCTCAAGAAGTAGCAGTGAGGACACCACAAGATTGAACCCATCACAAAGCACCTCTCCCATTGCAAGAAAAATCAATCTAGTTAGCCAAACCAAATCGATAGATCGGAGAGAAATACAAAGCTATCTTAATCATGCATAAAAGAGTTCAGAGAAGACTCAAATAATATTCATAGATAATCTGATCATAAATCCATAATTCATCGGATCTCAACAAACGCACTGCAAAAGAAGATTACATCGAATAGAACTCCAAGAACATCGAGGAGAACATTGTATTGAAGATCAAAGAGAGAGAAGTAGCCATCTGCCTACTAGCTATGGACCCGTAGGTCTGTGGTAAACTACTCACACATCATCGGAAGGGCAGCAAGGTTGGTGTATAGGCCCTTCGTGATCAAATCCCCCTCAGGCAGAGTGCCGGAAAAGGCCCCAAGATGGGATCTCACGAGAACAGAAGCTTGCGGCAGCGGAAAAGTATTTTTGGTGTGCCCTCTGGTATACGCGGAATATTTGTGTATTTATGGAGCCAAGATTAGGGTTAGGAGGTCTGCGAGGGGCCCACATGCCTAGGGGGCGCGCCCCCCTAGGGCTTTTGGCTCCCTCGTGGGTCTTCTGGCCTCTTCCTGAAGCTTCGTGGTTGTCTTCTGGTCCAAGAAAAATCCTCAAAAAGTTTCCTTCCGTTTGGACTCCGTTTGGTATTCATTTTCTGTAAAAGACAAAAACAAGGGAAAAAACAGCAACTGGCGCTGGGCACTAGGTTAATAGGTTAGTCCCAAAAAATGATATAAAATAGCATATTAATGCATATAAAACATCCAAGATGGATAATATAATAGCATGGAACAATTTTTGATGTGGAATGCTACCTAACATATTTATCAATGTAATTTTTCTTATTGTGGCATGAATGTTCAGATCCATAAGATTCTAAACAAAAGTTTAATATTGACATAAAAACAATAATACTTTAAGCATACTAATAAAGCAATCATGTCTTCTGAAAATATCATGGCTAAAGAAAGTTATCCCTACAAAATCATATAATCTTGTCATGCTCTATCTTCATCACACAAAGTATTTATCATGCACAACCCTGATGACAAGCCAAGCAATTGTTTCATACTTCTAATGTTCTAAAGCTTTTTCAACTTTCACGCAATACATGAGCGTGAGCCATGGATATAGCACTATAGGTGAAATAGAGTATGGTGGAGGTTGTGAGGAGAAGACAAAAAGGAGAAAGTCTCACATCAACTAGGCAAATTAATGGGCTATGGAGATGCCCATCAATTGATATCGATGCAAGTGAGTAGGGATTGCCATGCAATGGATGCAATAGAGCTATAAGTGTATGAAAGCTCAAATGAAAACTAAGTGGGTGTGCATCCAACTTGCTTGCTCACGAGGACCTAGGGCAATTTTGAGGAATCACATCATTGGAATATACAAGCCAAGTTCTATAATGAAAAATTCCCACTAGTATATGAAAGTGATAAAATAGGAGACTCTCTATCATGAAGAACATGGTGCTACTTTGAAGCCCAAGTGTGGTAAAAGGATAGTAACATTGTCCCTTCTCTCTTTTTCTCTCTTTTTTTCTTTTCTCTTTTTTTGTTTTTCTTTTCTTTTTGGGCTCTTTGGCCTCTTCTTTTTTTATTTAAGTCCGGAGTCTCATCCCAACTTGTGGGGGAATCATAGTCTCCATCATCCTTTCCTCACATGGGACAATGCTCTAATAATGATGATCATCACACTTTTATTTACTTACAACTCAAGAATTACAACTCGATACTAGAACAAAATATGACTCTATATGACTGCCTTCGGCAGTGTACCGGGATGTGCAATGATCTACCGTGACATGTATAAAAAATATGAACGGTGGCCAAGCCACAAATACAATGCCAACTACATGATCATGCAAAGCAATATGACAATTATGGTATGTGTCATAATAAACGGAATGGTGGAATTTGCATGGCAATATATCTCGGAATGGCTATCGAAATGTCATAATAGGTAGGTATGGTGGCTTTTTTTAGGAAGGATATATGGTGGGTTTAATGCACCGGCAAAAGTTGCACGGTACTAGAGAGACTAGCAATGATGGAAGGATGAGAGTGCGTATAATCCATGGACTAAACATTAGTCATAAAGAACTCACATACTTATTGCAAAAATTTATTAGCCATCGAAGCAAAGTATTAATATGCATGCTCCTAGGGGGATAGATTGGTAGGAAAAGACCATCGCTCATCCCCGACCGCCACTCATAAGGAAGACAATCAAAAATAAATCATGCTCCAACTTCATCACATAACGATAGATCATACATGCATGCTTCGGGAATCACAAACCTTAACACAAGTATTTCTACTAATCCACAATTACTCTCTAGCATGATTCTAATATCACCATATTTATATCTCAAAACAAATGCAAGGAATCAAACTTCTCATATATTCAATGCTCTTGATGAAGGTTTTTATTATATCCTTCTTGGATGCCCATCATATTAGGACCAAATTCATAACCTAAGCAAATTGGCATACTATTTTTAAGACTCTCAAAATAATATAAGTGAAGCATGAGAGTTCATCAATTTCTACAAAATAAAACTAATGCCGTGCTCTAAAAAGATATAAGTGAAGCACTAGAGCAACTACCTAGCTCAAAAGATATAAGTGAAGCACATAGAGTATTCTAATAAATTCACGATTAATGTGTGTCCCACTCAAAAGGTGTGTACAGCAAGGATGATTGTGGAAAACTAAAAAACAAATACTCAAATAATACAAGATGCTCCAAGCAAAACACATATCATGTGGTGAATAAAAATATAGCCTCAAGTAAATTTACCGATGGATTGAAGACAAAAGAGGGGATGCCATCCGGGGCATCCCCAAGCTTAGATGCTTGGTTGTTCTTGAATATTACCTTGAGGTGCCTTGGGCATCCCCAAGCTTAGTCTCTTGCCACTACTTATTCCATAGTCCATCAAATCTTTACCCAAAACTTGAAAACTTCACAACACAAAACTCAACAAAAAAACTCATGAGATCCGTCAGTATGATAAAACAAATCTCCACTTTTAGGTACTGTTGTGAACTCATTCAAATTTTATATTGGTGTTATATCTACTGTATTCTAACTTCTCCATGGTTCATACCCCCCCCCCCCCCCCGATACTACCCATAGATTCATCAAAATAAGCAAACAACACATCAAAAATAGAATCTGTCAAAAACAGAACAGTATGTAAAGACCAGAATATTAGTCATACTTCTATAACTCCAAATTTCTGGAAAATCAGGAAACAGAGGCAATTCATGTATAAATCTTGCGTAAAAAATTCAGAATTTTTCCATGCTCCAGTGAATTTTAACAATTCTGTTACTGGACGCAAAAGTTTCTCTTTTTCAGCAAAACCAAATCAACGATATACCAAAGCATCCCAAAGGTCTTGCTTGGCTCAAACACTAATTAAAACACCAAAACACAATTACTACAGAGGTAATATTGTGTATCTATTGAAAAACAGAAGCAAAAACAAAAAACATAAAATAAAATTGGGTTGCCTCCCAACAAGCGCTATTGTTTTATGCCCCTAGCTAGGCATAATGCATAGATCTAGGTATTGTCATCTTTGGTATGCAATCCAAAAGTGGCCCTCATAATATATTCATATGTCAACTTAATTTTCTTTCTTGGAAAGTGTTCCATGCCCTTCCTTAACGGAAATTGAAATCTAATGTTTCCTTCTTTCATATCAATAATTGCACCAATCGTTCTAAGGAAAGGTCTACCAAGTATAATAGGGCATGTAGGATTGCAATCTATATCAAGCACAATAAAATCTACGGGCACATAATTCCTATTTGCAATACTAAGAACATCATTAATCCTTCCCATAGGTTTCTTAATAGTGGAATCCGCTAGATGCAAATTCAAAGAACAATCATCAAGTTTATGGAAACCTACCACATCATATAAAGTTTTTGGAATAGTGGAAACGCTAGCACCCAAATCACATAAAGCATTGCACTCATAATCTTTAATCTTAATTTTAATAGTAGGTTCCCACTCATCATAAAGCTTTCTAGGGATTGAAAATTCCAACTCAAGTTGTTCTTCAAAAGATTTCATCATAGCATCAACGATATGTTTAGTAAAAGCCTTATTTTGATTATAAGCATGAGGTGAATTAAGTATGGATTGCAACAAGGAAATACAATATATTACAGAACAATTATCATAATTAAAATCCTTGAAATCCAAAAGAGTGGGTTCATGGCTACTTAAAGTTTTGACCTCTCCAATCCCACTTTTATCAATTTTTTCATTAAGATCTTCACCCTCCAAATTATTGGGACGCCTTCTAGCTAAAGTTGACTCATCTCCATTCCCTTCTTTATCAAGTTTTATATTAGCAAACAAAGATTCAATAGGAGTCACACCAATCACTTTAAGATCTTCATCATTATTCTCAAAAAACCTAGAAGAACATGCTTTTTCTAGCCAATCTCTCTTAGCACGCATCCTAGCGGTTCTCTCTCTACTTTCATTCATAGAAATTTTAATAGCTTTCAGAGACTCATTAATATCAATATTGGGTGGCATAGATATAATCCTAAAAGAATCAATCTCATGAGAAATTATATCAACGTTTCTAGCCAAATCATCAATCTTAAGCAATTTTTCTTCTACCGTAGCATTGAAATTCTTTTGAGAATTAATAAATTCTTTAATATTGTTCTAAAGATCAGAGGGTATCTTATTATAATTTCCATAAGAATTATTGTAGGTATTACCATAATTATTAGAGGAATTACTAGGAAACGGCCTAGGGTTGAAGTTTCCTCTATACGCGTTATTACCAAAATTGTTCGTACCAACAAAATTCACATCTATAGATTCATTATTATTCTCAATCAAAGTGGACAAAGGAATATCATTAGGATCAATAGGAGCACTCTTACTAGCAATCAATTTCATAAGTTCATCCATCTTTCCACTCAAAGTATTATTTTCTTCAATTGCATGCACTTTTTTACTAGTAGATGATCTTTCGGTATGCCATTGAGAGTAATTTGCCATAATATTATCTTGGAGTTTAGTAGCTTCTCCTAATGTGATTTCCATAAAAGTACCTCCCGCGGTGGAATCTAAAAGATTTCTAGATGCAAAATTCAATCCAGCATAAAAAATCTGTATGATCATCCATAAACGTGAACCATGAGTAGGGCAATTTCTTATCATCAATTTCATCCTCTTCCAAGATTGTGCAACATGTTCATGATCAAGTTGCTTAAAATTCATTATATCGTTCCTAAGGGAGATGACCTTAGCGGGAGGAAGGTACTTGGAAATAAAAGCATCTTTACACTTATTCCATGAATCAATACTATTTTTAGGCAAAGATGAAAACCAAGTTTTAGCATGATCTCGTAGTGAGAACAGAAATAGCTTCAATTTAACAATATCATTATCCACATCTTTTTTCTTTTGCATATCACACAACTCAACGAAAGTATTTAGATGGGATGCGACATCCTCATTAGGACTACCAGAAAATTGTTCTTACATAACAAGATTCAAGAAAGCGGCATTAGTTTCATAAGATTCCACACTAGTGGCGGGAGCAATCAGAGTACTAATAAAATCATTATTATTAGTGTTGGAAAATTCACACAACTTGGTATTTTCTTGAGATATCATGACAAAGCAAGCAATCTAGCAAACAAAAAGCAAACGAAAAGACGAATGGAAAGAAGGCGAATAAAAAGGCAAATATTTTTGTGTTTTTTTGAAAATGTTTTAGAAGTGAGGGAAAGGAAAACGAGAGGCAAATGGCAAATCATGTAAGTGCAAGAGATGAGAGTTTATGATAGGTACTTGATAGGCTTGATGTAGAACCTCCCCGGCAACGGCGCCAGAAATTCTTCCCGCTACTTCTTGAGCTTGCATTGATTTTTCCCTTGAAGAGGAAAGGGTGATGCAGCAAAGTAGAGACAAGTATTTCCCTCAGTTAAGAACCAAGGTATCAATCCAGTAGGAGGTACAAGAAAGTCCCCAATAGATGCACCTGCACAAACTAACAAACACTTGCACACAACGCGAAAAAGGGGTTGTCAATCCCTTCACCGTCACTAGCAAGAGTGAGATCTAATAGAGATAGATATAAAAGATAAATAAAAGGCAAAATAAAGTAAATATAAATAAATTGCAGCAAGGTATTTTTGGGTTTTTGGTTTTATAGATCTGAAAATATATAATAAGAAATAGACCCCGGGGCCATAGTTTTCACTAGAGGCTTCTCTCTTGAAAGAACACATACGGTGGGTGAACAAATTACTATTGAGCAATTGATAGAAAAGCGCAAAGTCATGACGATATCTAAGGCAATGATCATGAATATAGGCATCACGTCCATGACAAGTAGACCGACTCCTGCCTGCATCTACTACTATTACTCCACACATCGACCGCTATCCAGCATGCATCTAGTGAATTAAGTTAAC
Source organism: Thinopyrum elongatum (assembly GCA_011799875.1). Lineage (NCBI taxonomy): Eukaryota > Viridiplantae > Streptophyta > Magnoliopsida > Poales > Poaceae > Thinopyrum > Thinopyrum elongatum. The sequence continues at coordinate 478,437,031 of CM022298.1, read as the reverse complement.
AAGAACGGAGTAACGCCTTAAGTAAGATGACATGATGTAGAGGGATAGATCCAATCAATATTGTAAAACCCCCATCTTTTTATCCTTAATGGCAACAATACAAATACGTGCCTCGCTACCCCTACTGTCACTGGGTGAGGACACCGCAAGATTGAACCCATCACAAAGCACCTCTCCCATTGCAAGAAAAATCAATCTAGTTGGCCAAACCAAATCGATAGATCAGAGAGAAATACAAAGCTATCTTAATCATGCATAAAAGAGTTCAGAGAAGACTCAAATAATATTCATAGATAATCTGATCATAAATCCACAATTCATCGGATCTCAACAAACGCACCACAAAAGAAGATTACATCGAATAGAACTCCAAGAATATTGAGGAGAACATTGTATTGAAGATCAAAGAGAGAGAAGAAGCCATCTAGCTACTAGCTATGGACCCGTAGGTCTGTGGTAAACTACTCACGCATCATCGAAAGGGTAGCAAGGTTGGTGTAGAGGCCCTCCGTGATTGAATCCCCCTCCGGCAGAGTGCCGGAAAAGGCCCCAAGATGGGATCTCTCAAGAACATAAGCTTGCGGCGGTGGAAAAGCATTTTTGGTGTGCCCTCTGTTATACGGGGAATATTTGGGTATTTATGGAGCCAAGATTAGGGTTAGGAGGTCTGCGAGGGGCCCACAAGCCTAGGGGCGCCCCCCTTGGGTGCGTCCCTAGGGCTTGTGGCTCCCTCGTGGGTCTTCTGGCCTCTTCCCGGAGCTCCGTGGTTGTCTTCTAGTCCAAGAAAAATCCTCAAAAAGTTTCGTTCCGTTTGGTATTGATTTTCTGTAAAAGAAAAAAAGAAGGAAAAAACAGCAACTGGCACTAGGCACTAGGTTAATAAGTTAGTCCCAAAAAATGATATAAAATAGCATATTAATGCATATAAAACATACAAGATGGTTAATATAATAGCATGGAACAATTAAAAATTATAGATATGTTGGAGACATATCACGGTGTAACCTCTCTATTCCCGCTGCAATTCTCTACTTAAACATGGTGCTCAACACTATATATTATTTCCCAACGATATGTGGTTATCCTATGATGTTTGAGTAGATCTGTTTTGTCCTATGGGTTGATTGATGATCATGATTGGTTTGAGTTGTATATTTTATTTTGGTGCTGTCCTACGGTGCCCTCCATGTCGCGCAAACATGAGGGATCCCCGCTGTAGGGTGTTCCAATAAGTTCATGATTCGCTTATGGTGGGTGGCATGAGTGACAAAAGCACACACCCGAGTAAATGGGTTGTTGCGTATGGGAGTAAAGAGGACTTGATACTTAATGTTATGGTTGGGTTTTACCTTAATGATCTTTAGTAGTTGCGGATGCTTGCTAGAGTTCCAATCATAAGTGCATATAATCCAATTACGAAAAGTATGTTAGCTCATGCCTCTCCCTCATATAAAATTGCAATAATCATCACCGGTCTAGTTAACGATCAACTAGGGACAAATAACTTTGTTGTGTGACAAAAGCTTTCTACTAAACAACTAACTTTTATTATCTCGCAATTTATTCGTAGTTTTATTCTTGCAAAGTACTTCTAGTTTTATTCTTGTTCTAGGTAAAGCAGACGTTAAGTGTGCGTAGAGTTGTATCGGTGGTCGATAGAACTTGAGGGAATATTTGTTCTACCTTTAGCTCCTCGTTGGGTTCGACACTCTTATTTATCGAAAAAGGCTACAAACGATCCCCTATACTTGTGGATTATCACCCCCACCAGACTTGCTGGTTTCCCGGAGCTCCCTCCACCGTAGTTGCCGCAGAGGACCTACCTCGGCATCCGGCAGCACTCATGGGGGACATGGGTGGCGGAGATCACCGACCGGGAGACCCACAAGAGGAACTGGGTCAGGTCGTTCCACACGGTGGAGCTCGCGGCGATGGAGTATGACCGGTGGCATGTCCGGTTCCACGACCACAATGCGAGGTTGAACTTCTCATTCGGGACGGCACCGGTCCACCTCGTCCCACCAGGAGCCGGGTGTGGTGAGCGCGGAGATGGCGCGGGAGAACCGAGAGGCGAGGGAGCGCCTCGAGCACTACAAAAAAAATACACTTCTGTGATGATACTTGTTTATCACAGTAGGTCACGTTTTCTGTCATGCATGTACATCCATGACGATTTTATGACAGAATCAAGATAGTCATACCTGTGTTGTCGCAGAAGTGTTCCATGACAATACCAAAATTATCATCACGGAAGTGTCTACTTCCATGATGATAAATGGCGCGTCATGGAAGTGCTTTCGTCAAGGGTAACCGACATGTGGCATCCACCATAACGGGTCGCCGTTAAGCTATCGGGTTCCGGTTTGGATCCGATAACCTGTTAACAGCCAGGACCAATGGGGATTTTCCACATGTAAAATCATCATTGGCTGGAGGAAACATGTGTCGGCTCCTCGGTGGGCCAGATGTCATCCATCCAATGGAGGAGACGTGCCTATGATACGTCGACACGTGGCAGGGCCCAACAGAGGCCCATATAGGTTAAAAAGGCTGGCCTAATCAAAGGCCCGTAGTATTTACTCAGGTACTAGTGGGCCAGCCTACTAACAGCCTTCTTAAACATGCCCCATTTACGGCCCAAAGCCAGATCGGGCCTGTTAATTGTTCGCCGAGTATTTGGGCCCAATTACGGCCCAGTGACATTTCAGCCTATTAGAGGCTCGATATAGACATGGGCCATTTCAGCCCGGTGTGTCTTTCGGCCTGGGAATGGCCCGTGCTGCCCATGGGCCATATATGGTCCGACGCGACATCCGGCCCACTAACGGCCCGTGATCAAGGTGGCAACAGTTCAGCCCAACGTGACTTTGGGCCTGTTAAAGGCCGGTCGTATAATTCGGCCCGTTGATGCCTCTACTAAGCTTTCGGCCTCTTAAAGGCCCATGATATCAGTGGGCCAACTAAGGCCCGAGATATGTTTCGGCCTGGTAATGGCCCGTCATATAACTAGGCCAATAATGGCCCGGTCTACATTTCGGCCTGCTAAAGGCCCACGGACGACTATTGAAAATTGAGGCCCAACATGCATTTCGGCCTGCTAAAGGCCCATGGTATCTTCTGGGCCGTAACAGGCTAGAAGAATATTCAGCCTGTTAATGGTCTGAAGCTACATGGGCCCAACTAAGCGTTGGGTCCACTAAAGGCCCAACTAAACTTTGGGCCGAATGTAGGGTCGTGTAAGTTGTGGGCCTGGCGCAAAGTGTGAAGGCCCCAATGGCCTTTCAGGCCCAAGAAAGTTGTAGGCTGGCCAAATTGAGGCCCGCTAAAATGCAGGCCCGTTAGAGGCAAATGTTTCGGCCCGGTCGCCTACATCAGATTTTCGCCCTTTTTTCCAGATAGCGAATGATGGCATATACGGTTACTAGTAGGAATTAAGAACAAACCTACTCTATACAATAAAGAAATTATGGCATAGTAACTTAGAATAAACCTACACTATACAATAAAGGATTAATGGTATATTACATCCACTGGGCATCAAAGTTCGCCACCAGTGATCATAAAGCGCAACGAAGAAGCAGATTACAAAAACTAGGCGCCATTGCAGCATAACAAAATAATACTGAACCAAGACCACTTCCAGGACAGTTCAAGAAAGGTTAGCCTTGCGTGGGAGCTGCTGCGCAAGCTGGTGAGCAAGGCTATGAGACTGACCTAGCATGTCGGTCATAACTTCCAGCTGTAGCTGTTTAGCAATGAGGTTCTCATTGGTGTTCTCCGCAATCTTCCTTAGAGATAGGACTTCAAGTCGAAGTTGAGTTGCAGAATGCCTTTCTGCTTGAACTTGGGACTAAAGAAGTCGAACTGATTCACACAGCGAATTATGTGAGCTTGTTTGACTGCTAGTCTCAAGTAACTTGAACACTGCATCAAGACATGACTTTGGGGTTGTCTCGCTATCTTCAAGATGTTTTGCCTTCTTTGCTACAATATATGTTGGGTTTGTCTCATAGCCTTCAGCTGACTTGTGCATGCCATCAGGCATATCACCCTGAATCAAGCAGAGAGATGACAGGTTTTGCATGTGTATAAACAAAGATGGTAACTGTGCTGTCAAATCCATCCAATTTCAAATTAGAAAATAAAGAGTCAGTTCAAAATATCAATAGCATAATTTGGCATTGTTCATAATGCGGGGAGCTTCACCACACTACTGGATTACCATGTCAACAAAACAAGCATAGATGAAGGGCAAAGACAATCATTGTATCTATTTTGGTTAATGTGCATGGCATGTTGTTCATATCATCAGCCACATCAGTAAGATAAAACAGGAGATGACAAGGTGCAAACGTGGGCGGCTTCACCACACACTGGATTATAGATCCACAAAAACAAGCATACATATAGGGAGTATTGAGTAATGTGCATGGTATGAATAAGGAATTTGGTTTTACAACTAAAACTTGGAACTTATAGTTGTTGCGAACATGCATTTTGATAGAAACAGCAAACTAAACAGCAGTTGATGATAGGGAGTATGAGCAAATTAAACAACAGTTGAGGATAAAGGCTTTCGAAGGACTGGCTTACATTAACAGTTAACACAGGCTCTATAATGCCCTTCTCCATGTCAAGGGAAGGATAACTCAAGAATTTCAGCACAGAAACTTCTTCATAAGCATTGCCTGTACTCTGCATTTTGTAGAGAGTAATTATAGATATGATAATACTGGAAGGGATAGAGGATAATGAAGATAAGATGCAGATTGATGCTACATAATCAACTACCAATACCTGTAAGTACAAGCATTACAGGATAAAATGTACTGACAAGAGCAATGGGCTACACTTCTGCACTGGCATTGTCTGTGTATTCAACTTTTTGGTAAGATTAAATATAGATCTGATATTTTTTAGTAAATGGTGGGCGAGGGAGATAAGATGCAGAATGCTACACAATGAACCAATCCCTCCTTCCCATAATATAAGAGTGTTTTGTACACTGGTGTACTGTACAAAACGCTCTTATATTATGGGACGGAGGGAGTAGCTGTTAATGTAAGTACAGTGATAGACGATGTTCAGTCCTTACAAGAGGACTACAGAGCTAAACCTCTTCAAAAGCATTGGGTTGATTCTAAATTTATGTAAGAGTCGATACGGATCTTATAATGTCCACCAAATGGAGGATCACGAGGCTAACATGTGCAGTGATGCTACATAATCAACCAGCTATGAAAGTAAGTATGGTCATACAGGGCAAGAGGTACTCACAAGAGCAATGCAGTGTGCAGTATAGTTGCGAGATTCTGTGGTCAATTGAGAATGAATGTTCTTCTGCAAATAGTTTTCGTACAAGTGAGACGGTAAGGCACATGCAGAAATGTAGTTCAAATTGTGATGTGATATCATAGACAGTACCTTACGCTGCAGACGAGACCAATGTGTAACAAGATTATTCCAGACACTGTCTGATAAATGTAGCACCGGAGACTTTACAGAAATTTCATTTAGAGGCTTACCATCGAAGTGCGCTTGCCTCAGGTAGGAACGACACTTCATCAATGAGTGCTTGAAAAGTGCAACCAACCCTTGCTCGTCTTGACTATCCAGTTTGGTCCTCGCCTATTTAAAAGAATGAAATCTTGTGTCTTTTGTCAGCAGAAACATATGCACTAGTTACCATGAATAACATTAGTACATTACTTACACGTAAGTTGCGGAGGAAGATTGGAAATTGTTCTGTGTCTGCGGTATAATATTTCCATGAAGGAAAGATGTGCACAAAGTTCCTGACAACAATATAAGCTTCGTCTTCTAAACTGGGAAGAAGTGGAACAGGGGTCCTATTTGCTACAATTGGGGCTCTCTCTCGTTCGAAAAGGGATTTGGCAACTGGATTTGGTGTACTCTTTGCTGGAATGGGGGTTTTGCGTTGTAGAGCTGGTGCTATGTCAACTGGCATCATCATACTATTTGCTGCAGTTGGGGTCTGCTGAGTTGGGGCATCAGAGATGACTAGTGTAGTAGGGCTAGAGTCTGCTAGAGTTGGGGCCATGTTTTGTAGGTCTGGTGATATTGCAACTACACCTAATGGCCTATTTGATTTATCAGGTGTCACTACCTTTTCCAAATATTTTGTTCGTGCTCCTCCGCGATCAGCTATCACCCTCTTCCTTTTGAACGTTTGATACACAAGAACAACATTTGAATGGATAAATATGGTATGATAACAGATGGAATATGTACTAAAAATGGATAGGCAGGGTGTATTCACATACACGATGTGTAAACTAAGCTAATGGCAATGCAACAAAGTAGAAGCAATGCAAAGCATCAGTTGCAAGATATGTGCGACCAATATAACCTTGGAAAGTTAGAGCAAGCACCTTGATGGGTGAATAAGATAGGGCATCTGCCTCTGACTCCTCCACTAGGGAGCTACATTGACTTATGTCTCCCTCTAGCTCAGAATCATTGTTAGGATCATATTCTGAGCACGAATCTGTAGGTGGAGAGCGTTTGCATTGCATTGCATCCAGACTTGATTTCAGTCCCTTAATGCCAAGTTTGACAACCATGGCATTGTTTTGCTTTATTCTTTTCATGCGCGCAAGCTCATAATCATTATGATGCTGTTCAGTATCTGAGATTCATGAAAACATAAAAATTAGTCAGATTATCTATGGAATGCATTGCGGATTCAACTCGGAGAGTGTCTCCCTACAAACCCCTGCGTATACAAAGTTCATCCCCCAACCGTGCTGACCAGACCACACACAGAAATACAAACCTCTTATGTCTCTATAACAGGCGGACACACATTTCAAAACTAAAGTAGGAACATTAGAATCATATCAAATTCGTATTTGAACAAATAAACTAAGGAATTATGAGTGGAATAATGTTTAGCTTCAAGGGTGGAGTGCTGGTAGTGCGACACAAAGCAAGTAGGCAAATTGCATTCCATGTAAAAGATCGTAGTCTATGTAAAAGGTGGATATGACACTTTCTTTCTATACAATGTAGTGTTCGTTGCCCACACATGATGGAAGAGATCACACAGAGAAATACTATTCACTCATGTCTGCGGTTCTAGTATTTTAAAATAGGGTGGTCCACCCTAAAAGAATATTGACAACAAATATGACAAGGCAAGCATAGAGGTAGTGAATCAATCATTACTTGTGAGCTTACTAGGACAAGTATGCAGAATTGTAACTGCGGTAAGAGACCGTCCAAAATCTGAATCAAGAAGTTGGTCTAGCACTTATTGTTTGCAACTAATCGACGTGAATAATTGGATATCATATCGAATGAGTAAGAAAGACAAGTAAAATTGTCAACAAACCTGGCCTGCAGTAGTAATCTGGGTCAATGTCACTATGACCAACAATCCAACATGACTAGTGTCTGTTCCTAGGGCTGGAATTTTGAAACCCTGTGAACTTTACAGGTACTAAAGATTACTGAAATATCTGAACCATTAAGTGTAGGTAGCACTCAGTGCACAACAAACCCTAATGACAGTCTTGCCTAATGAGTAATGAATCAATTAGAAAATGGGCGATGAGGAGTGGCTGCTGAGTGTTGAGGACGTATCTCAGGATAAATCGGGTTGGCTTAGTGGGTGCTGCACGCCTGAGCCCTGAACGGACTGGGAAGGTAGGCACGGCGGCGCGCCCGGGCAGCGGTGACGCTGTTGGGCGAGCGACTCCTAACCTCCTATTAGTCCGGTGTCTCCTCCTAGAGTCATGCCATTCGGGGACGGCAAGTCGCCGTCGAGGCAGGCGGCTGGGGGCGAGTAGAGATTGGAAGCGCAGCAGAACATAGGGGAATCGGGGTCTGGGCTGACCCAAAATCCCAGGGTGGGCCACGGCCCACCGTGGGCACCCTGTAGATCCACACCCCAGCAGCGTACATTCATTTTCAAAACTAAATTAGGAACATTTAGCTGACCAATTAAACAACTCTGTTTTAATAATATCAGATTCGTATTTGAACAACTAAGCTTGTTTAACTTGATGGGTGGAGCAGTGCTATTATGACACGAAGCACGTAGGTTGATCATATAGTGATCATAAAAGGGGGGAAACCCTAAGCATGATCAATTAAACCCTATTATGACTGTGCCATGGCAGATTTGAAGCTGCAAACCACAGAAATGCTATTTAGCAACCATTGTTTGCTTCGAACTAAGAACTAAATTCTAAGAGCTGAAAAGAAAGTACAGTAACCAAGTTACGATCTATTTTTTGGTTGAGATCAAAAAGTTGAGTAGATATGAAGTAGTAACACCTCTCTTGCGGCACCGTGTAGGCATCGGGGGTGTGATGGCTGTCGGTGGTGTTGAAGCAGATCTGCGACGGTAGACGGGTGCATCGGGGGATAGGTCCCGTTGCGGTGGACGAGAAGGTCATGGGAGCGGCCCCGGCAAGGAGGACAATGGCGCCGATGAAGCGAGAGGACGCGATGCAAGGCTCCTGGTCCATCGCCGTGGATGAGAAACGTCCATCTCTAGCAGTGGACGACGCGGTCTTGGTAGGCGCTCCGGCATGGTGGAGGACGGCGGCGATGGATGGGGTGGAGGACGGCGGCGATGGATGGGGTGGCGGACAAAGGAGGCTGGTGTGGGGATGGTGTTCTATCGCGGATGGTGTATGAATGGGAAAATGGAGGGAGAGGTACGGGGAACCATGTTTTTGGGACGCGCCTGTCTAAAATATGGGAAGTTACAAACTTAGCCCCCGTTTAAAATTTGGACGTCTCGTCGGTTGGGGATAGGATGGTAATCTCGCATCTCCCAAATATTTACCCAGAGCGATTTCGGGCGAGGAGAGGGTATTTTGGCGCCCACGGTGTATGAACAGGGCTGACAGGTAGGGCGGTTGTGGAACGTCTGAGTGAAGTTACAAACCTGCCCCTATTAAAAATATTTTCCTACATCGATTTCGGCCGAGTCGAGTTTTTTTTTGCCGCCCACCGTGTATGAATGGGGAAATGGAGGGAGAGACAGAGGTCTTTCGGACGAGCTTTAATCAAATGTGTTTTGCCGCCCACGTTTGGCGCCCACCGTGTCTGAATGGGCTCAGAGGCGGTCGTGTCACGCCTAATTGAAGTTACTAACCTACCCCTATTGAGAGCAGTGGAAATCGGGCCGATGGATTGTCCGTGTAAGGGGTAGACAGTAATTTCCATCTCGCAAACACTGGCTTCGGGCAGCCGACGTGGGAGTGGATATTTTGTTGTTTCTTTCAAATTTTGGGACAATAAGCATTCAGGTTTACCCTGGCAACTAAATTCGATCCATTTTGTATTCTTATACGAATCTTTATAAATCATTCTATTTTTTTATATATCTTCAAAAGCACAACAAAGATGTATTCCACTATCATATATGAATATGATTTACAAATGCTGATACTCGAATTCAGAAGGTAGAATCCAGTTTAAGGTGAATTCGAATATTTGAAACTACTTTATGTCCAACTCAAGTGTAGCATGTATGACACACGCAACATATAGTGTACTCCCATTTAGATATGTACACAAGCGATGTCTCAAGATTCAAAATACTGAGTCAATCAACCAATAATGTACAAAACTAACAGACATATAAACACTTATAGAGTATATGGATCAATAATATCAACTAACATCCATAAGCCAGGTCGCTGTACTTTTTTTGCTAGAAGAGCATCATTTTTTTAGCAAAGCTAGTACAGCATCTTGGCCCTTTCAGACGCATGCCACTTAAGGACCATCTATACTACTATTATTGCTGAATACACATTCAGCCCAATTGGCATATTTGTAGGTCTGGCATAGTAATCAAAATGAAATGTCTCAGAGTCTTATAATTAATACAGACTCGTGCTCAAAAAAATTACAAACCAAAAAACAAAAAACAATTATTACATGATCTCTAAAACAAATGGTTTGATCGGTTACATGAACAAACAACACAATGGTTATTCAACGATGGAAAAAATGTTTCACCTATGATTTACCAAGTGGGAATTTAATTTTCTTTTTTCCTTCAGGACCTTAACAATGCGGTCAGTCTCAGCTTGCTTCGTTTTGAAATCCACCAAATATTTAATGGTTGTCTTGAGTACTGCTTGTGATTGTGTTGTTTGCTTCCTCAACATGTCAACTTCATCTCTAAGTGCAAAAGCAGAATCTCTTTCTACCAATAGTTTAGCCTCTAGAGCATCAGCAGTTGGCAATTCATGATGCACGATTGGGTCGGTGCCACTGTTGTGGGATGATACAACGTCCATGGGGCTAACCTGTTTTGCCATTAAATTTCCGATTGGATTCCGAAAAGTTAAAGTTAGCAAAACATCTCAACTGGGAGTTAGAACAGCAAACCAGTTAAACAAACAAGGAATTAAAGAGTTTCGATTGGATGCTAAAAAGTAGTTATTAACATCATTGTAACCGGTTGCAGCAGCAAAGCAGTTAAACAAACAAGTTTTGCAAAAGGTACCTGTTGTGGCATTGGAGTTTCTCTTGGATCCTGAAAAGTTGAGTAGCCAGTAACGTGATTAGGGCAACCGGTTGCAGCAGCAAAGCAGTTAAACAAACAAGTTTTGCAAAAAGGAACCTGTTGTGGCATTGGAGTTTCTCTTGGATCCTGAAAAGTTGAGTAGTCAGTAACTTGGTTAAAGCAACAAGTTACAGCAGAAAACCTGTTACACAAATATATTTTTGAAAATGTACCTGTTGTGTAATTGGACTTCCAATTGGATCCTGAAAACTTGAAGTTGGTAAGATGATTACAGCAACAAGTTACAGCAGCAAACTAGGTAAACAAGGAAGATTTTGAAAACATACCTGTTGTGCCAACGGAGTTTCAGTTGGATCCTGCAAACTTGAATGTTAGCAATCATAAATAAAGTGTTGCAAGAGCCATAAGAAACTAACATTAAAGTAGTAAAACTAACCAGTTTTGGCAACGTATTTAATTACACATGAACTAGTAAAACTAACAAGTTCTTGGCAACGTATTAAAGTAACAAGTCGGTACTGTTTACCAGCAACACAGACATCTATAAATATCTTTGATGTAAGCAAAATGATTCCGACACATATATCTATAAGTTAAAAAGACGTTGTCCCTCATATAAACCTGACAATTGTCTGTCTATGAACATGCAAACATTACTAGTGCTACAAGTGATAACAGCAAACCATTTAAACAAACAGGGTATCAGAACATAAATTACACATGAATTTTGCTGCACCCTAGAAGTACATATGACCAGCTATCGACATGCTTAAGTAGATATTTAAGTCCAGGCAAACAGGTAATTCTTAACAGTAAGTATCAAACACATAGATAGGCGCAGTCTATAATAGGATTAACAGGCTATGGCATTATGTAATTAGTAGCAAACTAAATTAAGCCAAGCAACGTAATTGAACAATTTTGCAATCAGTGGCTAACTAAAATTCCGAGAAGCATGTAACTGAACTTACGCTAGCTCTTTGTACAGGCACACTGCAACTTCTTTTTCGCTTACAAGGTTCTATGAAGGAGTCCATGGCATCAATTGCTTGGATACGCAGTCCCAATACTTCTTTCTTCCCACACTGCATTGGTAAGTCGAATGGTTAATCTGATAAGATGGTGCATCCTTGATATGTTATATGAGGACGGGTTGTCAGACTAGTTGTAGCAACACACATTACACTGGCTTTTACTGTATATTTCATGCGATTACATTTGGCATATCAAGATCTAAGCAATCTACAATAGGATGAAAAGACTGGTGAAAGTGCGTTATATCGACTAGAGGGGGGTGAATAGGCGATTTTTATGAATTCGTCACTGAGGAAATTCAACTTGAGGAATTTGCTAAGCGATGAACTACAAGCAGCAGAATAAGTACTCAGGTGCATGCATAACAAGACAGAAACATAGTCATCATGATGAAATGAACATACACAGAGCACAGGTAGCGTGTAACAGGATAAGCAGGCAGAAGACAAGACGACTGAAGAAATAGGATTGAGGAAATTGAGAAAGTCTTCAGTCAAAGTCTTCAAATAGTAACAATCAAGTTCATCAACACATGAATGAGGAAATGAAAGGGTTGAGGAAATAGAACCAGTAGCTCGGTGAAGACAATGATTTCCTGTTATAGTTGTACGTCTGGTTGGAGCGGCTAGGTATTTAAACCTGAGGACACACAGTCCTCACCGTATTCTCCTTGAGCTAAGGTCACACAGACCTCGCCCAATCACTCGTGGTAAGTCTTCACAGGTGACTTCCAAACCTTCACAGACTTGGTCACCCGGCGATCCACAATTCCTCTTGGATGCTCTAGACCATGACGCCTTACCGTCTGGAGGATGCACAGTCCTCAAAGGTAACAAGCATCAGTTCCACACAGGAACAATCTCTTCAATGATGCTCAATCACTTTGGGTTTTAGGTGTTGGGTTTGGGTTTTTCCTCACTAATGATTTTCTCTCAAAGTCCTCGGAGGATGGGATGCTCTAAATGACAAGTGTCAGTCTCTCTCGGAGTAGCCAACCAGCTAGTGGTTGTAGGGGGCGGCTATTTATAGCCGGGGAGCAACCCGACATGATAAGAAATAAATGCCCTTCAATGATATGACCGTTAGGTGGATAAGATATTTGGGACAGCTGGCGCGTAGCACAGCAACGGTCAGAAATTTGAGCTCTCAAATTCCTCAGGGCTATCATGTTCCTCACTTGTAGGCAATCCGCACTGGCGAATTCCTAACTCCTCAGTCAGAACAAATTCCTCAGAGAACAGAAGATCTTTGTCTCTGTCACTGAAGAAATTGACTAAACTGTATGAGATTTCCAATGGCTTCACTCGAAAGGATTGGATATGTGTAGGCTTTGAGATGAGCATCACTTGGAAACTTTTCCTTAGTTTTACCTCGACCCCCTTTAACAGTACGGTGTTTCCTATGACTCAAGAAAGAGAAAATGAAACTACAAAAACAAAAGTCTCCACGCTTCATAATCCTCGCATCAATATCAAAGTCTTCAAGGTCACACCAATTTTCTCATTTTCAAAGTCTTCAAGAAAACCAAAGTCTTCAACTGAAGACATTCATTTTTAGGGGTTGACTTTCATCATAAATATCAAACTCCTCATAGACTTATAGAACCTGTGTACACTTACAAACACATTAGTCCCTTAACCTATAAGTCTTCAATACACCAAAATCACTAAGGGGCACTAGATGCACTTACAATCTCCCCCTTTTTGGTGATTGATGACAAATAGGTTAAGTTTTCAACGGGGATAAACATATGAAGTGTAAATACTGATATTGAGGAATTTGATTGCAAGATATAGAAGAACTCCCCCTGAAGATGTGCATATTTGAGGAATGTGCTTTGGATTGCAAATGCACATTGTAGAGTAAAAACATGGAGATCTCCCCCTATATCTTGTAATTCATACACGCATTTAACATATGTTATGAAGAATTTGAAATGCATGATGAAATATGGTGTCTGACGAAATTTAGCATGCGTGCATTAAGGTACTTGAGGAAATAAGCATGAGGAAATAAGTTCAAAAGTATCAGACCACCATAGGACTTAAGTTTACAACTCAACCAACAAACACTTCAGAAGAGAGAGAGTTGTAACTTAATAAAAACAGCCCATATATAAGAGACCCGCTTGAAGACTAACTCAAATTTCTCCCCCTTTGTCATCTAATGACCAAAAGGGACGAAAAATGAGGACCAACGCCCCTGAAGAATATCATCATGAGGTCGATGGAGGAGCGCCAGCGTTGTTGGGGTCGTCCGTTGAGGTAGGGCCTGCCGCAGTGTCGTTGAGGTCTTCAGCTTCATCCGTCTCACGCGATGAAGAATATGAACTTGTGACCAGCCGAGGAACTTTGACCTTCTTGAATTTCTTGAAGGGATGCCGAGACCAGTCAAAGTCCTGTTGAAATCCCATCTGCTTGAGATCTTCATCACCGTAGAGGTGAGACAATATGGCCCAAGTGCGATCGAAGATTTCATGCACATAGTAGTGATTCTTCTTCACAGTGTTTTGTGTAACGGTCATGTTCTGAAGAATTGAGCCAAATTGACGCTTGACCCACTTGTGATTGCGATCGACCTTCTGATGAAGACTTAGAAGCAGCTCACGATCAGTCATCACTCGTGGAGCAGTGGCTTGAGGATTTTGCTTTGAGGCTTTTGCGGCAGAGTCTTGAGTTGCAAAGTCATCATTGGTGGAGTAAGATGCAGCTCTGCGAAACTGACCATCCAATGGATGAGTGCCTTCATCAATAACAGCAGCTTTGCCTGTTTCATCAACTGAGGAAATAGTCCTTTTGAGGACTTCTATGGGAGGCAAATAGCTAAGGTGATTCTGGCAATCTGCCTTGTAGTGAATTGAAGACCTGGTTCTGATGAATTTCATAATCCATGGAGCATAAGGCTTCAACTCAAACGGTGACAGTGCAACATTCGACAAAGTCCTCATGAAGAAATCATGGTAGTTAATGGGAATGCCATGTATAATGTTGAACAACAGATTCTTCATGATGCCAACAACTTCCTCTTCTTCAAAGTTGTGGCCTTTGATCGGACTGAGGGTTTTGGTCAGAATGCGGTAGATTATCCTAGGCACATAAAGAAAATCCTTCACGAGGAAGGTGGTTCTTGGAGCTTGGCCAGCCTTCAAGGGCTTCATTAGCACTTGCATCAAATGATGAGAAAGTTCAGGTTCTTCATACATAAGCCTCGTGCCTTCAGCAGGAGGACTAACTGGAACGGCATGAAGTAATTCAGAGGCCGGAGCTTTGTAGTGCGTGTTCTCAGTCATCCAGTCAAGCACCCATGAATTAACATCAGCCACATTGCCAGTGAGGTGCAGAGTAGCATAGAATTGAAGAATTAGTTCTTCATTCCAATCACAGATGTCAGCACAAAAATTCAGGAGCCCAGCTTCATGAAGAACATTCAAGACAGGTTGGAAGCAGGGAATGGACTCCATATCCACATGAGGAATTTGACGGTGCTCAAATACCTTGTCCTTATCAAACAGAAGTGATGAATAGAAATTCATCTGGCTGGCAGTCCAGAACCGCTTGCGTCGAAGTCTTGCTGAGTCATAGGGATTAAAATCAGTGAAGAAGTGATGCTCAGCGAAGAAATCGTCAGCCTTGAATTTTGGCCTTTTTGCATGAGGATTTTGCTGCTTGGGCTGAAGATTAGCAGTTGATGATTTCACAACTTCTTGTTGCATAATCTCTGGAGATGCTGTCTAAGGAATTGAAGGTTCAGTTTCTTCAGCAGCGATTGGATTCTCCATTTCTTTACCTGTTGCAGCTGGAATGTCTTCAGGAATGGAAAGAAGAGAAGTTTGACGTTCATCAGATCCCGTTTGAATTTCTTCAGTTTGCACAGGGGACTGAGAAATTGGATGCAGAGGTGTGGTCAATGGTGAATTGGGGTGAAGATTTTCCCAATAGTCATCATTCAGCAAAGGCGTAGTTGAACCAATGTCCACATCTTCTTCAATTTCCTCAACGCCTGCCTATTCAGCTGTGAACTGAGGCATGGGCGATGATACCAGTGGGGTTCAAGGGATATCTTCCAATTCAATATCTTCATCCAACTGCTCTGAAGAAGCAGCAGAAGGATTCTCTTCATCTGTGTCATCTGGAATGACATATTCCTCACCAAAAGGAATGAGCTCCTTTGATGGTACAATCGATATCGGAATAGCATCAATTGGCTTAGTGAAGGAACTTGTCAAAGTCCTCACTTTCTTGGGAGCTGAAGACTCTGCAGTGGTTGATGCTTTCCTCTTCTTCACAGCTGCCTTCTCCACAGCTTTTGTTTTCTTCACTTCTGATGCAGAAGGAAGACTGATTTTCTTCACTTTTGAAGCTTTAGTAGAAGCAGATGGAGCTGGTTCAGTTTCTTCAGGCACAACTGATGCAGTTGCCCTGGCATGTTCAGTTTCTTCAGGCACAGCAAATTCTTCAGCTAGCCTGGGTTGTTCTTCAGGAGCAACATTGGTGGTTCCCCTGGCATGTGCTACTTCTTGAGCTTGCGTTGGTTTTTCCCTGGAAGAGGAAAGGGTGATGCAGCAAAGTAGAGATAAGTATTTCCCTCGGTTTTGAGAACCAAGGTATCAATCCAGTAGGAGACAAAGCACAAATCACCTAACACCTGCACAAACAATCAAACAACTTGCACCCAACGCGATAAAGGGGTTGTCAATCCCTTCACGGTTATTTGCAAAAGTGAGATCTGATAGAGATAGATAAACGGTAAAGTAAATATTTTTGGTATTTTTGATTTATAGATCGGAAAGTAAAAGATTGCAAAATAGTAGATAGGAAACTTAAAAGATTGCAAAATAGTAGATCGGAAACTTATATGATGGAAAATAGACCCGGGTGCCATAGGTTTCACTAGAGGCTTCTCTCAAGATAGCAAATAATACGGTGGGTGAACAAATTACTGCCGAGCAATTGATAGAAAAGCACAAAGTTATGATGATATCTAAGGCAATGATCATGAATATAGGCAACACGTCCGTGTCAAGTAGACCAAAATGATTCTACATCTACTACTATTACTCCACACATCGACCGCTATCCAGCATGCATCTAGAGTATTAAGTTCATAAAGAACGGAGTAACGCATTAAGTAAGATGACATGATGTAGAGGAATTAAACCAAGCAATATGATGAAAACCCCATCTTTTTATCCTCGATGGCAACAATACAATGCGTGCCTTGCTGCCCCTACTGTCACTGGGAAAGGACACCGCAAGATTGAACCCAAAGCTAAGCACTTCTCCCATTGCAAGAAAAACCAATCTAGTTGGCCAAACCAAACCGATGGTTCGAAGAGAATTACAAAGATATAAAATCATGCATAAAAGAATTCAGAGAAGATTCAAATAATATTCATAGATAAGCTGATCATAAATCCACAATTCATCGGATCTCGGCAAACACACCGCAAAAAAGTATTACATCGAATAGATCTCCAAGAACATCGAGGAGAACATGGTATTGAGAATCAAAGAGAGAGAATAAGCCATCTACCTACTAGCTATGGACCCATAGGTCTGTGGTAAACTACTCACGCTTCATCGAAAGGGCAATGGAGTTGATGTAGAAGCCCTTCCGTGATCGAATCCCCCTCTGGCAGGGTGCCAGAAAAGGTCCCTAGATGGGATCTCACAGGTACAGAACGTTGCGGCGGTGGAAAAGTCTTTTCGTGGATGCCTCTGGTGGTTTGGGGATATTTGGGAATATATAGGCGAAAGAATTAGGTCAGGAGGGTCACGAGGGGCCCACAAGGGTGGGGGGCGCGCCCTACCCCCCTGGGCGCGCCCTCCGTCCTTGTGGCCGCCTCATGGCTCCTCCGACTTCATCTCCAAGTCTCCTGGTTGTCTTCTAGTCCAAGAAAAATCATCGCAAAGTTTTATTCCGTTTGGACTCCGTTTGGTATTCCTTTTCTGCGAAACTCAAAAATAGGGAAAAAACAGAAACTGGCACTGGGCTCTAGGTTAATAGGTATTCCCAAAAATTATATAAAATAGCATATTAATGCATATAAAACATCCAAAACAGATAATATAATAACATGGAACAATCAAAAATTATAGATACATTGGAGATGTATCAAGCATCCCCAAGCTTAATTCCTGCTAGTATAAGAAAGTGAGGAAGCCCATCATTGGAATATACAAGCCAAGTTCTATAATGAAAAATTCCCATTAGTATAAGAAAGTGACAACGTAGGAGACTCTCTATCATGAAGATCATGGTACTACTTTGAAGCACAAGTGTGGTAAAAGGATAGTAACATTGTCCCTTCTCTCTTTTCTCTTTTTTTTTGTAATCTGGGCCTTCTCATTTTTTTTGGCCTCCTTTTTTTTTGTCCGTAGTCTCATCCCGACTTGTGGGGGAATCATAGTCTCCATCATCCTTTCCTCACTTGGGACAATGCTCTAATAATGAAGATCATCACACTTTTATTTACTTATAACTCAAGAATTACAACTCGATACTTAGAACAAAATATGACTCTATATGAATGCCTCCAGCGGTTTACCGGGAAGTGCAATGAATCAAGAGTGACATGTATGAAAGAATTATGAATGGTGGCTTTGCCACAAATACGATGTCAACTACATGATCATGCAAAGCAATATGACAATGATGGTGCGTGTCATAAAAAATGGAACGGTGGAAAGTTGCATGGCAATATATCTCGGAATGGCTATGCAAATGGCATAATAGGTAGGTATGGTGGCTGTTTTGAGGAAGGTATATGGTGGGTGTATGGTACCGGCGAAAGTTGCGCGGTACTAGAGAGGCTAGTAATGGTGGAAGGGTGAGAGTGCGTATAATCCATGGACTCAACATTAGTCATAAAGAACTCACATACTTATTGCAAAAATCTATTAGTTATCGAAATGAAGTACTATGCGCATGCTCCTAGGGGGATAGATTGGTAGGAAAATACCATCGCTCGTCCCCGACCGCCACTCATAAGGAAGACAATCAATAAATAAATCATACTCCGACTTCATCACATAACGGTTCACCATACGTGCATGCTACGGGAATCACAAACTTTAACACAAGTATTTTTCAAATCCACAATTACTCACTAGCATGACTCTAATATCACCATCTTTATATCTCAAAACAATCATAAGGAACCAAACTTCTCATAGTATTCAATGCACTTTATATGAAAGTTTTTATTATATCCCTCTTTGGATGCCCATCATATTAGGACTAAATTTATAACCAAAGCAAATTACCATGCTGTTTAAAGACTCTCAAAATAATATAAGTGAAGCATGAGAGTTCAACAATTTCTATAAAATAAAACCACCGTCGTGCTCTAAAAAGATATAAGTGAAGCACTAGAGCAAAATTGCCTAGCTCAAAAGATATAAGTGAAGCACAAAGAGTATTCTAATAAATCACGATTCATGCGTGTCCCTCTCAAAAGGTGTGTACATCAAGGATGATTGTGGCAAACTAAAAATCAAAGACTCAAATCATACAAGACGCTCCAAGCAAAACACATATCATGTGGTGAATAAAAATATAGCCTCAAGTAAAGTTACCGATAGAAGAAGACGAAAGAGGGGATGCCTTCCGGGGCATCCCCAAGCTTAGGCTCTTGTTTGTCCTTGAATATTACCTTGGGGTGACTTGGGCATCCCCAATCTTAGGCTCTTGCCACTCCTTATTCCATAGTCCATCAAATCTTTACCCAAAACTTGAAAACTTCACAACATAAAACTCAACAGAAAACTCGTGAGATCCGTTAGTACAAAAAAATAAAATCACCACTTTTGGTACTGTTGTGAACTCATTATTTATTTAAATTAGTGTAATATATACTGTATTCCAACTTCTCCATGGTTCATACCCCCCGATACTATCCATAGATTCATCAAAATAAGCAAACAACACAAAGAAAACAGAATCTGTCAAAAACAGAACAGTCTTCTAATATCTGAATTGTTATAATACTTATGTTACTCCAAAACTTCTGACAAATTAGAATAACATAGTAAATTCTTATATAAATCCTGTGTAAAAATTTCAGGGTTTTTCCACACTCCAGTGAATTATTAAAATTCTGTGACTGGACACAAAAGTTTCTGTTTTTCAGCAAGATCAAATCAACTATCACCGTAAGCCATCCCAAAGGTCTTACTTGGCACAAACCCTAATTAAAACACCAAAACACAATTACTACAGAGGTAATAATGTGTAATTTATTCAAGAACAGTAGAAAAACAAAAAAGACACAAAAATAAAATTGGGTTGCCTCCCAACAAGCGCTATTGTTTAACGCCCCTAGCTAGGCATTGATAATTTTAATGATGCTCACATGAAAGATAGCAATTGAAACACGAAGAAAGCATCATGTAGCATGTGAAAAAAAAGTTTAAGTCTAACATACTTCCTATGCATAGGCATTTTATAAGCAAACAAATTATCAAGACAAGTAAAAACTAGCATATGCAAGGAAGAAGAAAGAAATAATAGCAATCTCAACATGACGAGAGGTAATTTAGTGACATGAAAATTTCTACAACCATATTCTCCTCTCTCATAATAATTACATGTAGGATCATAATCAAATTCAATAATATAACTATCACATAAAATATTCTCTACATGATCCACATGCATGCAAAGTTGACACTCTTCCAAGATAGTGGGATTAACATTAACTAAAGTCATGACCTCTCCAAGCCCACTTTTATCAAAAAATTCATAGAATTGATCATACTCCAAAGTAGTGGGATCATTATTACCTAAAGTTGACACACTTCCAAACCCACTTTCAATATTATTGCAAACGTATTCATCATGAGGCTTAAATAAATTTTCAAGATCATAAGAAGAATCACCCCAATCATGATCATTACAATAAGTAGTGGGCATAGCAAAATTAGCATCCCCAAGCTTAGGGTTTTGCATATTATTAGCACAATTGTCATTAATAGAATTTATAAAAACATCATTGCAATCATGCTTTTCATTCAAGGAGCTATCGTGAATCACTTCATAAATTTCTTCTTTTAACACTTCATCACAATTTTCAGATTCACGAATTTCAAGCAAAACTTCATAAAGATAATCTAGTGTACTCAAACCACTAGAAATTGGTTCATCATAATTGGATCTCTTAAAAAGATTAGCAAGTGGATGAGGATCCATAAACTCTTAGCAAGCGAAGACGCAAGCAAAAAGAAGGCACATGGTAACACAAGCAAACAAAAGATCGAACGGAAAGAAGGCAAACAAAAAGGCAAATATTTTTGTGTTTTTCTAAAATCGTTTTAGAAGTGGGGGAGAGGAAAACAAGAGGCAACTGGCGAATAATGTAATGCAAGAGATGAGAGTTTATGATGGGTACTTGGTATGTCTTGACTTGGCGTAGATCTCCCCGGCAACGGCGCCAGAAATTCTTCCTGCTACTTCTTGAGCTTGCGTTGGTTTTTCCCTTGAAGAGGAAAGGGTGATGCAGCAAAGTAGAGATAAGTATTTCCCTCAGTTTTGAGAACCAAGGTATCAATCCAGTAGGAGACAACGCACAAATCACCTAATACCTGCACAAACAATCAAATAACTTGCACCCAACGCGATAAAGGGGTTGTCAATCCCTTCACGGTTATTTGCAAAAGTGAGATCTGATAGAGATAGATAAACGGTAAAGTAAATATTTTTGGTATTTTTGATTTATAGATCGAAAAGTAAAAGATTGCAAAATAGTAGATAGGAAACTTAAAAGATTGCAAAATAGTAGATCAGAAACTTATATAATGGAAAATAGACCCAGAGGCCATAGGTTTCACTAGAGGCTTCTCTCAAGATAGCAAATAATACGGTGGGTGAACAAATTACTGCCGAGCAATTGATAGAAAAGCACAAAGTTATGACGATATCTAAGGCAATGGTCATGAATATAGGCAACACGTCCGTGTCAAGTAGACCAAAATGATTCTGCATCTACTACTATTACCCCACACATCAACCGCTATCCAGCATGCATCTAGAGTATTAAGTTCATAAAGAACGGAGTAACGCATTAAGTAAGATGACATGATGTAGAGGAATTAACTCAAGCAATATGATGAAAACCCCATCTTTTTTATCCTCGATGGCAATAATACAATACGTGCCTTGCTGCCCCTACTGTCACTGGGAAAGGACACCGCAAGATTGAACCCAAAGCTAAGCACTTCTCCCATTGCAAGAAAAACCAATCTAGTTGGCCAAACCAAACCGATGGTTCGAAGAGAATTACAAAGATATCAAATCATGCATAAAAGAATTCAGAGAAGATTCAAATAATATTCATAGATAAGCTGATCATAAATCCACAATTCATCGGATCTCGGCAAACACACCGCAAAAAAGTATTACATCAAATAGATCTCCAAGAACATCGAGGAGAACATGGTATTGAGAATCAAAGAGAGAGAAGAAGCCATCTAGCTACTAGCTATGGACCCGTAGGTCTGTGGTAAACTACTCACGCTTCATCGGAAGGGCAATGGAGTTGGTGTAGAAGCCCTTCCGTGATCGAATCCCCCTCCGGCAGGGTGCCGGAAAAGGTCCCTAGATGGGATCTCACAGGTACAGAACGTTGCGGCGGTGGAAAAGTCTTTTCGTGGATGCCTCTGGTGGTTTGGGGATATTTGGGAATATATAGGCGAAAGAATTAGGTCAGGAGGGTCATGAGGGGCCCACAAGGGTGGTGGGCGCGCCCTCCGTCCTTGTGGCCGCCTCGTGGCTCCTCCGACTTCATCTCCAAGTCTCCTGGTTGTCTTCTGGTCCAAGAAAAATCATCGCGAAGGTTTTATTCCGTTTGGACTCCGTTTGGTATTCCTTTTCTGCGAAACTCAAAAACAGGGAAAAAACAGAAACTGGCACTGGGCTCTAGGTTAATAGGTTAGTCCCAAAAATAATATAAAATAGCATATTAATGCATATAAAACATCCAAAACAGATAATATAATAACATGGAACAATCAAAAATTATAGATACGTTGGAGATGTATCAAGCATCCCCAAGCTTAATTCCTTCTCGTCCTCGATTAGGTAAATGATAAAAACAGAATTTTTGATGTGGAATGCTACCTGACATATTTATCCATGTAATTTTCTTTATTGTGGCATGAATGTTCAGATCCATAAGATTCAAAACAAAAGTTTAATATTGACATAAAAACAATAATACTTCAAGCATACTAAAAAGGCAATTATGTCTTCTCAAAATAACATGGCCAAAGAAAGCTTATCCCTACCAAATCATATAGTCTGGCTATGCTCCATCTTCATCACACAAAATATTCAAATCATGCACAACCCCGATGACAAGCCAAGCAATTGTTTCATACTTTTGATGTTCTCAAACTTTTTCAACTTTCACGCAATACATGAGCGTGAGCCATGGACATAGCACTATAGGTGGAATAGAATATGGTGGTTGTGGAGAAGACAAAAAGAAGGAGATAATCTCACATCAACTAGGCGTATCAACGGGCTATGGAGATGCCCATCAATAGATATCAATGTGAGTGAGTAGGGATTGCCATGCAACGGATGCACTAGAGCTATAAGTTTATGAAAGCTCAAAAGAAAACTAAGTGGGTGTGCATCCAACTCGCTTGCTCACGAAGACCTAGGGCAATTTGAGGAAGCCCATCATTGGAATATACAAGCCAAGTTCTATAATGAAAAATTCCCACTAGTATATGAAAGTGACAACATAGGAGACTCTCTATCATGAAGATCATGGTGCTACTTTGAAGCACAAGTGTGGTAAAAGGATAGTAACATTGTCCCTTCTCTCTTTTCTCTTTTTTTTTGTAATTTGCGCCTTCTCATTTTTTTTGGCCTCCTTTTTTTTCGTCCGGAGTCTCATCCCGACTTGTGGTGGAATCATAGTCTCCATCATCCTTTCCTCACTTGGGACAATGCTCTAATAATGAAGATCATCACGCTTTTATTTACTTACAACTCAAGAATTACAACTCGATACTTAGAACAAAATATGACTCTATATGAATGCCTCCGGCGGTTTACCGGGAAGTGCAATGAATCAAGAGTGACATGTATGAAAGAATTATGAGCGGTGGCTTTGCCACAAATACGATGTCAACTACATGACCATGCAAAGCAATATGACAATGATGATGCGTGTCATAAAAAATGGAACGGTGGAAAGTTGCATGGCAATATATCTCGGAATGGCTATGCAAATGGCATAATAGGTAGGTATGGTGGCTGTTTTGAGGAAGGTATATGGTGGGTGTATGGTACCGGCAAAAGTTGCGAGGTACTAGAGAGGCTAGCAATGGTGGAAGGGTGAGAGTGCGTATAATCCATGGACTCAACATTAGTCATAAAGAACTCACATACTTATTGCAAAAATCTATTAGTTATTGAAACAAAGTACTATGCGCATGCTCCTAGGGGGATAGATTTGTAGGAAAAGACCATCGCTCGTCCCCGACCGCCACTCATAAGGAAGACAATCAATAAATAAATCATGCTCCGACTTCATCACATAACGGTTCACCATACGTGCATGCTACGGGAATCACAAACTTTAACACAAGTATTTTTCAAATCCACAATTACTCACTAGCATGACTCTAATATCACCATCTTTATATCTCAAAACAATCGTAAGGAACCAAACTTCTCATAGTATTCAATGCACTTTATATGAAAGTTTTTATTATATCCCTCTTTGGATGCCCATCATATTAGGACTAAATTTATAACCAAAGCAAATTACCATGCTGTTTAAAGACTCTCAAAATAATATAAGTGAAGCATGAGAGTTCAACAATTTCTATAAAATAAAACCACCGCCGTGCTCTAAAAAGATATAAGTGAAGCACTAGAGCAAAATTGCCTAGCTCAAAAGATATAAGTGAAGCACAAAGAGTATTCTAATAAATCACGATTCATGCGTGTCCCTCTCAAAAGGTGTGTACATAAAGGATGATTGTGGAAAACTAAAAATCAAAGACTCAAATCATACAAGACGCTCCAAGCAAAACACATATCATGTGGTGAATAAAAGTATAGCCTCAAGTAAAGTTACCGATAGAAGAAGACGAAAGAGGGGATGCCTTCCGGGGCATCCCCAAGCTTAGGCTCTTGTTTGTCCTTGAATATTACCTTGGGGTGACTTGGGAATCCCCAATCTTAGGCTCTTGCCACTCCTTATTCCATAGTCCATCAAATCTTTACCCAAAACTTGAAAACTACACAACACAAAACTCAACAGAAAACTCGTGAGATCCGTTAGTACAAAAAAATAAAATCACCACTTTTGGTACTGTTGTGAACTCATTATTTATTTAAATTAGTGTAATATATACTGTATTCCAACTTCTCCATGGTTCATACCCCCCGATACTACCCATAGATTCATCAAAATAAGCAGACAACACAAAGAAAACAGAATCTGTCAAAAACAGAACAGTCTTCTAAGATCTGAATTGTTCTAATACTTCTTTTACTCCAAAAATTCTGAAAATTAGAATAAGAGATTAAATTCGTATATCAATCCTGTGTAAAAATTTCAGGGTTTTTCAATGCTCCACTGAATTATTAAAATTCTGTGACTGGACACAAAAGTTTCTGTTTTTCAGCAAGATCAAATCAACTATCACCGTAAGCCATCCCAAAGGTCTTACTTGGCACAAACCCTAATTAAAACACCAAAACACAATTACTACAGAGGTAATAATGTGTAATTTATTCAAGAACAGTAGAAAAACAAAAAAGACACAAAAATAAAATTGGGTTGCCTCCCAACAAGCGCTATTGTTTAACGCCCCTAGCTAGGCATTGATAATTTTAATGATGCTCACATGAAAGATAGCAATTGAAACACGAAGAAAGCATCATGTCGCATTTGAAAAGCAAGTTTAAGTCTAACATACTTCCTATGCTTAGGCATTTTATAAGCAAACAAATTATCAATACAAGCAAAAACTAGCATATGCAAGGAAGAAGAAAGAAATAATAGCAATCTCAACATGACGGGAGGTAATTTAGTGACATGAAAATTTCTACAACCATATTCTCCTCTCTCATAATAATTACATGTAGGATCATAATCAAATTCAACAATATAACTATCACATAAAATATTCTCTACATGATCCACATGCATGCAAAGTTGACACTCTTCGAAGATAGTGGGATTAACATTAACTAAAGTCATGTCCTCTCCAAGCCCACTTTTATCAAAAAATTCATAGAATTGATCATACTCCAAAGTAGTGGGATCATTATTACCTAAAGTTGACACACTTCCAAACCCACTTTCAATATTATTGCAAAAGTATTCATCATGGGGCTTAAATAAATTTTCAAGATCATAAGAAGAATCACCCCAATCATGATCATTACAATAAGTAGTGGGCATAGCAAAATTAGCATCCCCAAGCTTAGGGTTTTGCATATTATTAGCACAATTGTCATTAATAGAATTTATAAAAACATCATTGCAATCATGCTTTTCATTCAAGGAGCTATCGTGAATCACTTCATAAATTTCTTCTTTTAACACTTCATCACAATTTTCAGATTCACGAATTTCAAGCAAAACTTCATAAAGATAATCTAGTGTACTCAAACCACTAGAAATTGGTTCATCATAATTGGATCTCTTAAAAAGATTAGCAAGTGGATGAGGATCCATAAACTCTTAGCAAGCGAAGACGCAAGCAAAAAGAAGGCACATGGTAACACAAGCAAACAAAAGATCAAACAGAAAGAAGGCAAACAAAAAGGCAAACATTTTTGTGTTTTTCTAAAATCGTTTTAGAAGTGGGGGAGAGGAAAACGAGAGGCAAATGGCGAATAATGTAATGCAAGAGATGAGAGTTTATGATGGGTACTTGGTATGTCTTGACTTGGCGTAGATCTCCCCGGCAACGGCGCCAGAAATTCTTCCTGCTGCTTCCTGAGCTTGCGTTGGTTTTTCCCTTGAAGAGGAAAGGGTGATGCAGCAAAGTAGAGATAAGTATTTCCCTCAGTTTTGAGAACCAAGGTATCAATCCAGTAGGAGACAATGCACAAATCACCTAATACCTGCACAAACAATCAAACAACTTGCACCCAACGCGATAAAGGGGTTGTCAATCCCTTCACGGTTATTTGCAAAAGTGAGATCTGATAGAGATAGATAAACGGTAAAGTAAATATTTTTGGTATTTTTGATTTATAGATCAGAAAGTAAAAGATTGCAAAATAGTAGATAGGAAACTTAAAAGATTGCAAAATAGTAGATCGGAAACTTATATGATGGAAAATAGACCCAGGGGCCATAGGTTTCACTAGAGGCTTCTCTCAAGATAGCAAATAATACTGTGGGTGAACAAATTACTGCCGAGCAATTGATAGAAAAGCACAAAGTTATGACGATATCTAAGGCAATGTTCATGAATATAGTCAACACGTCCGTGTCAAGTAGACCAAAATGATTCTGCATCTACTACTATTACTCCACACATCGACCGCTATCCAGCATGCATCTAGAGTATTAAGTTCATAAAGAACGGAGTAACGCATTAAGTAAGATGACATGATGTAGAGGAATTAACTCAAGCAATATGATGAAAACCCCATCTTTTTTATCCTCGATGGCAACAATACAATACGTGCCTTGCTGCCCCTACTGTCACTGGGAAAGGACACCGCAAGATTGAACCCAAAGCTAAGCACTTCTCCCATTGCAAGAAAAACCAATCTAGTTGGCCAAACCAAACCGATGGTTCGAAGAGAATTACAAAGATATCAAATCATGCATAAAAGAAATCAGAGAAGATTCAAATAATATTCATAGATAAGCTGATCATAAATCCACAATTCATCGGATCTCGGCAAACACACCGCAAAAAAGTATTACATCGAATAGATCTCCAAGAACATCGAGGAGAACATGGTATTGAGAATCAAAGAGAGAGAAGAAGCCATCTAGCTACTAGCTATGGACCCGTAGGTCTGTGGTAAACTACTCACGCTTCATCGGAAGGGCAATGGAGTTGATGTAGAAGCCCTTCCGTGATCGAATCCCCCTCTGGCAGGGTGCCGAAAAAGG
The DNA here is from genome assembly GCA_011799875.1 of Thinopyrum elongatum. Classification (NCBI taxonomy): domain Eukaryota; kingdom Viridiplantae; phylum Streptophyta; class Magnoliopsida; order Poales; family Poaceae; genus Thinopyrum; species Thinopyrum elongatum. The sequence continues at coordinate 478,409,375 of CM022298.1, read as the reverse complement.
TCCCTAGATGGGATCTCACGGGTACAGAAGGTTGCGGCAGTGGAAAAGCCTTTTCATGGATGCCTCTGGTGGTTTGGGGATATTTGGGAATATATAGGCGAAAGAATTATGTCAGGAGGGTCACGAGGGGCCCACAAGGGTGGGGGGCGCGCCCTACCCCCTGGGCGCACCCTCCGTCCTTGTGGCTGCCTCGTGGCTCCTCCAACTTCATCTCCAAGTCTCCTGGTTGTCTTCTGGTCCAAGAAAAATCATCGCGAAGGTTTTATTCTGTTTGGAATCCGTTTGGTATCCTTTTCTGCGAAACTCAGAAACAGGGAAAAAACAGAAACTGGCACTGGGCTCTACGTTAATAGGTTAGTCCCAAAAATAATATAAAATAACATATTAATGCATATAAAACATCCAAAATAGATAATATAATAGCATGGAACAATCAAAAATTATAGATACATTGGAGAAGTATCAGCATGGTCTTCAGGAGCTGGAATTTCTTCATCAGCCCTGGTAGCTTCTTGGGCAGCCTGATTTTCATCAGCTGCGCTTTCATTTTCTTCAACAGACTGAGCAAAAGTATCAGCCTCAGGAATTTGTTGTTGCGATGGTCCTGCAATGTTAGGCTGGAGGTTCTTTGCAAGCTTGACAAATCTGACTTTGGCACCTAGCCAATCGGCATAATATCTGTCAAATTCATCACTGAGACTTTTGATTTCCTTTTGCAGTGTTACAAGTTCTTCAAGAGACATGTTCAGAACGTTGTTCTTCAAAAAATGCTCCTTCTTGTACTGAGCCTTATTGACTTGTCGGCCCTTTTCAAATTTCCATTTTTTTTCACTTATGAATGCCGACAACATATGACTTTGACCAGGAGTGAGGTTCAAGTCAGGCAGTGGAGTGTTGGGATCTTTGTGCCAGAGGTCAATGAAGTCGAGGATCATCTTCGGATCCAACATTAGAGGCACATAACTACCTTTGGCTCTAGCGGCCCTTTCTTGTCTGTCCCTGATGATTTCAGCAAGTTCTTCATCATTAGCTTCATTGTCATCAGACGGAACATGGAACGCCACTTGCCTGTTATGAGGACTTGGCCTCATTCCCCGTCCAGCAGTGGCCTTTTTCTTCAGCAGAGTTGGACCTGTTGAGGACAGTGGTGGAGCTGAGGAACTTGCAAATGCTCCAGAAGCAATTGAAAAGCCTGCAGTCCATTGACATGTTGCAAGGTGCACTGGTGTTGTGGACTTTGTGGCAACAGAGGGGATTGGCACTGCCCTTGAAGAAGTTGCCTGAGGAATTTGCCTTGAGGGCTTTGACTTTGAAGAACTTGGCCTTGAGGGCATTGCTATTGAGGAACTCGGCTTCACGGCTGATTTCTTCAGCATAGCCTTTTTAGGCTTACTGGCAGAGGCCTCAGCAGCAGCAGCAGCTTGAGAATCCACATTGAATTTCTTCACTGCTTCTTCTGCAATTTTAGCAAACTTGGATTGGCGCTTGGCCCATTCTTTAGGAAATTCCTCACCACGCCTGATGCTGGTGGGATCAGCAACTTGGCCAGCAGCCAATGGAGGTCTTGGACATGGAGGGTTCACGGCGAATTTCTTCATGTACTGGGGAGTGACATAGCGGTATTCCCTCCATTCCTTAGCCCATCTCCTCTCAATTCTTTGAATACGCACTTTGCGCAGAGACTTGGTTTCTTTGCCATGAGTTGCTTCATCCGGAGTGCAGTACTCATCATGGATATCTTCAGGGATCTCAAACGCAGTGTTTGTCTCTGGCCTCTTTCCTCCCTTTTGAGGTCTCTTCCCATCTGCCATTTTCCTCACTTGAGGACTTTGAACTTTGGATGTTTCTGAGGAAGTGTGCAAATTATCTTAGAGGAACGCTGCAAATGAGTTAAGTTGATGAGAACCTAGTGATTCAGCAGCGGACATTTTGTACCTGTGAACAGAGTATAGGTGCGAAGAATTTGGAGAGGTCATATGCGTTCTCAGAATTTTTTCAAAAGTATCAAGTTTGAGGAATTTGACCATAGGTGTCTTGAAGAATTTCACTAAGCATTCTTGACTTAGGTTCCAGAGTTGTATAGATTTGAAAATCTACACAATTGAGGAATCTTGAAGAAAAACATAGCTTAGAGAATCAAATCAAGACACGGAAGCATTCGGGTGTTTAAGGAGTGGGGAGTTGAAGAATAAACACCTTTTGAAGATTTTGTGGAAATCATAAGAATCAAAGTAGGGCAGTAAAATTAGATTTTATTTACCCTGGATGAAGAACACGACAAACTGGGAGTGGAGTTGGAGAAGTTCGTCCGTTCAGATCTCCTACGCCCTAACTTGGTGGCGAGAGACAGCTACGACGGCGGCAGAGTGAAGATTTCCGCGACCGGCGTGAGTACGATAGCGACGAGGTCGAGGCAGTGAAGCTCTTCCTCACCAGCAATGATGGAGAGTAGCGACAGCGCTAGGTCTAAGAGCTCGAGCGATATGGAGGTCGAGCGAAGTAAATGAGATCTGAGGAAGGGGGAGGGATATTTATAGCCACGGTGAAAAAACTGCCCGTCCGAAGTTTTTGGACGAACATGCCCCTGACCCTTACTCTTCTAACGACATGTGTCACCCACGTACAGAGAGGTGGAGATCATGGGCGATCGTGGGAGAATATTTTAATCCATCGTGGGATGCGGAACGGTTTGAGCGGCAAAAGCCGAAAATTCAGATATGAAAATTTTAATGTTTCGTTCGCAAATTCTTCAGCTGTCAAGGACACAGTGAAGACTTTGAACGGGTTTCAAACAGAATGCACATGATGAATTTGTGAATAGACTGGGTTGAGTTTAGCATAGAGGGGGAACGGGTCCGATCACATTCACTTAGAAGAAAATCAACTTGAAGAATTAGCAATAAGTGAATGCTGTTGAGGACATGAAAAACTCATATATATATATATATATAGTCAATGAAGAACACCAATTAAAAAGATTGAGGAAATTGCAAAGTTGAGGAATTTGAAAATTTGAAGAATTTGCAAAATGAAGAAAAACTCAAATTTGAGGATTTTCAACTTTGGTTGGTGGCGTGACCCACCGTATAAGAATGATGATTTCAGACGCCGCGTACAATTGTCGTAGGGCTCTAAGAATCAAATTCTTCATTAATTTCTTCACACTTAGAGGGTTAGTCTTCATTGATTGAAGAAAAACGTTACTTCGTGTGTTGCACATCTAAGTCATCAATTTTGCATAAGTGTTAGGATGTGTGTCCTTTCAAAGAACATTCGAATATTCTAAGATATTTAGCTCACACCGCAACTTAGTAAATCTCTTCTCATGCAAGGGCTTTGTGAAGATATCCGCTAGCTGTCCTTCAGTCTTCACGTGATCAATAGAGATGTCGCCCTTCAACACATGATCTTGAAGAAAATGATGACGAATCTGGATGTGCTTTGTCTTCGAGTGCTGAACTGGGTTATGAGCAATCTTGATGGCACTCTTGTTGTCGCAGTAGAGTGGCACATTCTTCATGTTGATGCCATAGTCCTTGAGGGTTTGCTTCATCCACAGCAATTGAGCACAGCAAGAACCAGCAGCAATGTACTCAGCTTCAGCAGTAGACAGTGATACGCAGTTCTGCTTCTTCGAGGACCAACATACTAAGGATTGTCCGAGGAAATGGCATGTGCCTGATGTTGACTTGCAATCCACTCGATCACCAGCATAGTCAGAGTCAGAATATCCAATGAGATCAAAAGCCGAGCCCTTGGGATACCATAGTCCAAGTGTTGGAGTGTGAGCTAGATATCGAAGAATATGTTTCATAGCCTTATGGTGTAATTCCTTCGGTGTAGCTTGAAAACGAGCACACATGCAAACACTAAGCATAATATCTGGCCTAGATGCACATAGATACAATAAGGAGCCAATCATGGAGTAGTATACCTTTTGATCGAAGTCTATACCATTTTCATCGGTGCATAGATGGCCATTTGTGGGCATAGGGATTTTGACGCCTTTGCAATCTTGCATGCCGAATTTCCTCAGAACGTCCTTGAGGTATTTCTCTTGAGATATGAAGATGCCATTACGTTGTTGACGAATTTGAAGACCTAAGAAGAATTTCAATTCTCCCATCATAGACATTTGATATTCCTCACTCATCATATAGGCAAATTCATCACTGTAACGTTGGTTAGTACAGCCAAAGATAATATCATCAACATATATTTGGCACACGAATAATTCATCATCGTAAGTTTTGGTGAAAAGAGATGGGTCAAGTGAACCGGGTTTGAAGCCTTTCTTGATGAGGAATTCCTTCAGTGTATCATACCACGCCCGAGGGGCCTGCTTGAGGCCATAGAAGGCCTTATTGAGTCTGAAGACTTTGTCTGGATGCTTAGGATCTTCAAAACCTGGGGGTTGAGCAACATACACTTCTTCCTCAAGCTTACCATTGAGGAACGCACTTTTCACATCCATTTGATATAAGATGATATTATGATGGTTAGCATAAGCAGGCAATATGCGAATAGCCTCAAGTCTAGCAATAGGTGCAAAAGTTTCATCGAAATCGATACCTTCAACCTGTGTGTAACCTTGAGCTACGAGACGAGCCTTGTTCCTCACCACTAGGCCATTTTCATCTTGCTTGTTGTGGTAGATCCATTTGGTACCGATGACATTGTGCTTGCGAGGATCTGGTCGCTTGACAAGTTCCCACACATTTTTGAGGTCGAATTGATGCAATTCCTCTTGCATAGCTTGAATCCACTCAGGCTCCAGAAATGCCTCATCAACTTTGGTGGGCTCTGTGATAGAGACAAAAGCGAAGTACCCACAAAAGTTAGACAAATGTGAAGCTTTTGAGCGTGTGAGAGGACCTGGTGCGTTGATGTCATTGATGATTTTCTCAATCTGCACTTCATTTGCAACGCGAGGGTGAGCAGGTTGACGACTTTGATTGGGCTCAGCATTATCTTCAGAGCCATTTTCTTCAGATGCACCAGCATGATTTTCTTCACGATCTGGGATGACTTCTTCAGCAAATTCCTCAGTGGGTATGACATCCTCAGTAGCCTTTAACTTGATGGATTCCTCAGGAGACATTTCATCTAGCACAGGAGGTAGGTGCTCTCTTTGCGAGCCATTAGTTTCATCAAACCGCACATCTATAGTTTCAACAACCTTATTGTGATAGGTGTTGAGGACTCTGTAGGTGTGCGAGTCCTTTCCGTAACCAAGCATAAAACCTTCATGTGCTTTTGGTGCAAATTTAGAATTGTGATGAGGATCTCTAATCTAGCATTTAGCACTGAAGACTTTGAAATAACTCACATTGGGTTTCTTGTCAGTGAGGAGTTCATATGAGGTCTTCTTGAAGAATTTGTGAAGATATACCCTGTTCATGATGTGGCATGTAGTATCATTAGCCTCAGGCCAGAAGCGACGAGGTGTCTTGTATTCATCAAGCATAGTGTGAGCCATCTCAACAAGAGTCCCGTTCTTGCGCTCCACAACACCATTCTGTTGAGGAGTGTATGGGGCAGAAAACTCATGAGTTATACCAAGTTCATCAAGATAGTCATCAAGACCAGTATTCTTGAACTCGGTCCCATTGTCACTACGTATATGCTTGATCTTTACACTGAAATTCGTCGAGGCCCTTGAGGAAAATCGTCTGAAGACTTCCTGCACTTCAGTTTTGTAAGTAATGATGTGTACCCATGTGTAACGAGAATAATCATCAACAATAACAAAGCCATATAGAGATGCTGCATTTGTTAGTGTGGCATAATGAGTAGGGCCAAAGAGGTCCATATGAAGCAATTCAAAAGGACGAGAGGTAGTCATGATAGTCTTCGAGGGGTGCTTGGCTCTGGTCATCTTTCCAACCTCACAAGCCCCACAAAGATGATCTTTGAGGAATTTGACACCCTCAATGCCAATGATGTGCTTCTTCTTCACAAGCGTGTGCAAGTTCCTCATGCCAGCATGTCCAAGTCTACAATGCCATAGCCAGCCTTCTGAAGCTTTTGCAAGTAGACATGTGACAGGCTGTGGTCCTGCAGAGAAATCAACAATATACAAGTCTCCTCTCCTAAAGCCTTCGAAGACTTTGGAATTGTCAGATTCCATGAGCACTAAGCAGCGATATTTGCCAAAGACGACAACCATATCAAGATCACATAGCATTGAGACAGACATGAGGTTGAATCCGAGGGACTCGACAAGCATGACTTTCTCCATGTCTCGATCCTTTGAGATTGCAACCCTACCTAGACCCAATACCTTGCTTTTGCCTTTGTCAGCGTAGGTGATATGCTTCAGATGCGATGGAGATAATGGAGAGTCCATCAGTAAACTCTTGTCACCGGTCATGTGATTTGTACATCCACTGTCGAGGACCCACTCAGTAGCTTTGGGTAAATCATCCTGCAGATGAATTAGTGCTTCTTATGAATTCATATACTTCAGAGTGAAGAATATGACATCAAATTCATCAGACAGAATTTCATCAATTAATACAACATATGTATATATAGCAGTATTAGGACGTGAGAAATGAGTGAATCATTTCTTCATGTTTAGCTTGCGTCCTTTCAAGCATTCTCAGGTCTCCATTAAATTCATCAGACATTCAAGTTCGTCTGGAGACCTGACCCTGCACAAGAGATTAGTTCTTTTTCTTCACCACCCACATCTGGAGGGGTGGCAAAGAGTTCATCATCCTGCGAGCTCCATATGAGAAAGGTGGCATTGAAGCCAATGCACTTCGTTTCGCAGAAGTGGGGTTAGAGTAAGCATATGAATAGGTGTAACATCCCCGGATCTTCACCCTGTTGTTAAGCTCATTGATTGCCATGTCATCATGATCATCTTCATGAAATTGCATTAGGAAATAATTCAACTTCAATTCAAAATTCAAAATGCAAGTCAAATAATTATTTCTTCAAACAACAAAACTAAAATGTACATAATGTTGCAAATAATCCAGAGGCAATTATAAAATTGTAACCAACATTAATGGGATTAGTTAAGTGACCCAAACAACCTCAAACAGTGGCTATCAGCAACATTTAATAACCTTTTATTTAATCTAAATTAATTATGAAATTATATTTTGCCCAAACCAGTTTTTGGTGGTAGGTAATGTTGCACTGTAATATTTGAACCAACTAACCCATTTTACAAAACTCAGTTGGAGGCCAAACAATTAGCAGGACAGTAGTGTTTAAAAGAAATAGGAAATAGAAAAGAAAAATGGTTAGGCGCTACTATGCCTATGGGATAAAGTGGAACAGTGCCCTGCGGCCCAGCCCAGCCAGACCTTCTTTCTCCCCAGCTGTCGCCATGGTAGGGAGCGCGCGCGTGATGCGTCGCGTGATGCTTGACACCTGCGGCCTTACGTCGCCGTGGAGGGCTATTTAGCCTCGTCTCGTACCCCCTGGACAACCCTAATCCCCACTTCTCCCTTCCTCTCGTTTGCCCTATTCGATCCAAAGAGCTCCACCGTTGCCGCCGCCATGCCCTCCTCGTCACCGCGGCCACCTCGCTCCCCTCGCCGCTCCAGCTTGTCCAGGAGCTTCGCAGGCCTCGACTACGTCCTCTGCATCGACCAGCGGAGCTCGGAGGACACAGCCGCGTCGCCCGCACCGTTCTTCCCCGCCACAACCACTGCGACACCGCCGCTCGATCCGCCGCCCTCGCTGCACCCCGGCTCCCCTGAGCTCTCTGCCGACCTCACTGTGAGCCTCTCATCTCCTCCCCTAACCCCTTGCTCTCGGGCACGCTCGCTAGCCGCAGCCCCGCCATTGCCGGAGAATATCTCCGCCGTGTAGCTCGCCTCATCGCCGTCGTTCATTTCCAAGGCCAGGAGAGCACATCCGCATGCTCGAGACGATCCCGCGAGGCCGCCCGTGCCATTGCTTTGGTTGCGCGCCTCGCCAAACGGCGCTTGCGTCCGAGCCGTATTCCGGCCGCCGCCGGCCATTGCTGCTGCGGCCACCTCCGTCCATCTCCGCGTCTCCCGTCCCCACAGATCGATGCGGAACGCCGCCCCCATTCGGTAGAACCTAGGCCCAGACCAAATGGTCGTCGGAATCGGCCGGACGGCCATCGCCGGAGCTCAGCCTCGTCGCCGGCGCACCGTAGCTCCCCGCCGGCGCTAACCCCGCTGACATGTCGTCATTAGCCTCTAACTAACCCAGCTAACCACTGACTGACAACCGGGCCCCGCATGTTTTATTAGAGCTAATAAAAATTGGTTTAGATTAAACTAAACACTGACTAGTGGGGCCCTCCTATTATTGTTCATTTGGATAAGATAGCACAGTCAGCTGCTGACTATACCACTAGGCCCCACTGTCAGCCTCTAACAGCAAAGCTGGGTACACTATCTTGGGTACCCGTAGCATTTTAGGATTAAATGATTTTCGAATTAGTTTAAATCTAGAATTTCAGAATATTGTTAAATCTTTGGAAAATCATATAAAATAAACCGTAAGTCGGATGAAAAAGATTTATATATGAAAAACGATCAGAAAAACAAGAAGAAACCGAATATGCCCTCCTCATACCTGTCACATACCTCTAGCATGATGAACATGGAACCTTTCCCTTTGGTTCATCTGTCTGACAGATGCCTAACACCGGGAAAATATTCCCAGATATTTTCCCGCTTCGTCTATGACGTGTAGCACTGCGTTAGGTCACCCCTAACACCACTTAGTGCCATGTCTTGCTTTGTGATTGCTTTTATTGCTGTGTATTTATCTGTTTCTTCCCCCTCTTCTCTCTCGGTAGATCCCGGTACCGACGCGGTTCCCGAGACAGACGCAGCTCAGGAGCCCGATGACACCGTTGACGACCTTGCCTTTGCCGCAAAGCAACCAGGCAAGCACCCCCCTTTGAACATTCCGATATTGCCTATTCGCTTCTCTCTTATGCTTGCATTAGAAATTGCTGCTGCTACTGCTTTACCTATTCTGATGCATAGCCTGATTTTGTAACCTGCTGTTGATAATTACCTGCTTTCCTAAACTGTTTAGCATAGGCTGGTTAGAGACCCGTCAGAGACCCCAATTTTCACCCAACTGCCCTGCTGGATTATCAGAAGACCCGATCAGCGGGATTGATGACCAGGCCCCGGCACCGCACATCACCCCCCTAGTTGTACGACACTATCGGGTTACTATCGAGTGCTGAGGGTGGTACCTCGTCAGCACTTCTGATGTTAACCTTGTAGGTTAGTTCATCGATTGTGGTCATCGAGGGTGATTCCTCTTTGTCCACTCCCGGTAACGACGTTGTCATGCAACTCCTCAAGAGTGGACCTCGAGGTTGATTCCTCCTTAGTTCACCTTGACGATTACATCAGGTGGAATTCCATCGAGGGTGATTCCTCAGGGTTCCCCCTTGGTGTTCTGGACACACGAATACTATGACTTTACCATGAACCATGATAAAGTCGGATCGGCCCTGAGGGGTACCCGCGCGAGCATGTGATGCGATTGATGTGTAGTCGGGTGACCAGAGAGAGTACCCGCGAGATAAATACGAGGCGTAGCCGGGCATTCTTAGCCCTTGCCGCAAGTCCTCGACACGGGGCGACGGGGTCACATCGATCGTGAGTCTCTGCTCGTTATCGCGCGCTCCTAATTCACTAACGATTTGGATATTTGATCCGAGAGGAATAATATGGGTACTCTGCGTCGTGCGCATAAGGCGAAGCTTCCTTGACGTTAGCGACTATGCGGTGCGCGCCGGGTTGGACCGCGTTAAGCACCCTCCGTTGTACTGGAGGCTGCTAGGTCTGCTCGCCGGCCGCCCTCGCAACGCGCAGGAGCGCCCGGGGCAATGGCCCAAGACCCCTGGGTGCATAGGTTAGTCTGGCGTGCTGACCTCTCTTCTAAGCCTAGGTTGGGCTGCGGCGTATCATTTGGTCGAGGCCGAGCATGACCCAGCAAAGTGTGTCCGACCAGAGTTAATTGAGCGTGGTGGGTAAATTGGTGCACCCCTGCAGGGAAGAAAACATCTATCGATAGTCACGTCCACGGTAACGGACACTCGGAGTTGTATCCCGATCGATACAACTAGAACTGGATACCTAAGATGAGATATGGATACTAGGGCTCTGGGATTGCTTCCTCGCAGGGAGTCGAGGAAGGATCTCTGGGCGAGGTTGATAACACTACTACTACTTTATGCTGTACTAATCTACACTCTTCTAATGCTGCAAGACCGCTGAAGATGCTAGTCTTCGATAGGACTAGGCCTTCTCTCTATTCTGGCATTTCTGCAGCCCAGTCCACATATGTAGCCCTTCATTGATAATGTTGCATATGTAGTGTAGATCCTTGCTTGCTGAGTACTTCGGATGAGTACTCACGGTTGCTTTGCTTCATCTTTTCCCCTTTTCCCTTTTGATGCAACCAGACGACGGAGCCCCGGAGTCAGCTGCCCCCGCCGACGACTACTACAACCACCCCGAGGGTGGTTACTACTACGAGCTTGCCGACGACCAGGAGTAGGATCGGAGGGTCCCAGGTAGGAGGCCTGCGCCTTTTCGATCGTAGTGTTTCTTTTGCCCCACCTTCTTAGAGGCTTATTTGTGGTTTCTTTTATATCTGTACTCAGATATCTGATGCTTCCGCTGACGCTTGTATGTGAGCTTATGTATTCGAGCCCTCGAGGCCCCTGGCTTGTATGACTTTATATATGTTTTAGAGTTGTGTTGTGATATCTTCAAGTGAGTCCTTAGGCTTGATCGTGTGCATTTGCGTGTATGATTAGTGCATGATTAAGCCAGGGTCGTCACAGGTTGGTATCAGAGCCGACTGCCTGTAGGAACCCCCTTTCCAACTCCTTGGCCGAAGTTGAGTCTAGTCAATGAAAACAGTTTTACTAACATGGCTGTGTGGCTTACGGGCCCACGTCGCCATTGGGTGGTATTAGGATCTTTTATTCTTCGTCTATACTCTGGGACTCTGATCTCTCTTCTATTCGGGTTAAAGATTTTACTAACTCTGACATTAGGATCTCATAACCACTTCATCCCAGAGAGCCCCATCACTACAGATGATCACTTGCTTCGCCAGAAGATTCTGCAGATACTCCTCGATGTTTCCCAAGACCCTGTGCCCACTGCTTTGCAGTTCCCGACCATCGATAAACCCCGTGAATAACATCCTTGCCGTTTGTACCTTCATCCCCAGTTGCTCTTGTTGTTACAAGTTACCCCTAATACTCTCCGTTGTTCCGAGAATCCTTTGTGCCTTCTGCTTTGCAGCTCCTTTTCGCATTGCAGATAATTCACACCTATCGGGGATTCGTTCATCCCCAGTTGTTCATATGTCTCACAAAATTCTTCGAAATGCAATTCGATCTCCCAAAAATCCTCTGCAGCCTATTGCTCCCAAAAGTATTGTCTGCCTGCATTATGGTTAAATCCATATGTCCGGCAATATTCATTGATATCCTTTGTCATTGTCATCCTGAGCCTATAGATTCATTATGTTGCGAATGCTCGCAATCATCAGTCGAACCCTGAAATTTGACCTTCTTGCTCAAACGTCATTCTGAACATGAGTTGGATCTCGGCCAATCATGTTGCAATTGATTGTCCACCTAGTTCCCTTTAACTTGAACTCCGAATTATTTAGCTGTTTCTATAATCTGATGCCTTTGCATTATTTCCTTCTTCTGATTGAGTACTGATACTCACATCAGATCCATTGAGGACTGCTGAATCTTTTGTTGGTTTATTATCCGGCAGTGTCCTTCATATTCAAAATCTTGTGTGCTCTTCCCCTGATACATATTGCCTTCGGTAAATGGTATCCTCTGCTTACTTTCGAGCTTGTGATTATTTACTTCTGGAGTTTGCGGTATAGGTTCCTAAGTTGTCCCGATGGGTTGAACCTATGCTTTTCCTAATCCATGTGAACTCGAAAGTTATGTGAGTCATACTCTTCTGGTGCTTCACCAGACAAATCTTCAGCACTACAATTTCTTTGAAAACGAGGAGTGAATGAAAGGTTATGCATTACAGAAGTGGGAGTCGACCTTGAACCTTTGTGTTCATGCCCATGGACCCGATGTAGAAATTATCATGGAAGCTGCTCGTAAAAATAATTATATCCTTGGTACAAATTCATCTTGTATCTAAGAATTGATACTTTGCAATCGTGGTTCCGACCATATTTTCTTCTTGCTTCCATTTCCCGGACAAGTTAAAATACTTGTCCTCTGCAGATCATTTCACCTGTCCAACCTCTATTCTGATCTACCATCGAGTATTACCCCTGGTATCTCGAGAATATCACAGGAACTACATAATTTCTTATGAGTTCTTCATCTACTATCATTGATCACCAATTCCAATTTTCCTGGGTTCTGAGTTGTTTGTCACTCGAGAACACCGATAAGTGAATCAATTCCGCACTCTGATTCAATAACTCTAAGTAATTTTCGCTGCTTACGAGCTTAATAATCCTTCAAGTCATTCCTAGCCTGATCGGCTATATCATTATCGTGCTAACTTTAACTGTGCTACCTGGTCCTTCTTCTTGGAGCACAATTTTCGACGATGAGCTAAGCCTATGTCGCTCGTCCTCGTCATATCATTTCACCTTGAACAGCAAGCTTGGTTTCGAGTTTGTGTCGTACCCGTGGTTCCAATAACCTTTCGCTTCATCATTCCTATGACTTGATGTCATCGCCGATCGATTACATCTTCATGAAATCTCTCGACAAATGTGTCGTGATCATCATCAACATTCTGAGCTCTTCCAGGATATCAATTGAATTCATGATGAGAAATACCATCATTGCCCCTCGATGATTTGCGTTATCATCGCCAACATTCTACCCTTCCCCTCCCCCCAACAGAAACTTGTTCATATAATTTTGGAAATACATCCTTTTTGACATGTCGATAGATTGCAGCTGAACCCATCCGCCACATCCTCATCTTTTTCCTGATAAAATTGCATGAGATGTTCTAGACATTCCCGATGGATCCTTTGTGTTCCCAAGGTCTGACCTTTATCTGATGACCATGTCAATGCTATCTCGATGCATGACTGTGGTACTACGAACATCAGTAAGAACATTGGAAGAATAATGCTAAAAAAATCTTGGTCAATTATCCAAACACCGTCGTATGGGTAAACCTCATAAATTCCTTTGCCTTTGTCTAAATGGTTACATACTTGGAGCCCTATCATGTATATCATACTCTGCCTTTCCTTGAGAAAGATATACTCTTGATACTTGGGTATAATCACATTTTCCTTTCCATTGTTTTGTTTAACCTTTCTTGTGATCTATATGGTATAAGCAGAAACAATTCCCTGCTTATGAAAACACCTCAGTCTACAACTCCGTCAGTAAGACCCTGTTACTATTGTTGATGACAATCCGGTAACCACCGATGGACGAGAACTTTGCCTATTGGTCCGCCTTGTTTTAATGAGCAGGAAAATGGTTCTCTTCGTCCCTCACCCTTGGTACCGACGATGTTGCTGACATAGCTGGCAAGCTATCTTCTGACATGCCTTATTGTCTTGACCATGATGTCACCATCCTCCCTACTCTCGATCGACACTCACCACAGTTCCACAGGATCGGAACCTGACTCTTCTGTACATCTTTGATTCCGAAGTTTCCTATGCTCTAGACTTTGTGTGTTATCAGGAGCCACCCTCTGAGAGATGACCCATTCCCGATGCTCTGAACCCCCTTCTCACACTCTACTCAGGTATCGATCATTTGTCCATTCGCTTGAAACTTCCTATTGTACCTTCATACTTTGCTCTCGATGTTTTCCTAAGTTTCAACTCGAGAGATACTTCTGCCACATTCCATGAATTGTTCACCAGATAACTAACCCTATAAGGGTCAGTTCTCCCGAAGTTACCCTTTACTTCCCCACTTAAATCTCGGGACGAGATTTCTTGTAGTGGAGGAGATTTGTAACATCCCCAGATCTTCACCCTGTTGTTAAGCTCATTGATTGATATGTCATCATGATCATCTTCATGAAATTGCATTAGGAAATAATTCAACTTCAATTCAAAATGCACGTCAAATAAGTATTTCTTCAAACAACAAAACTAAAATGTACATAATGTTGCAAATAATCCAGAGGCAATTATAAAATTGTAACCAACATTAATGGGATTAGTTAAGTGACCCTAACAACCTCAAACAGTGGCTAACAACAACATTTAATAACCTTTTATTTAATCTAAATTAATTATGAAATTATATTTTGCCCAAACCAGTTTTTGGTGGTAGGTAATGTTGCACTTTAATATTTGAACCAACTAACCCATTTTACAAAACTCAGTTGGAGGCCTAACAATTAGCAGGACAGTAGTGTTTAAAAGAAATAGGAAATAGAAAAGAAAAATGGTTAGGCGCTACTATGCCTATGGGATAAAGTGGAACAGTGCCCTGCGGCCCAGCCCAGCCAGACCTTCTTTCTCCCCAGCTATCGCCATGGTAGGGCGCGCGCGATGCTCGACACCTGCGGCCTTGCGTCGCCGTGGAGGGCTATTTAGCCTCGTCTCGGACCCCCTGGACAACCCTAATCCCCACTTCTCCCTTCCTCTCGTTTGCCCTATTCGATCCAGAGAGCTCCACCATCACCGCCGCCATGCCCTCCTCGTCACCGTGGCCACCTCGCTTCCCTCGCCGCTCCAGCTCGTCCAGGAGCTTCGCAGGCCTTGACTCCGTCCTCTGCATCGACCAGCGGAGCTCGGAGGCCACAGCCGCGTCGCCCGCACCATTCTTCCCCGCCACAGCCACTGCGACGCCGCCGCTCGATCCGCCGCCCTCGCTGCACCCCGGCTCCCCTGAGCTCTCTGCCAACATCACTGTGAGCCTCTCATCTCCTCCCCTAACCCCTTGCTCTCGGGCACGCTCACTAGCCGCAGCCCCGCCATCGCCGGAGAATATCTCCGCCGTGTAGCTCACCTTGTCGCCATCGTTCGTTTCCAGGGCCAGGAGAGCACGTCCGCATGCTCGGGACGATCCCGCGAGGCCGCCCGTGCCGTTGCTTTGGTTGCGCACCTCGCCAAACGGCGCTTGCGTCTGAGCCGTGTTTCGGCCATCGCCGGCCGTTGCTGCTGCGGCCACCTCTGTCCATCTCCGCGTCTCCCATCCCCACAGATCAATGCAGAACGCCGCCCTCGTTCGGTAGAACCTAGGCCCAGACCAAATGGTCGTCGGAATCGGCCGCACGGCCATCGCCGGAGCTTGGCCTCGTCGCCGGCGCACTGTAGCTCCCCGCCGGCGCAAACCCCACTTACGTGTCATCATTAGCCTCTAACTAACCCAGCTAACCACTGACTGACAGCCGGGCCCCACATGTTTTATTAGAGCTAATAAAAATTGGTTTAGATTAAACTAAACACTGACTAGTGGGGCCCTCCTATTACTGTTCATTTGGATAAGATAGCACAGTCAGCTGCTGACTGTACCACTGGGCCCCACTGTCAGCCTCTAACAGCAAAGCTGGGTACACTATCCTGGGTACCCGTAGCATTTTAGGATTAAATGATTTTCGAATTAGTTTAAATCTAGAATTTCAGAATATTGTTAAATCTTTGGAAAATCATATAAAATAAACCGTAAGTCGGATGAAAAAGATTTATATATGAAAAACGATCAGAAAAACGAGACGAATCTGAATATGCCCTCCTCATACCTGTCACATACCTCTAGCATGATGAACATGGAACCTTTCCCTCCGGTTCATCTGTCTGACAGATGCCTAACACCGGGAAAATATTCCCAGATATTTTCCCGCTTCGTCTGTGACGTGTAGCACTGTGTTAGGTCACCCCTAACACCGCTTAGTGCCATGTCTTGCTTTGTGATTGCTTTTATTGCTGTGTATTTATCTGTTTCTTCCCCCTCTTCTCTCTCGGTAGATCCCGGTACCGACGTAGTTCCCGAGACCGACGCAGCTTAGGAGCCCGACGACACCGTTGACGACCTTGCCTTTGCCACAGAGCACCCAGGCAAGCACCCCACCCCTTGAACATTCCGATATCGCCTATTCTCTTCTCTCTTATGCTTGCATTAGAAATTGCTGCTGCTACTGCTTTACCTATTCTGATGCATAGCCTGATTTTGTAACCTACTGTTGATAATTACCTGCTTTCCTAAACTGTTTAGCATAGGCTGGTTAGAGACCCGTCAGAGACCCCAATTTTGACCCAACTGCCCCGCTGGATTATCAGAAGACCCGATCAGCGGGATTGATGACCAGGCCCCGGCATCGCACATCAACCCACTAGTTGTACGACACTACCGGGTTACTATCGAGTGCCGAGGGTGGTACCTCGTCAGCACTTCTGATGTTAACCTTGTAGGTTAGTTCATCGGTTGTGGTCATCGAGGGTGATTCCTCTTTGTCCACTCCCGGTAACGACGTTGTCATGCAACTCCTCAAGAGTGGACCTCGAGGGTGATTCCTCCTTAGTTCACCTTGACGATTACATCAGGTGGAATTCCATCGAGGGTGATTCCTCAGGGTTCCCCCTTGGTGTTCTGGACACACGGATACTATGACTTTACCATGAACCATGATAAAGTCGGGTCGGCCCTGAGGGGTACCCGCGCGAGCATGTGATGTGATTGATGTGTAGTCGGGTGACCAGAGAGAGTACCCGCGAGATAAATACGAGGCGTGGCCGGGCATTCTTAGCCCTTGCCGCAAGTCCTCGAGATGGGGCGACGGGGTCACATCAACCATGAGTCTCTGCTCCTTATCGTGCGCTCCTAATTCACTAACGATTTGGATATTTGATCCGAGAGGGCCTCTGGCCCAATAGCGCTAACCATCACGCGCGAATAATATGGCTACTCTGCATCGTGCGCATCAGCTGAAGCTTCCTTGACGTCAACGACTATGCGGCGCGTGCCGGGTTGGACCGCGTTAAGCACCCTCCGTTGTACTGGAGGCTGCTAGGTCTGCTCGCTGGCCGCCCTCGCAACGCGCAATAGCGCCCGGGGCGATGGCCCAAGACCCCTGGGTGCATAGGTTAGTCTGGCGTGCTGACCTCTCTTCTAAGCCTAGGTCAGGCTGCGGCATATCGTTTGGCCGAGGCCGGGCGTGACCCTGCAAAGTGTGTCTGGCCGAAGTTAATCGAGCGTGGTGGGTAAGTTGGTGCACCCCTGCAGGGAAGAAAACATCTATCGATAGCCGCGTCCATGGTAACGGACACTCGGAGTTGTATCCCAATCGATACAACTAGAACTGGATACCTGAGATGAGATATGGATACTAGGGCTCTGGGATTGCTTCCTCGTAGGGAGTCCAGAAAGGATCTCTGGGCGAGGTTGATAACACTACTACTACTTTATGCTGTACTAATCTACACTCTTCTAATGCTGCAAGACCGCTGAAGATGCTAGTCTTCGATAGGACTAGGCCTTCTCTCTATTCTGGCATTTCTGCAGCCCAGTCCACATATACAACCCTTCCTTGATAATGTTTCATATGTAGTGTAGATCCTTGCTTGCTGAGTACTTCGGATGAGTACTCACGGTTTCTTTGCTTCCTCTTTTCCCCTTTTCCCTTTTGATGCAACCAGACGACGGAGCCCCGGAGTCAGCTGCCCCCGCCGACGACTACTACTACCACCCTGAGGGTGGTTACTACTACGAGCTTGCCGACGACCAGGAGTAGGATCGGAGGGTCCCAGGCAGGAGGCCTGCGCCTTTTTGATCCTAGTGTTTCTTTTGCCCCGCCTTCTTAGAGGCTTATTTGTGGTTTCTTTTATATCTGTACTCAGATATCTGATGCTTCCGCTGATGCTTGTATGCGAGCTTATGTATTCAAGCCCTCGAGGCCCCTGGCTTGTAATATAAAGCTTGTATGACTTTATTTATGTTTTAGAGTTGTGTTGTGATATCTTCAAGTGAGTCCTTAGGCTTGATCGTGTGCATTTACGTGTATGATTAGTGCACGATTAAGCCGGGGTCATCACAATAGGCAGAGAAATTCTTCGAGGATTTATGAACATAATGATTTGAAGAATAATGCACATATTCATGACCCTTAGAGTTTCCCTGCGAAACAGAAGCATTAGCACAATGATGCTCATATGAGGAATTTGATCCATATGAGGACTTGGATCCATATGAGGAATTTGATCCACGTGAGGATTTTGATCCATATGAAGACTTTGGTCCATATGAAGAATTTGATCTGGGGTTCCTGTTCTTCACAGGTTGTGTCATGAGGACATTCACCTGAAGACTTTCAAGGCACTTTTTGGGAACCCATATTTTCTTCATAAGAGGACCGTTCCTGCAGTTAGTTCCAACATATCTAGCAAATACTTCACCATTCTGATTTTTGAATAGCTTATAGCTGGAGTCAAATGACTCATCAGATGAATATGAAGATTCACATGTAAAGCCAGATAAGGTGTATGGATCTACTAGAGGTCCTTTCACAGCAACCCATGAGGTTTTGGGATACTTCTCAGGTTTCCAATAGGTTCCATCTACATTGAGTTTCCTCTCAAATGCAATACCCTCTTTCCTAGGGTTCCTGTTGAGGATCTGCTTCTTAAGCACATCACAAAGAGCCTGATGCCCTTTGAGGCTTTTGTACATGCCTGTCACGTACAATTCCTTCAACCCTGCATTGTCAGTGATACTTGTGGTATCCTCAGATGAGGAATTTGTGACCACAAAAATAGTTGAAGAATTTGCAGCAATAGAAGCATTTGAACTTTCAGGTGAGGAATTAGTAGATTCTCGTTCAATGCATTTCAAACATGGTGGAATAAATTCTTCCTGAGCGAACTGATCTGTTGAGCAAGTAATGAATCGTTTTCCTTCTGAAGATCTTCATGACTCACCCTTAGCTTCTCAAGATCTTGCTTTCTCTGAAGAAATTCATAAGAAAGCTTCTCATGATCGGCTAAGAGTGTTTCATGATGACCTTGAAGTTTATCAAACTTAGACTGTAGTCGTTGTAGATTATCAGTCAGAGTTTGAGTTTGACTCATTTCCTCGCCCAACAGGTCATCGCTTCTGTCTAGCTGATTTTGAACCTTTTTCAAAGCCTTTTGTTGTTTTATGGCAATATTAGCAAGTTTGGAATAGCTAGGTTTGAGATCATCATCAGATTCATCCTCACTTGATTCAGAGGAGGGATATTTGAGTACCTTGGCACCTTTTGCCATGAAGCAATAGGTGGGAGCGTAGTCATCATTGCCGTCGTCAGCAGTGTTGGGGAAGCCATTTTCCTCAGTGTTGAAGATGGACTTGCTGAAGAAAGCAGTAGCCAGAGCTAGGCTCGCCACACCAGAGTCTGACTCCTCAGATGCCTCCTCTTCCACATTTTCTTCAGATTCAGCTTCAGAGTCCATTTCCTTGCCAATGAATGCCCAAGCCTTTTTGGAACTGCCCTTCTTGTGAGATGAAGTCTTTGAAGATTTTGAGGATGAGGACTTTGAGGATTTCTTCTTTTTCTTCGAGTCGTCTGAACTATCATCCTTGTATTTCTTCTTCTTTGATTCCTTTGCCCACTGAGGACAATCAGTCATGTAGTGACCAGGTTTCTTGCATTTGTGGCAAGTCCTCTTCTTGTAATCTCAGGATTAGGAATCTAACTTCATGTCATCGCCTCTTGAAGATTTTCCAAAACGACCACGCCTTGAGAACTTCTGGAATTTCTTCACGAGCATTGCTAGCTCCTGACTTAGTTCTTCAGGGTCACCAAGGCTGCTATCAGAATCTTCCCCTTTAGATGAAGAAACTGCCTTGGCCTTTAGAGCGCGTGATCTTCCATAGCTTGGCCCATAGAGATCTCTCTTCTCAGCTTGTTGGAATTCATGAGTGTTCAGCCTCTCAAGGATATCAGCAGGATCTAGTGACTTGTAGTCTCCATGTTCTTGAATCATCAGTGCCAATGTATCGAATGAGGAATCAAGTGATCTCAGCAATTTCTTCACCACCTCATGGTCGGTGATGTCAGTGGCACCAAGTGCTTGAAGCTCGTTTGAGATGTCAGTGAGGCGATCAAAGGTTTGCTGGACATTCTCATTGTTGAGTCTTTTGAAGCGGTTGAAGAGATTGCGAAGAACGTCAACTCGAGAATCATGTTGGGTTGAGATTCCCTCGTTGACCTTGGACAGTCTGTCCCAGATAAGCTTTGCAGACTCAAAAGCACTCACTCTACCGTACTGTCCTTTGCTTAGATGCCACATATGATATTCTTCGCTTGAGAGTCGAGTTGCTTGAATCTCTTCACACCAGCAGCGTTCACGGAAGGAGTGACAGAGGGAACGCCATTTTCCACAACGTACCAGAGATCATTGTCAATTGCCTCAAGATGCATACGCATCTTGTTCTTCCAGTAGCAGTAGTCCATCCCATCAAAGGTAGGACACCCAGTCGAGACCTTGATCATGCCTGCAGTCGACATAACTAAATCTCCAGGTGGTTAAACCAAAATCACACAGAACAAGGGAGTACCTTGCTCTGATAAAAATTGAAAGTGCGTTATATCGACTACAGGGGCGGTGAATAGGCGATTTTTATGAATTCGTCACTAAGGAAATTCAACTTGAGGAATTTGCTAAGCGATGAACTACAAGCAGCGGAATAAGTACTCAGGTGCATGCATAACAAGACAGAAACATAGTCATGATGATGAAATGAACATACATAAAGCACAGGTAGCGTGTAAATAGGATAAGCAGGCAGAAGACAAGACGACTGAAGAAATAGGATTGAGGAAATTGAGAAAGTCTTCAGTCAAAGTCTTCAAACAGTAACAATCAAGTTCATTAACACATGAATGAGGAAATGAAAGGGTTGAGGAAATAGAACCAGTAGCTCGGTGAAGACAATGATTTGGTAGAGCAGTTCCAACTGCTGTGACAGTTGTACATCTGGTTGGAGCGGCTAGGTATTTAAACCTGAGGACACACAGTCCCGGACACACAGTCCTCACCGTATTCTCCTTGAGCTAAGGTCACACAGACCTCGCCCAATCACTCGTGGTAAGTCTTCACAGGTGACTTCCAAACCTTCACAGACTTGGTCACCCGGCGATCCACAATTCCTCTTGGATGCTCTAGACCATGACGCCTAACTGTCTGGAGGATGCACAGTCCTCAAAGGTAACAAGCATCGGTTCCACATAGGAACAATCTCTTCAGTGATGCTCAATCACTTTGGGTTTTAGGTGTTGGGTGTGGGTTTTTCCTCACTGATGATTTTCTCTCAAAGTCCTCGGAGGATGGGATGCTCTAAATGACAAGTGTTAGTTTCTCTCGGAGCAGCCAACCAGCTAGTGGTTGTAGGGGGTGGCTATTTATAGCCGGGGAGAAGCCCGACATGATAAGACATAAATGCCCTTCAATGATATGACCGTTAGCTGGATAAGATATTTGGGACAGCTGGCGCGTAGTACAGCAACGGTCGGAAATTTGAGCTCTCAAATTCCTCAGGGCTATCATGTTCCTCACTTGTAGGCAATCCGCACTGGCGAATTCCTAACTCCTCAGTCAGAACAAATTCCTCAGAGAACAGAAGATCTTCATCTCTGTCACTAAATAAATTGACTGAACTGTATGAGATTTCCAATGGCTTCACTCGAAAGGATTGGATATGTGTAGGCTTTGAGATGAGCATCACTTGGAAACTTTTCCTTAGTTTTACCTCGACCCCCTTTAACAGTACGGTGTTTCCTATGACTCAAGAAAGAGAAAATGAAACTACGAAAACAAAAGTCTTCACGCTTCATAATCCTCGCATCAATATCAAAGTCTTCAAGGTCACACCAATTTCCTCATTTTCAAAGTCTTCAAGAAAACCAAAGTCTTCAACTGAAGACATTCATTTTTAGGGGTCGACTTTCATCGTAAATATCAAACTCCTCATAGACTTATAGAACCTGTGTACACTTACAAACACATTAGTCCCTTAACCTATAAGTCTTCAATACACCAAAATCACTAAGGGGCACTAGATGCACTTACAACTGGCATCCTTCACATTATTGGTGAACTCAGTTCATAGAAACAAGCAATTCAACCATTCTACGGGTAAATCAAAAGCGCCACTGGAATATTTTTCACTACCCCAATCATACACGCAAAAAGGGGTGACGCCACCGTAGGGGCTGGTATGGGCGGCCGCCTCGGGTGGCTGGAAAGTGCGCACCTAGTTTGAGTCGTCCAGGTTGGCCCAAGCTAGTTTTGTTCGTCCCAGCGCACGAGCAGGCAATGTAAAAAAATGAAGAAAAATGTTTCAATTTGGATGGGCCAATAACGTAAGTGCAAGGCAGGCCCTATAGCAGGCTCGCGGCCCAAACAAGCACCTCCCATATCGATCGACAGTAGGAAAAATCCCCAATTCGTTCACTCCAGCCTCCAGTCTGGTTCGCTCCTAACCTAGCCGCCGCTAGACAGACTGACACAGCACTTCCTCGCGCCCTCGTTGGACACCGGTCGCCAGGCTTCAAGCGAATGGAAGGACAAGAAGATGAAGATCCAACCCTGGGTGTAGCCTGCGTGGGAGGCAGCGGCGGCAGCACGGGCATGGCATCGAGCTTGCGCAAACGGACAGCCGCAGCTTGCAAGAGCAGCATGTGCAACGAGCAGGTACATCACATCCCTGATTATATCTAGTTCAACTGTTCAATTTCTAGCCAATAGTTAAACCTGACGGTGTTGTAAAACTGCTTGTATGTAGGGAATCTATAAGAAAATGAAACCAATTTCTGCTTATTTTATAACTCCCCCAATCAATACTGAACTGACTGAACCTGAAGTGTCTAATCAAGTTTCCAGTTCAAACATACAAGCTCATGTTGTTCTTGAGCCTGAAGTGTCTAATGAGCAGACTGCTAATGAAGGATTTGATGCAAACATTTTACATGCTCCTGGTGATGAACATATAGTGTCTAATGAGGGATCTAATGCAGGCATTTTGCAAGCTCCCATTGAAGGATTTAGTGTCTAATGATGATCTGCTATGTTGAGAGAGAGATAGAGATTTGCAGGAATTGATGACAAGAAAATTATAGTACATTTTCATGGCTTGAGGAAATGTCGAGGCCATCTACCAGAAAGTCCCCGTATCATGACAACCTAGCATAAATACTTTTCTAATCTGTTGTTTGAAACTATTGGCATACTTGTGCAGGATAGATATATTGATATGCAGTTTGTGCACTGGTTATAGGTGCAATTACACTTGGATATTTTCGGCCAGAGAACGAATAATTCAAGCAGGTACAGTCCATGTTAGTAGTCCTTGTACACCATGTTGCATTTTGTGTTTTTTGGTACTTACATCATTTAGTGTTTTATAATCTAGAACTACTTTGGATCATTAGCTGGTTTTCAAAGTGCATGTAGCTTCACATTTCTCAAGTTATGTTGATTTACGGAGTGCAAGTGCCTTCGTATTTTTTAATTTAAATTTTTGCCCCTGGTAACTTGAATTCGTGGATCCGCCACTGCACACAAATCATACACGCAGGCCAGTACGAATTAAATGAAATGCAGGGACTTACGCTAGCTCGTTGTACAGGCTCACTGCAGCTCTGCTTGCGCTTGGGATGTTCCATGTACAAGTCCATGTTACCACTTGCTTGGATGTGCAGGCCTTGTGCTCCTTGCATCCCCCTCTGCATTTTTGACATGGCAAATGGTTGATAAAATGAGAGGAATCGACCTTGCTGTTGTACCGGAGGACAGGTACTTACAAGGTTATACCGGCGTGCAGGATGTGTACCAGATCCCATAGTATTGTCATGCTTCGCTAAAAAATGGTTTTGCTTGTTTTAGATGATATCTCCAGAAGAAATAAGAGTTAAAGTCAGAGTTGCATAGGCGTGTAAGCTAAGATAGCAGTAAAATGATATCCAAACATCGTCGAAACAGTGCACAAGGGAGTGATATGTGGATACCTAGTTTGGGCCGGCGTTTGGGCATGCTCGCCTAGCTAGAGTGCGGGTCACTTCAAAGCCGTTGAGGGTGATGCGCTGGCGTTGGCTGGCCGCATATGGATGCAGATCTTTGAAGGAAATATGCCCTAGAGGCAATAATAAAGTTGTTATTTTATATTTCCTTATTCATGATAAAGGTTTATTATTCATGCTAGAATTGTATCGATCGGAAACCTAAATACATGTGTGAGTACATAAACAAACACCGTGTCCCTAGTGAGCCTCTACTTGACAAGCTTGTTGATCAAAGATGGTTATTGTTTCCTAACCATGGACATGAGTTGTCATTTGATAACGGGATCACGTCATTAGGAGAATGATGTGATGGACAAGACCCATCCATTAGCTTAGCATTATGATTGTTCAGTTTTATTGCTATTGCTTTCTTCATGTCAAATACATATTCCTTCGACTATGAGATTATGCAACTCCCGGTTACGGGAGGAAAACTTGTGTGCTATCAAACATCACAACGTAACTGGGTGATTATAAAGATGCTCTACAGGAATCTCCGAAGGTGTTTGTTGAGTTGGCATAGATCGAGATTAGGATTTGTCACTCCGAGTATCGGAGAGGTATCTCTGGGCCCTCTCGGTAATACACATCATAAGCTTGCAAGCAAATGACTAAGGAGTTAGTCATGAGGTGATGTATTACGGAACGAGTAAAGAGACTTGCCGGTAACGATATTGAACTAGGTATGAAGATACCGACGATCGAATCTCGGGTAAGTAACATACCGATGGACAATGGGAATTACGTATGTTGTCATAACGGTTCGACCGATAAAGATCTTCGTAGAATATGTAGGAGCCAATATGAGCATCCAGGTTCTGCTATTGGTTATTGACCGGAGAGGTGTCTCGGTCATGTCTACATAGTTCTCGAACCCATAGGGTCCGCACGCTTAACGTTCATTGACGATATAGTATTATATGAGTTATGTGATTTGGTGACTGAATGTTGTTTGGAGTCCCGGATGAAATCACAGACATGACAAGGAGTCTCAAAATGGTTGAGAGGTAAAGATTGATATATAGGACGATGGTATTCGGACACCGGAAGTGTTTCGGGGGTCACCGGGTACTTATCGGGTCACCGGAAGGGGTTCCGGACACCCCCGGCAAAAGATATGGACCTTATGGGCCAAGAGGGAAAACGCACCAGCCACAAGGGGCTGGTGCGCCCCCCATATGGGCCAGCCTAGGAGGAGAAGGAAAGGGGGGAAGGGAAAGGAAAGAGTGGAATAGGATTCCCCCTTCCTTCCCTCTCCCCCCCCCCCTCTTTCCTTCCCCCTCGAATAAATATGGCAGGGGGGCGCCACTTGGGGAGGACCCCAAGTAGGATTAGGTCGACTTGGGGCGCCTCCTGGCTGCCTCCCCTCTCCCTCCCACCTATATATATGTGGGAGGGGAGCGCCTAGCACATCCAAGACAATTGCCTAGCCGTGTGTAGTGCCCCCCTCCACCGTTTACACCCCCGGTCATATTTTCGTAGTGCTTAGGCAAAGCCCTGTGGAGACCACTTTACCATCACCGTCACCATGCTATCGTGCTGACGGAAATCATCTACTACCTCGACATCTTGCTGGATCAAGAAGGCGAGGGACGTCACCGAGCTGAACGTGTGCAGAACGCGGAGGTGCCGTACATTCGGTACTTGATCGGTTGAAGCACGAAGAAGTTCGACTACATCAACCGCGTTGTGAAATGCTTCCGCTTACGGTCTACGAGGGTACGTAGACACACTATCCCCCTCGTTGCTATGCATCTCCATGGATAGATCATTGCGTGTGCGTAGAAATTTTTTTGTTTTCCATGCAACGTTTCCCAACAATCTTGAGCGACAGTGGAGCGCTACGATGCGGTGGACGAGGCCGTTGGTGAAGCACCAACGACGTCGGGGGGGGGGGGTGGAGGTGCGACGATGTTCTCGGTGAAGTAGCCCCGGTGAGGTGGGAGACGGTGTCGATGAAGCACACCTGATGCGGTGGAAGTTGGTGTTTGTGAGGCACATCGGCTGCGGCGGCCGAGTTGTGGGTGGACCACCCGGTGCGGTGGACGAGGGGTAGATGAGGTAGCTCCGGTGCAGTGGTGAAGCGCGATCGTCGTCTTCATCGTTGTCGTCCAGCACAGAGGTGGGGAAAGAGACGGGACGAAGGTCGATTTGAATTTTGCTTGGGTTGGCGGCGAATTAGGGATTTGAGAGCTCTAGGCGCGGAAGGGGACGGTGGAGAAGAAAGATTTTACAGGGCTGGAATTGGGGCCGCCATATATTTCAATCCGAAATGTTGAAGCGCGAACTTTTTTTGTCGTCGTTCTTTGGGGGGGGGGGGAGGGAGGGGTAGGTGCTAGCGTCTGTACGACACACGCAACCACCATGACACAACCCTGGTCTGCCTGGTGCACCTACATTTGAGAATGCAAACGAATCTTCTTTCATTGGCAAACGAATATTGTACTATGTATTACCATGCCCGTGTTTTCCTTGCAAATAATTAGTCCTTCGAAATGAGATACTATGAATTAATTAATAAGGAGTTCTTTGAATTAGAGTGTGTTTGCCACATAGCGATCTCCAATTCTAACGTGAATTTCGCATTTCAGGGTATCCACGCTACTTTTTTAATACAAAATCATATATGTATAAGATGAACACCATGGTAGTGAGAAAACTTTGGATGGATTCAAGCATATGACCACACGCATACAAAATACCACAACAATCGAGTCAACATCAACCTTTCCAAACCTAGTGTGGCACGAATTCGAAATAAATACGGAAGCCATATGCATGGTCCTCAATTCAAATCTTACAATGTACACTAAATTAAAACATCAATATTAAGTCTAGTACTATCTACATTCAAATGTTGTTTTTAGGTCCCGCCCCTCGGCACACACGCTACATACTTCCTCTATTGATCAATCTTCCTCTCCTAACCACCTTACAAAGCTATTGGTTTCTGCATGTTCATTCTTTCTCTCCATGTTTCGATCTCTAACTCTCACACACACGCCATTGCACTCCATGTCGAGCTCTCTCTCTCCCCCTCCCACCCTCTCTCGGTAGATACATGCATTGCCTATCTAGACCCCCCTCCCTCTCGTGCGCACGCACGCACATTGTCTATCTAGGTCACTCTCGAGAGACCGTCTCACTCTTTCTTCCGCACAGCGGCCCACACTCGCTTAATCTCTCTCTCTCTCTCTCTTTATCTAAGTCTCGATTAACCTCGCTTTCTCTCACACACAAATGCTATATCTCCCTGTTCGGGCCTCGATTGACACACTCTATACTCTCTCACGCAGATTGTCTATCTAGATCAGTTTCTCCAAGCTGTTCCACTCATTCGACCTCATGGCGGCCCACGCTCGCTCAATCTCTCTCTCTCTCTCTTTATGCATGTCTCGATTGACCTCGCTCTTTCTCACACACAAATGATATATCTCCATGTTTGGGCCTAATTCGACATATTCATAGTGTATACTCTCATGCACATTGTCTATCTAGGTCACTCTCTCCAACCTGTCTCACTCTTTCGATCGCATGACGACCCACACTCGCTCAATCTCTCTCTCTTTATCTATGTATCGATTGACCTTGCTTTCTCCCATGCACAAACGATATGTGTACCTGTCTGTGACCAGATCATCTCTCAAGCTCTCTCTTCCAGCCCTCACCCTTCCCAACAGCTCAATCGGACAATATCTATCCATAGCATATATATCTTTTCAATGAATGTCGGGGCACACTCACTCTATCTCTCTATCTATGTCTCGATTGACCTTGCTTTCTCACGCCGTCTCTTCCACACATTGAAGCTACCTCTCCATCCCTCACAGAGCCGGAGCTATTTACATTGCGAGGGGGACTCCAACCTTCGATTAATTTGTGAAGGCATTTATTCCGGTGGGTTTAGATTATATTTTTGTAGCATTCGCCCCACAACTACTCCAAACACCGTTGCAAACCCCCTCCCCCAATTGTTTTCCCTCAGGATCGGTCACTGCTCTCTCGCATGCCCTTTCTAACCTTCCACGTCGCACCATGGTATTTTTGCAAAAAAAACTCTGGTGTTCTCTTTAATTATTACAAATAAGCTACAAACTACACACCTGGAGTCCACCTGTAATGGAACAAATTTCTACCCAGAAATTAAAGTGCTACAAACTACACATCGGGGGCCCCAATTGTCATGGAGCAAATTTGTACCCATATCTACACCCCTATATTGTGTGCGAATAACTTTGAAAGATGGTCATTGGATGAAGCCAATCCGACGGTGCAGAGATGGCAAATCCGAGCACCACTGGCCGTTGGATATCTTCTACATTCTGCCACATGTACAATCTAGAAGACTGCATTGCTGAACTTAAGCATAATGCACAAACCTCAAAACACAAGCACTTCTCCTTTGTTTTAGAATCTTCTATATCATAATTGCCCAATTTCCTTTTTTTTAATGAATTGCCATTATTTGTTTTTACTTTATGCTCTACAATGCACAATTCCATGAATCTGAAAATAGATTAACTTTTTTATAAAACTTATTGATTTTGAATGAGATGAACTATAAGAATGAAATGAACATCTACATCATGCATATATGAATCAAAGCTTACATGCTATGGTGTGGTATTTATTCATAATTTGGTTGCCAAATCTCATGCGTGCAATGCACGTGTACCATACTAGTATAAATTAAAAATAAAAAAGGACGAGAATCGAACATGCGACCAGGGCCTTCAAGCCACACGTCAATAGGCAACATAGTAGCAACATTTGTTGTACTCCCCCTTTGTTGATATTATGTTTTTATATTACCACGGCCTATTTAATGGACAACATGTTTTTATATTAACTTTAGTACATTAGTGGGACCAGCTCGTGAGCACGTACTATTCCACTTCACTTACTGGTGGGTTCCATGTCTGCTCTCTCTCTCTCTCTCTCCTCCCCTTCTACATTTAGACGCACGGGCAAACACGAAGAACGAGCGGGCGGTGTGGCCGTTGACTGAATCTGGATGCGTTCACAAGTTACGGCACCAGTTTCACGTAATACTAGTACTAGTATTGGAGTATGTAACAAGTTTAGGAACAAAAGTTACCGTGACGGACAAGTTAGGCTAGTAGTATCTACTAACAATTAAATGCATGGATATATAGATGTATCGCCTATAGTGCTCCAACAAGGGGACTGCTCGCGCCCTACAAGTATTTGGAACTGGCTTCCCTAAAAATATATTTGGAATTGACGTGGTATTTAATATGAAATGTTTGCGATGAGAAGCAATACATGTCGCTTGATGATGTTTTATATTTAATTTGATACGGCTCTAGCAGAACATTCAATCGATCAAACCATAGATTTCATTCAGTCTGACTGCGACTTTACATTCATACCACGATCGAACTAAAATAAACGCAAATGATAAATCCCAAATGTTCGGATTTTAAGCATGGCAATCCGAACATTTTTCATGGCATATTTAGATCACGCGGCGGCGGCGGAGGCGTCTTGCGGCGGGAAGCGGCTCCTCTGCCGTGCTCTGTGTGTCATCGGGCCACTGACCGGCGGCGACGGTGGTGTCTTGCGCCGTTGTTGGTGTACTCCTGGACGTTGGCCCTAGCTTCAAGGAAGGCCAGAATGTTCTGGACTTCGGTCTTTAGGAGCCAGCCAACTGGCGGGAGGAGGCGACTGGCGTTGGTGCAAGGAAGCGGTCGACGGCGGCGATCCATGCCGCTGAGGGGGGCACTGGCACCGGCGCGGGGACAGGCTCTGGCAACGGCGTGGCATAGACATTCGTGTGCACGGGCACCAGCACGGGCGCACGCGTCAGTGCACGCGTAGGCGCATGCGCTGGCAGGTGCATGAGCGCGTGAAAGTCAGCGGGGACCTCGTGGAACCCCGTGGCTTCAAGCTCGGCGACAATGTGTGGCTCCCAGGCCATCAATGCCACGGGGATGGGCACTGGCGCAGTCGGGGCGACGAGAGCTGGAACGGGAGCGGGGACAGGTGTGGCGTCTTCCCGCAAGGCCAGTTCAAGCTCGTCCCAAAGCGCCTTATGTTCTTGAGACTCTGGCTAGGTGTCTTCCTCAGGAAACTGGAAGACTAAGGGCAGACCATCGTGATGCGGCATGGCGTACAGTGAGGTCAGGCTGGTTGGAGGTAGACGACAGGAGAATCCGAGAGGAAGAGAGAAGATTGAAGTGAGACCGGGGAGTGCGGGGGTGATTTAAACGGCGGCACCGGCGCCATTAAATGTGGGGGCAGTTCAGAGGAAGGTGGGCGGCGGAGCCTGGTCAAAGGGCTCGCCTCCCGGTCAGCCTGTGCAGTGGCCTGCTCGCACGCCTCCCGGTCAGCCGACGTAGCGGTCTGCTCGCATGCCTCCCGTCGACTCACACGCTTGCTTGGACGGCACCTGCCGATGAGAAGCGGGACTCATGGCGGCACGTAGGTCTAACGCCCATGGTTTGAATAGTGAAACCATTCGCGTTAACGTGACATGTCTTTGTTCCAAAATAACTTGGCTCTTCATTTGTGCAACTTTTCATAAGCAGCTTGTCTCAAATTGAACAAAAAATACGACAGCCTATTTGTGCCATATCACGTGACCATGCTTGATACGTCCATTTTGCATCATGTTTTCCTACTGTTATTTATAATGTTTTTATGCATAATAATGCTTTTGGGAGTAATTCTAATGCCTTTTTCTCTCATAATATGCAAGGTTTATACAAAGAGGGAGAATACCGGCAGCTGGGATTCTAGACCTGAAAAAGCTACGTCAGAGTTACCTATTCTGCACATCTCCAAATAAGCTGAAACTTCACGGAGATTTTTTACGGAATATTTAAGAATTATTGGAGCACATAACTACCAGAGGGGGCCCACCAGGTGGGCACAACCCACCTGGGCGCGCCAGGGCCCCCAGGTGCGCCCTGGTGGGTTGTGCCCTCCTCGGCCCACCTCCGGTGCCCCTCTTCTGGTATATAAGTCATTTTGACCTAGAAAAAATAAGGGGAGGACTTTCGGGATGAAGCGCCGCCGTCTCGAGGCGGAACTTGGGTAGGAGCACTTTTGCCCTCCGGGGGACCGATTCTGCCGGGGGAACTTCCCTCCCGGAGGGGGAAATCATCGTCATCATCATCACCAACAACTCTCCCATCTTGGGGAGGGCAATCTTCATCAACATCTTCAACAGCACCATCTCCTCTCAAACCCTAGTTCATCTATTGTGTCCAATCTTTGTACCGGAACCTTAGATTGGTGCTTGTGGGTGACTAGTAGTGTTGATTACATCTTGTAGTTGATTACTATATGGTTTATTTGGTGGAAGATTATATGTTCAGATCCATTATGCTATTTAATACCCCTCTGATCTTGAGCATTATTATTACTTGTGAGTAGTTACTTTTGTTCTTGAGGTCACGGGAGAAGTCTTGTTGCAAGTAATCATGTGAACTTTATATGTGTTCGATATTTTGATGATATGTATGTTGTGATTCCCTTAGTGGTGTCATGTGAACGTCGACTACATGGCACTTCACCATATTTGGGCCTAAGGGAATGCATTGTGGAGTAGTTATTAGATGATGGGTTGCTAGAGTGACAGAAGCTTAAACCCTATTTTATGCACTACTTCGTAAGGGACTGATTTGGATCCAAAAGTGTCATGCTATGGTTAGATTTTATCTTAATACTTCTCTCGTAGTTGCAGATGCTTATGAGGGGGTTAATCATAAGTAGGAGGTTTGTTCAAGTAAGAACAACACCTAAGCACCGGTCCACCCACATATCAAATTATCAAAGTAGCGAACACGAATCAAACCAACATGATGAAAGTGATATTATGAGATTGACGTGTACCCTCAAGAACGCTTTGCTTATCATAAAAGACCGTTTTGGCCTGTCCTTTGCCACAAAAGGATTGGGCTACCTTGCTGCATATTATTTATCATTACCGTTACTTGCTCGTTACAAATTATCTTGCTATCAAACTATCTGTTACCTACTATTTCAGTGCTTGTAGAAAATACCTTGCTGAAAACCACTTGTCATTTCCTTCTGCTCCTCGTTGGGTTCGACACTCTTACTTATCGAAAGGACTACAATTGATCCCCTATACTTGTGGGTCATCAAGGCTCTTTTCTGGTGCCATTGCCGGGGAGTGAAGCGCTCTTGGTAAGTGGAAATTGGTAAGGAAAAATTATTACTACGTGCTGAAATTTATTGCCACTTGTTACTATGGAGAACAATCCTTTGAGGGGTTTGTTCGGGGTATCTTCACCTCAACCTACTGCACCTACTGAAAATATTGGTTATGAAATTCCTTCGGGTATGATAGAACAACTGCTAGCTAATCCTTATGCAGGAGATGGAACTGAACATCCTGATATGCACTTAATATATGTGGATGAAATTTGTGGATTATTTAAGCTTGCAGGTTTGCCCGGAGATGAAGCTAAGAAGAAGGTTTTACCTTTCTCTTTGAAGGGAAAAGCATTGACATGGTATAGGCTATGCGATGATATTGGATCTTGGAATTGGAATCAATTGAAATTGGAATTTCACCAAAAAAATTATCCTATGCATCTAGTTCATCATGATCGGAATTATATATATAATTGTTGGCCTCGTGAAGGATAAAGTGTCGCTCTAGCTTGGGGGAGGCTTAAGTCAATGTTATATTCGTGCCCCAATCATGAGCTCTCTAGAGAAATTATCATTCAGAATTTTTATGCTCGGCTATCTCGTGATGATCAATCCATGCTCGATACTTCTTGCACTGGTTCTTTTATGAAGAAGACTATAGAATTCAGGTGGGAACTTTTAGAAAGAATTAAACGCAACTCTGAAGATTGGAAACTCGATGAAGCTAAAGAGTCAGGTATTAAGATCTAATTTGATTGTGTTAAATCTTTTATGAATACCGATGTTTTTCACAAGTTTAGCCCTAAATATGGACTTGACTCTGAGATAGTAGCCTCTTTCTGTGAATCATTTGCTACTCATGTGATCTCCCTAAGGAGAAGTGGTTCAAATATCACCCACCTATTAAAGAAGAAATTAAAGAACCAGTTGTGGTTAAAGATGAAACTATCATTTACAATGTTGACCCAGTTGTTCCTACTGCTTATATTGAAAACCCACGTTTCCCTGTTAGGATAAAGGAACATGCTAAGGTCTCAACCATGGTCAATAAAAGTAATATTAGAGCACCTAAACCTGCTGAACAAACCAAAGTAGAACCCAGTGTTGCAATGGTTAAAGATCTCTTGGTAGAAAATATTGATGGGCATGTTATTTACTTCTGTGATGAAGCTGCTAGAATTGCCAAACCCGATGAAAAAGATAAACATAGACCTGTTGTTGGCATGCCTGTTGTCTCAGTTAAAATAGGAGATCACTGTTATCATGGTTTATGTGACTTAGGTGCTAGCGTGAGTGCTATTCCTTTTACCTTATACCAAAAAATTATGAACAATATAGCACCCGCTGAAAAAGAAGACATAGGTGTTACTATTAAACTTGCCAATAGAGACACCATCACACCACTTGGGATTGTTAGAGTTGTTGAAGTCTTGTGTGGGAAAATAAAATACCCTACTGATTTTCTAGTTCTTGGTTCCCCACAAGATGAATTTTGTCCCATTATCTTTGGTAGACCTTTCTTGAACACTGTCAATGCTACTATAGATTGTCATAAAGAAATTGTCAGTGTTCGCTTTGGTGATGAGTCTCATGAATTTAATTTTTCCAAGTTTAATAGGCAACCTCATAAGAAAGAATTACCTAATAAGGATGAAATAATTGGTCTTGCTTCTATTGCCGTGCCTCCTACTGATCTACTAGAACAATATTTGCTAGACCATGAAAATGATATGCACATGCATGAAAGGAATGAAATATATAAAGTTTTCTTTGAACAATGACCTCTGCTCAAACATAATTTGCCTATTGAAACTCTAGGAGGTCCACCTCCACCTAAAGGTGATCCTGTGTTTGAATTGAAACAATTGCCAGACACTTTGAAATATGCATATCTTGATGAGAAAAAGATATATCCTGTTATTATTAGTGCTAACCTTTCAGAACATGAAGAAGAAAGATTATGGAAAATTCTGAAGAAGCACTGAGCTGCTATTGGATATACTCTTGATGATCTTAAGGGCATTAGTCCCACTCTCTGTTAGCACAAAATTAATATGGAACCTAATGCTAAACCCGTTGGTGATCATCAACGACGTTTGAATCCTAAGATGAAAGAAGTGGTAAGAACTAAAATATTAAAACTTCTAGAAGCACGTATAATCTTCCTATAGCTGATAGTAGATGGGTAAGTCATGTTCATTGTGTCCCTAAGAAGGGAGGTATTACTGTTGTTCCTAATGATAAAAATGAACTTATTCCACAGAGAATTGTCACTGGCTATAGAACGGTAATTGATTTTAGAAAATTAAATAAAGCAACTAGAAAAGATCATTACCCTTTGCCTTTTATTGATCAAATGCTAGAAAGATTATCAAAGCACACACACTTTTGCTTCCTGGATGGATATTCTGGTTTTCCTCAAATACCTGTTTTACAACTTGATCAAGAGAAAACCACCTTTACTTGTCCTTTTGGAACTTATGCTTATAGATGTATGCCTTTTGGTTTATGTAATGCACCTGCTACCTTTCAAAGATGTATGACTGCTATATTCTCTGATTTTTGTGAAAAGATTGTTGAGGTTTTCATGGATGACTTTTTCGTTTACGGAACTTCTTTTGATGATTGCTTAAGCAACCTTGATCCAGTTTTGGAGAGATGTGAGTAAACTAATCTTGTCTTGAATTGGGAGAAGTGCCACTTTATGGTTAATGAAGGTATTGTCTTGGGGCATAAAATTTCTGAATGAGGTATTGAGGTGGATAAAGCTAAAGTTGATACAATTGAGAAAATGCCACGTCCTAAAGATATCAAAGGTATTCGTAGTTTCCTCAGTCATGCTGGCTTCTATAGGAGGTTTATTAAAGACTTCTCTAAAATTTCTAGGCCTCTTACAAATCTTTTACAAAAGGATGTTCCGTTTGTTTTTTATGATGATTGGGTAGAAGCCTTTGAAACACTTAAGAAAGCCTTAACTTCTGCACCTATCGTTCAACCACCTGATTGGAACTTGCCTTTTGAAATTATGTGTGATGCTAGTGATTATGCTGTTGGTGTTGTTCTAGGACAAAGAGTTGATAAAAAGTTAAATTTTATCCATTATGCTAGTAAAACTTTAGATAGTGCTCAACGAAACTATGCTACTACTGAAAAAGAATTTTTAGCAGTTGTATTTGCTTGTGATAAATTCAGATCTTATATTGTTGATTCTAAAGTGATTGTTCACACTGATCATGCTGCTATAAAATATCTTATGGAAAAGAAAGATGCTAAACCTAGACTCATTAGGTGGGTTCTTTTGCTACAAGAATTTGATTTACATATCACTGATAGAAAAGGAACTGAGAACCCCGTAGCTGATAACTTGTCTAGGTTAGAAAATATTCTTGATGACCCACAACCTATTAATGATAGCTTCCCTGATGAACAATTAGCTGCAATAAATGTTTCTCATAATACTCCTTGTTATGCTGACTATGCTAATTATATTGTTGCTAAATACATACCACCTAGTTTCACTTATCAGCAAAAGAAAAAATTCTTCTATGATTTAAGACATTACTTTTGGGATGACCCACATCTTTATAAAGAAGGAGTAGATGGTATTATTAGATGTTGTGTGCCTGAGCATGAACAGGAACAAATCCTATGGAAATGTCACTCCGAAGCTTATGGAGGGCATCATGCGGGAGATAGAACTGCTCATAAGGTATTGCAATCTGGTTTTTATTGGCCTACTCTCTTCAAGGACTCCCGTAAGTTTGTTTTATCTTGTGATGAAAGTCAAAGAATTGGTAATATTGGTAAGCGTCAGGAAATGCCTATGAATTATTCTCTTGCAGTTGAACCATTTGATGTTTGGGATTTTGATTACATAGGACCCTTTCCTTCCTCTAATGGGTATACACATATTTTGGTTGCTGTTGATTATGTTACTAAGTGGGTAGAAGCTATTCCAACTAGTAGTGTTGATCACAACACCTCTATTAAAATGCTTAAGGAAGTTGTTTTCCCAAGGTTTGGAGTCCCTAGATACCTAATGACTGATGGTGGTTCACACTTTATTCATGGTGCATTCCATAAAATGCTTGCTAAATATGATGTTAATCATAGAATTGCATCACCCTATCATCCTCAATCTAGTGGTCAAGTCAAACTTAGCAATAGAGAAATAAAATTAATTCTACAAAAAACTGTTAATAGGTCCCAAAATAATTGGTCTTAGAAATTAGATGATGCACTTTGGGCTTACAGAATAGCTTATAAAAATCCTATGGGTATGTCTCCTAATAAAATGGTATATGGGAATGCTTGTCATTTGCCTCTTGAGTTAGAACATAAAGCATATTGGGCAATCAAAGAACTCAACTATGACTTCAAACTTGCCGGTGAAAAGAGGTTATTTGATATTAGCTCACTAGAAGAATGGAGAACCCAAGCTTATGAAAATGCCAAGTTGTTTAAAAAAAGTTAAAAGATGGCATGATAAAAGAATCCAAAAGTGTGAGTTCAAAGTGGGTGAGTATGTCCTTTTGTACAACTCTCGTTTAAGATTCTTTGCAGGAAAGCTTCTCTCCAAGTGGGAAGGACCTTATGTTATCGAAGAAGTTTATCGTTCTGGAGCTATCAAAATAAATAATGCCGAAGGTACTAACCCGAAGGTTGTCAGTGGGCAAAGAATTAAACACTATATCTCAGGTACGCCTATTGATGTTGAAAGCAATATTATTCAAACCATGACACCGGAGGAACACATAAAAGAAACCTTCCGGAACACTCCAGAATCATGAAAAAAGAGGAGGTGCGTGATACGGTAAGTAAACGGACACCGAAAAATCCGCAAAAATATTTTCTGTCAGTTTTGGAATATAACAAAAATTAGGAAAATAAGAAACAACCAGGAAGGCAACCCTGGTGGGCATAAGACACCAGGGCGCGCCTGGCTTGCCAGGCCCGCCCAGGTGGGTTGTGCCCACCTCGGGTACCTTCCGGACTCCGTTTTTCTCTCGTTTACTTGTTTCCCAAGATAAAAAATCTTTATATACCCCCCAAACCTATTGACCACCGTATCGCGGAGAAATCTTCTGTTGTTCTTTCTTGCTGTTTTTTGGCAGATCTGAAAATATGTCATCCCGAGATTCAGAGGAGGAGAGCCCTATTTCTTACCAGCCTTTGGATAAAAATATCTTCAAGGACACCTATCCCTATATATGGTTCACTGATGAGGAAGATGAAGATGAGCCAGTTCCTCCTCGGTTTGAGCAAGAAAGCAAGGAGGTATTATGCAAGAGGATAATAAAGCTTGAGATAGAGAACAATGAGTTGAAGATAGATAACTTTTACCTCTGACACAAGCTTGAGAAAAAGGATAAGCTTGCTACCTCATCACCACCACCACCTTCTTCATCACCAAAGGAGACTTGAGTTCATGGTATGGAAACTCCCCTTGGCTTGTGCCAAGCTTGGGGGAGGTGTCCCAGTATCGTATCACCACCACTATCTTTGCCTTTATCTATTTTAGTTCGATCCTTAGTTATCTTTTGATTTAGTTGAATAAAAGTTTTAGTTCGATCCTTTCTTTTCGAGTGTTTGCTTAGTGATCCATCAATCGATGTAATCATGTGCGAGATATATAATAAAGAGTAGTTCGAGTTTTGTTTCTTTACTTTTATGTCTCAATAAAAAAGGAAAGGAAAATAAATGAAAAGATCATATGCTAATCTTATGGTAAGTAATGACATCACATGAGGAAAAGTATAAGTGGTAAAATTTGTTGGAGATTGACAAACATAGCATTAGTCAATGATGCAACTCATGAAAGAATTAGTAAAGGAAGAGAAGATTCACATGCAAATACACTATATTGGACATCTTTTATGATTGTGAGCCCCCATTAAATACTTTGTGTCAAAATAGTTCATGTTGGACAAGGAAGACAACGTAATGATTTATGTAGGTTCATATTCACATAGAAGTTATATTGTCATAGATCCTTTAACATGTGGTGCTTGCTCAATATCTTTTCTAGCCAAAAATTCCACACTAAGTAGAGATACTACTTGTGCATCCAAAACCCTTAACCCTAATCTTATTTTGTGAGTCCACCATACCTACCTATGGATTGAGTAAGATCCTTCAAGTAAGTTGTCATCGGTGCAATAAGGCAATAAAAATTGCTTCTAAATGTGTTGGATCATTTAGTGTAAGAGAAAATTGAGTGTTGTACGAACTTGTGATGGCAAAGTAATAAAAGCGATGGACTGCATAATAAAGGCTATTATCACAAGGGGCAATATAACGTGACATTCTTTTACATTAAGGGATTTGGCATACAAACAAATAAGCGCATGACAACCTCTGCTTCCCTCTACGAAGGGCCTATCTTTTACTTTGATGCATTTACTTTTATGAAGAGTCAAAGTTTTCTTCCATATTCCTTTTTATTTTCTCTTTTTGCAAGCATCTTGTGGTGAGGAAAGATCTAGGCACATATGTCCAGTTGGATATGAGTAGGCATGAGTTATTATTGTTGACATCACCCTTGAGGTGAGTACGTTGGGAGGCGAAACTATAAGCCCCTATCTTTCTATGTGTCCGGTTGAAACTTTTTGTTCATGGGTACGCTGTGAGTGTTAGCAATCATAGAAGATTAAATGATGGTTGAGTATGTGGACTTGCCTAAAGGCTCCAATACGTGACCCTTCCTGAAAATATGATGAATTGTAGTTGCAAAGTTGACTAAGAACATAGTTTGTTGGTTTTCAATAAGGTTTATGCTTTATACTTCAATGTTGTGATGAATTGTTACTTGTTCATGAGAAGCTATATGATAAAAGTTGTGTGATAAAGTTTTATGTTAAAGTTCCTTGCTGTTATAATAATATGCATGATGCTTCTATGTCCGTATTTTGTTTTTATCGACACCTCTCTCTATAAGCCTGTGGGCATGTTTTTCGATTTTGGTTTTTGCTTGACGACAAGCGAGGTCTAAGCTTGGGGGAGTTGATACGTTCATTTTGCATCATGTTTTCCTACTGTTATTTATAATGTTTTATGCATAATAATGCTTTTGGGAGTAATTCTAATGCCTTTTCTCTCATAATATGCAAGGTTTATACAAAGAGGGAGAATACCAGCAGCTGGAATTCTGGACCTGAAAAAACTATGTTGGAGTTACCTATTCTGCACATCTCCAAATAAGCTGAAACTTCACGGAGATTTTTTATGGAATATTTAAGAATTATTGGAGCAAATAACTACCAGAGGGGGCCCACCAGGTGGGCACAACCCACCTGGGCGCGCCAGGGCCCCCAGGCGCGCCCTGGTGGGTTGTGCCCTCCTCGGCCCACCTTCGGTGCCCCTCTTCTGGTATATAAGTCATTTTGACCTAGAAAAAAATAAGGGGAGGACTTTCGGGATGAAGCGCCGCCGTCTCGAGGCGGAACTTGCGCAGGAGCACTTTTGCCCTCCGGCGGAGCGATTCCGCCGGGGGAACTTCCCTCCCGGAGGGGGAAATCATCGCCATCATCATCACCAACAACTCTCCCATCTTGGGGAGGGCAATCTTCATCAACATCTTCAACATCACCATCTCCTCTCAAACCCTAGTTCATCTATTGTGTCCAATCTTTGTACCGGAACCTTAGATTGGTGCTTGTGCGTGACTAGTAGTGTTGATTACATCTTGTAGTTGATTACTATATGGTTTATTTGGTGGAAGATTATATGTTCAGATCCATTATGCTATTTAATATCCCTCTGATCTTGAGCATGATTATTACTTGTGAGTAGTTACTTTTGTTCTTGAGGTCACGGGAGAAGTCATGTTGCAAGTAATCATGTGAACTTGATATGTGTTCGATATTTTGATGATATGTATGTTGTGATTCCCTTAGTGGTGTCATGTGGATGTCGACTACATGGCACTTCACCATATTTGGGCCTAAGGGAATGCATTGTGGAGTAGTTATTAGATGATGGGTTGCTAGAGTGACAGAAGCTTAAACCCTAGTTTATGCGCTACTTCGTAAGGGACTGATTTGGATCCAAAAGTGTAATGATATGGTTAGATTTTATCTTAATACTTTTCTCGTAGTTGTGGATGCTTGCGAGGGGGTTAATCATAAGTAGGAGGTTTGTTCAAGTAAGAACAGCACCTAAGCACCGGTCCACCCACATATCAAATTATCAAAGTAGCGAACACGAATCAAACCAACATGATGAAAGTGATATGATGAGATTCCCGTGTACCCTCAAGAACGCATTGCTTATCATAAGAGACCGTTTTGGCCTGTCCTTTGCCACAAAAGGATTGGGTTACCTTGCTGCATATTATTTACCGTTACTGTTACTTGCTTGTTACAAATTATCTTGCTATCAAACTATCTGTTACCTACTATTTCAGTGCTTGCAGAAAATGCCTTGCTGAAAACCACTTGTCATTTCCTTCTGCTCCTCGTTGGGTTCGACACTCTTACTTATCGAAAGGACTAAGATTGATCCCCTATACTTGTGGGTCATCAATGCTCTGTTTCATGAATTTCAGGTCAGTTTTGGATTTTTTGGAATTTAAAATCCAAGATTCAAAACAATATCATAACCTGCATCATGAAATAAATTTTCAAGCCATACATCTTTATTGTTGGAGATGTTAATATTTATTAAGAAAGGATTTGGTCAAACATTTTGCTTAGTTAGACTTCAGGCAAGTTATATATCCAGAGTAAAAAGATAATCCCTTCGTACCAGTGCATTGCCTGATATAGTAACTCTAGTAGGCACGAACAACGCACGAACAAAATCAACAAACGGAGCTCCATTCTGTGCTCATCCTAGTGTAGTACTATTAGTACTAGGCAATGGAGTTGATGGGTGACCTTGGGTAGCGGCGACCAAGGGAATTGAACCTTGCTCAGCACGGTAGGTAACATGGGCTAGTTACTAAAGCATCCCTCCATTGTTCATCGGTTGTCATTATGGACCGGGGACATGAGGGGAATTTCCTAGGGCTGGAATTCTGGCCTCTAGATATTTCGACTAGAAACACGGAGGCGCAAAGTTTAATACTATCGCGGTTCTTTTGGTTGGGGTTGGCTAATGTGCGTACCACGCATGCCACCACCAAGACACGAGCCCGAGTCTGGCTGGTACGTCGTCGGGTGCTACCATTCGAGAATGCGAAAGGAATCTTTTTTCTAAATTGTCGAACGAATCTATATGTATTACAATGCCCATATTTTCCTTGCAAATAACTGGTCATTCCAAAAGGCATGGTAATTGATTTATGATGAGTTCTTGAATTAGAGTGAGTTTGTGATATAGTGATCTAAACGTGGATGTATGACCATGCATGTATGACATGAATTCAAAACTAAAATGTAATCCATGCATGGTCCTCAATTCAATATTTAAAATGCACAATAAATTGAAACATGAATATTAAGTCTAGTACTATGTACATGCAAATGTTGTGTTTAGGTCTCTCCATCGACACCCACCCCCCAACCACCACACATACTTCATGTATCGATCGATCTTCATTTCTTTGTTAATAGAGCTATTGGTATCTGACACACGCGCGCTCATTATTTCTCTTCATGTTTTGATCTCCATTTATGTCACACCCGCCCACACACTCTCAACAAATGTATTTCTCACACACAACCTCGTCGTGCCCTCCATGACAAACCCTCCCTCTCTCTCTCAAGACACGTATG
This sequence comes from Thinopyrum elongatum, assembly GCA_011799875.1. Classification (NCBI taxonomy): domain Eukaryota; kingdom Viridiplantae; phylum Streptophyta; class Magnoliopsida; order Poales; family Poaceae; genus Thinopyrum; species Thinopyrum elongatum. Next base: position 478,367,512 of record CM022298.1, on the reverse strand, counting down.
TTGCCTTTGTAAAACACCTTCACCGTGCGCGCACACACAAAGTCTATCAAGGCCACTCTCGGTAACTATCTCCCTCCAGGCCTCACTGCAGCTTCGCCGCATGATATCTCAGTGTATCATCTTTAACATTCAAGTGTACGCTAGGCCACACTCACTCGATCTCTCCCTCTATAAATGACTCGATTGACCTCGCTTTCTCGCGTCGTCTCTCTCACACCTAGACGCTCCCACTACACCTCTTGCATAGGCGGAGCTATGTAGATTGTCGGGGGGTAACCCCTCGACCTTAGATAAAATTGTGAAGCTTTGTTTAGGATTGTTTAGATTATATTTTTTGAACATTATATTTGTCCCCACCCTCCCAAACACCGACGGGTTGGGCACACCCCCCCCCCCCCCCCCGGGAGAATATCATGTGCCCCCACACCTTAGATGCTATATGGAGCATGTACATCTGAGATATAGCAACTCACAAGATGTCTTAATATTTTTACAAGAAACCTTAATGAGTTTGGGAATTGCACACAATTAGTACCAAAACTACTCAGATGCCCTTGGATCCCATATCCAACGGCCTCGAAGCTCGTATCATCGTAGCATCTAAGATGAGGGAAGACCTCGTATTCTCTTGTGTTTAAGAATATCACGTGCTACCACACCTTAGATATTGTGGTGATACAAGCTCCTCAGAGCTGTTGGATCTGAGATCCAACGACTCCTTGGTGGTTCAAATGTTTTTGCATAAAAGCCCCCAAAGAGTTTGGGCGCAGCCCACAAGCACAAAGACTACTCAGATGCCATTGGATCTCAGATCGAATGACCTTGAAGCTCGTATCACTGTAGCATCCAAGCTGCTAGAGCACCTAATGTTTTCTCGCACGGGGGAATATGAGGTGCTCCCACACCATAGATTCTATGGTGATACGAGTTCCCGGGAGATCTAACGGCTCGTAGTAGGAGGTTTGAATGTTTTTGCAATATAGGCCTCAAAGAGTTTGGGAATTGCGTAGAAAGTACAAATACTACGCACATGGCATTGGATCTCAGATCCAACGACCTAGATGCTCGTATCATCATAGCGGCTAATTAAGCTGCGGGGAGCACCTAATATGAGCTACTGGGAGCCGTTGGATCCAAGATCCAGCGGCTCATACGATGCCTGAATGGTTTTTTTGCAAAAAAAAACCTTGGAGAGTTTGGAAATTGCGCATAATTACAAAGACTACTCCCAAGCCATTGGATCTTAGGTCCAACGACGTAAAATCTCGTATCACCATAGCATCTAAGCTACGGGGAGCATGTGATATTCTATGTCGCTGTCATTTTTGTTCCTAAACTTGCAAAATATGTGTAACTGGTGCCGTAACTTGTCTAACCGCGCAAAGTGTTTGTGCAAAGAAAACTATCCTACACTGAAATATCAGAACAACACACGGGAGGCCCACTTGTCATTGATCAAATTTGGACCTAAAACTAACAAATCTGAAGGACGAGATTCGAACCAGCAACCTGGAGTAGAAAGCGTACGTCGATAGCCTGAAACCGAAACGGTTGTTGGCTTTGTCGCATAACTTGATTTTATACAGTATTACGTTGAGTAGAGTAGAGGGAGTGGCTCGTCAATAGGTGCATTAACGTTGACTGACTTACTGGTCGGTCCCATGCCTGCCATCTCTCTCTCCTCTCCATCTAGTAGTATAACCTTTAGATGCACGGGTACACACGAAGAGCGGCGCGAGCTTGCCATGGTGTTATTATAACTAAAAAAATGCTTGGAAAATAGATGAATCGCCTAGAACAAGAGACGTTGTGGCTGGTCGAGACGGAGCTAACCACACCTATCCTCCATGCCATGTTAGCATGATGAAGCTGTGTGGCTAGTGGGGTGTTTTCGACCGACTGGCTGGGTCCTGAGGTCGAAGCATAGGTAGTTTGATACAGTTTATTTTTACACGCACATTTTTCGAGACGTGGCACACCCTACCACGTGGTTTCTGGGTCCTCCCGGGTGGTGCACGCATATTTTCTTCCTTGCCGAGACGTGGGATGCCCTACCGCGTGTTTTCTGGGTCCTCCTCGGTCGTAGCACCGAAGCAAGTAAATGGGTCATCAAATCACAAAAGCCCACCTTTCCCGCCGAGTACATCAGTGAAGCATGGTGGCTAGCTAGTTGGGCTAGTGCGACCGAGTAGCTAGGCCGCCGCCACATTTGTTTTTTCATGCCTTTTTTTCTCTCCTTGCCGGTAGGTAAATTTAAATATCCACCGCTGTGTTGCACTGGTCTTTGGGTGCAGCAGGCGCGGCAGGATTTTTATTTTTTTGATTGACGGGAGAAGGCGCGGCAGCAATTAGTCATGATGACTCCGTCTGTAAAACCCACTGCTCCCTGAAGTGAAAAGTCGTCGACTGGTGTTTTCCCATGGTGAAAACCAAAAGATTCACCCCGCTCCTCGGCTAGCTCCCTTTGCCTTCCCGTAGATTGCATTGCCTTTCAGCCATTTCACCCCCTTTGCTTCCTCTCCCCATTGCTTCTATCTAGTTCCATGGCGGCGCACCAGATAACGGACTCTGAGGTGAGGCGCCTGACACAGGAGCTCCATGCCAAGGATGCAGAGCTCAAGGCCAAGGACGTAGAGCTCCATGAGCTCAAGGAGAAGAGGAGTGCCATGCTCCTCCTTTATGTGCGGGAGTTCACGGAGCTTCAAAAGCGGCAGGCGTCCACCACAAAGATGCTCGAGGCATCGGCGGCGTTGCTGTAGAAAGCGGGAGATATGATAGACGGTCAGGCGAGCCAGCTGGAGCGCGAGCGGGTTGATCGTGACGAGGTCCAGGATTGCCTCAACAACTTGCTGGACCATGTTGGCACGCACGTGTTGTGGCTGCGCGATGCCTACCGTCGTGCCAGCGCAACCATGCCGGCCGTCGGGCTAAACCCGTTCGACCACCCCATGGACTTCAACGAGCTGCGGCTTCCTGACCTGGTCTCCTTCTTCACCTATATCTCCGAGGAGTTGAGCCGTCTCCGCGCGATGGTGGGGGCGGAGCTGGACAGGGAGGGGTTGCAGGCGGCCGTCGCCGTTGCCGGGCGAATGCTCTCAGGGCTTCGTCACCGGAATCCATTCGTGCCATTGGACACCGTCTTTGACGAGCTGGCTCCCGTCGACCGGGAGTAGGCTCTGCGGGCGGTGGCACCCTGCATCACCAGCATCATGCGCCTCGAGAAGTAGAGGGACTTCGGTGGTGTTTAGGCGTCCTCTGCATTGTCATGTCTCGGTGCAACATGACCGTTGGATCAAACTCAGACGGTGCAGATCAGTCATTGTAGCACAAAGCGTGCGGGTGTGTTTGGTTGCATTCTTATCTCAATATAGTTGTTCCCTCTTCGTGCATGCTCATCTCAGCACCCCTCTTCATGCATGCTCTGCATGCTCCTAGTGTATTTGTGTTAACCTAGTGTGGACTCATGCACCCTTCATTCACTCTGCCAAACACCCAAAAGTGGGTCGAGAAGGGAACTTTTGCTCCCATGCACCCTACCTAACACTCATTCGTGCTTCATATAGTTCATGTTCCGTGGAGTACTGTAGCACCATACTCTCCATACGCTGTAGACCTAGTTCTGTTAACATTGATCTCACCGTTCATTCTCGACCGGACAGTAAAAAAAGGGGCATGTTACATTACTGTTCATAGTTGACATGCGCAGAACATCATTTTTTATCGTCATATCTTACTACACTAGCAACAATATTACGGTACTGACGTATGAACCACTGCACATGCCTAGTAGTAGGAGTACTGTGTGTTCAAGTGGCTGCCGTGTTTCGCACTCCTCCGTCGTAAGAGTGGAAACGCTCGCTGTAATCATTTTTTTCCAGGAACAGTGGACATGCTCTACCGCGCGGATCCTCCTCGAAGGTCGTCAGGAACCTTGCTACTCACTTTCACCGACGTGTGGGACAGCTAGCATCGGGGTCCACTTGCCATGCACTAAATTACTCCGTACTAGAGTGCACAACTGCACGGTAGACTACCTCGGTCAAAGCGCCGCAGTAATGCCCAATTAGCCGTCAAATCACAAAACCCCCACCTTTCCAGCAGTAAGTTGGACGGACGAAGCAACCATCATTTCACTCTTCTCCCTCAGCTTCCTCTCTTGAAGAAAATCGCAACTCGCATCTCCCTCATCTTGTTCCTCATTTCTTCAAGAAAACCCCGACACGCTTCTGCCATTGTTCTTCTCTCCCAAAGAAGGAAAGGTGAGCGCATCAATGGCGTTGCTTCTGTCCAAGGCCCGGTCTAGCAATCCCACAACTAATCCTATAACTCCCTCTCTGTTCTTCTTTTGGGTTTGTCATTATGGTTTCTTTTCTTTTATTTCAATTTGACAGTTTCTTGATGGACCCTGGAGCACCGGCCGAAGTGATGTCTATGGCTCTGGCCAAAACGGTCGAGGCACAGGGTACGAAGAAGCGCAAGCACCCCACCGAGACTACGGCCGACAAGCTCAAGGCCATCGCCCTGTCCAAGCCCGCCTCTCCGGGATCCCTCGTTAAGCCAGTCCAGGTAATATCTCTTCTTGACGATCTTTTTGGCGATCTTGATCGTGTTTTTTCATCTAACACGCAGTACTAGTACTAGTAGTACAACTTTCTGGGTGATCTTGCATGTGATTTTTGTGTGCAAATGACGGTTCTAAATTGCTCTTTTGACCAAAACATGCAAGAGGTTGACATACATATGATTTTTGCACATAACACTGATTTCTTATAGATTACTTTCAACTACTTTATGAACATCAATGCTAGCTGTAGGAAATGCAAGATTTTAGCACTCATGCCTTTGAAGAGAGTATAGTAGCCTCAGTAACTTGTGTTATGGATATTGCAAGTAATCCCTCTGCTCTCATGCCTTTGAAGACATGTTCTAGTGTCTTTGTTCACTCATTTTTGTGCGTATATGTAGCCCTATATGGAGTAAAATATCAAAAATCATCTTATATTTCTGAACGGAGGTAGTAATAAAATATTTGGTTTCTGTTTGAATTAGAACCAGGTCCGCGGTGGAGATGAAATTCTCAAAGTCATGCCGTGTGAACCGCAAGACCTGAGGATGAGTTCTACTAGTAAACTATCCAGCTGTTGTGTCCTTGTCGCCATGTGTCGTGAACAAGTGTTTTCCTGTAGCATTGTTGTCAAGCGTGTTCTCGAGGGTGTACTTCACCACAACAATTTCCTAGTTGTGCCTTCGATTACGAAGGGTGTGGTTCTTGTAAAGCTTCCCGACAAATTTGATGCGGACTGTCTTCATCGTCGTGTTTATGAGTGGAAAGACCATTCTGTTAGGTTTTCCAAGGTTGACGAGATGGCGATGATGCCGGTAGACATCTCTCATGAAGTCCATGGCCTAGTCAGTTACGTGGGGTACATCTCGTAGGTCGGTGGCAAGAAATAGTCTGTAGAGTTTAATTAGTGCAACTTTGCTTTTCTGTAGTAAGTACTATTGTTCAGTACTTGATTTGTGTGTGTGAACCCTGTATTGTTTAGTACTGCCGCTTTTGTTGTGTGGTGAGTCTTGAGAACAGTCTATGCTAATGTCTGTCCACTCAATTTAGTCTGTATATTTTGAAGTATCCAGATCATCTTTTTTGTGAGGACGATTTATCAATTATGGTTACACTCCAATATCTGTATACATTGCAGGGTTTATCGCACCCACCAGGATTTCCAGTCCCATGGATGTTCGCTCCATACGAGTTGTTACCACCTTTGGACTGTCCTGCTTGTGGGAGTAAGTGCGGGCCCTGCATGCCACCCATAATTAGACGATCAACCTTCAGTTTACAACTTGAACATAGTGATATCCTGGTAAGGATTCACTCATGTCACATCAAGTAAATCTTATTGATTTACTATCATGTTTTCTTACTTTTGCTGCAATTTTACGATGCAGGTTTTGCCATGTGACATTCATTACAGAATAAACCGTTTGGTTTGCTCTATGATGGTTATTTTTGCAGGTTTCACTTCTTATGTCGTGTCAGTAACGAAGGCATTGTCCATCACTTTTATTACTGGACACAATTAGATCAGTCTGTTGTCTAAGTACAATCTGAAGCCCTATGATGAACTGCAGTTTGTTTTAACAAACACGCCACAATTAGTCCTTCTCACATTTAAAAGAAGTGACGAAAAAGACTGGATCAAGGTCACGGAGCCTAGTGAAGTTAGAAAGCTGAAGTATGAAATCATAGCAGACCAGAGACGATCGCTGCTGTCTCGCACATCGGTACCACCTTCAGCATCGGACCGAGCACCAGCACCTACTCCGACGGCACTGGCTCTAGCACTGACAGTGGCAGCAGCTCAGTCTGATCCACTAGAGGATTGGGCACCGATTGTGTCAGGGGATCAGGCTGATCTACTGGAGGATCGGGCACCAGCACGGGCACCTACTCCAACACCGGCACCAGCTCCACAAGGAGCACCATCTCCGGCAGCAGCGGCGGCACTACCAGTCGCACCAGCACGGGCACCAGCAACGGCTCCGGCACCTGGACCAACACTTGAAGTTGCACTTGCATCTGCTCCAGCCCATGCAGCGGCAATGGAACCAGCACTTGCACCGGCAACATAATGGGCTGCAGTTCGCACTACATATACCAAAGTCCTTACAAAAACCGACATCTCCACCTTCTTGGTAAGCATTGGCAGCCCAAGTGCTTCGTTCTTTTTTCTTTCCATGTTGTTTCACATGATTCACTATGTTGATCTAACTGTTTGTGTATGTCTTCCTGTTTGCAAACAGAGAATTCCTAGAGCAACGAGGGAGTCGTTCAATAATCCGGGCGACCGTGGCCAAGTTTCTCTTACCATGCGCAGCCTTGGTGTGAATGAACCTGCTCAATATACCGTAAGTACAAAGGATGGTCGCATGATGATTGATGCTAAAGGATGGTCAAGGTTCAAAACTCTATCAAATCTTGCGGTAGGGGATGATGTCAAAATCGAACTTTCTCGGCAAGGAGAGCTGGTCCTAATCAACTTGGAAATTCTTCAGTAGCAGCACGCAACTGCCGAACTGATCTATCCTCCAAGAGCTTTTGATGTAATAATATGGCATGGTGAAACAAGTGTCCTGTGTGTATAAGTAGTACGACAGTATTATTTATCACGTAGGATATCATGAAAGAATTGCAACTCTAATTGCTGGTTAGGAACTGTCGTTCGATTTCATTCTAATAGATGCCGTGCTTTATTTAATTTTCTGTATTCGCCTTGCGACAGCATCTAAAACTAGCGCCGTACCGATCCTTGCAATATGAAATGCGCTGAGTTAGAACACATGGGCCCCCAAACATGCAGACCCACTGGCCTATATCCCAAAGTCCAGAACCGTCAGCCTATCTGAGTATTATATTCTCATCTGAACCCCCGTATTATGTTATATATATTCCACTTGATTTTTCTTATGTATAAAGTTGTGATATAAAATATTTTTATATTTCTTTACAGAGGGAGTATCTCTCTATCAAAAATATATTTATGTGTAACTAGTTACTCTTGCCTTTCTACTTCCTTTCGCTGATATGCAGGGCATCCGGCAACGGGGTCCACGTGCCATGCACCAAATTAGAGTGCACAACTGCACGGTAGACTCACCCCGGTCGTAGCGCCGCAGTAATGCCCAATGAGCCGTCAAATCACAAAAAACCCCACCTTTCCAGCTTTAGCAGTAAGCTGGACGGACGAAGCAGCAATATTTCACTAGGCCTGAATCCCCTTCTCCCTCGTCTGCTTGTTCAGAGAAAACCTCCTCTCGGCGATTGCGTAGGGTTTTCTCATGGAGAACCAGGTATGAATTCTTCATCCATCCCCGATAAATCCTAGTCCCTTGGTCGCGGGTAATCCTAGGATGGCAGCCGTCGCCGTTGATGCATTTTTCTTCCTACTAAATCTAGTGTGTTTCATTTGCAGTGCCCAAAGTGCGAGGATCCTACAGGTTTCTGCACCCTCGGCGAGTCGCCACACTTGTTCCTTCTCATTCTAACACGGGATTTTAAAATGCGCACAGTATGTTCCTAGAATCCTCTTTTCTATCCGGGAGGGTTGGGGTTTTTTGAACATGCTGTCGACTAATTTGGAAATTTGAATTGCTATATTTGGATAAAGGGTACTAGTACCATGGTCAGCACTGACGTGAAAGAGGAAATTATTTCTAGATTTGGATAGCGAATACATTATGTTCTCATATTATTTTTCCTGTAGTGCATTCCTTGCTCTACCAGAACACATGTACTCAAGATGGTCGGCCTTGCCATAACTGAATACACCAGTTTAATGGTCACATTGAAGACAAGCCATGGATATAAGTTCCCAGTTGGGTTCATTAACCAAGAAGATCGCTGCTTTTTTTATTGCCGAACTTGGATAAACTTTCTCAAGTGTTACAGACTGAAAGTTGGCGCACGAATGTTGATGGAAATAGCAGAACCTGGTCTCATCTTCACTATGATCTTCCACCCCGACGTTGTTCCAGTAGTTCATCCATGTTAGTATTGTATCTGGTTCTTGCATGTTGCCTCGATTACTTCTTAATCCACCTATTATGTCTAACTAATCACAATTTGACTTTAGAAGTAGCAACAATTTGTGATTCCCTTCTCTCACGAAAATGCTACTTCTAACAAATATTTCTTATAATTGGTGGCACGTGTAGGTTATTTCAAAGTTCAGCACACTACTCGTTTGTTATTCTATAAGAACTCGACTGTTACTGATGGCACTGAACTTGACTGGGACGACATCCACCAGTTCCTACACTTTATTGATTGTCTTGAGGTCCTTGTGGGGTGTTTCAATGGTGGAAGGCCACATGGGATATGTGTGCCACTGGTGCACACGTTGAACAGGTCCAATTGTGTCAAGAAACTTATGGTACGAGCTATTTTCTGTTATATATGTTGTTCATAAACTCTTGCTTATACACAGTTTTATAGCTGTGATCTTCTTGAAATAGAAACTGCCCAGTTCTATTGTTCCTATACAGATGCCTGACCATGGTCGGGTCAGACTTGTGCTTGGTCACAACATGATGTTTATGTCGACCTACTCCAGTTCCCTTGGAGGTGAAAAGATACTTATTCATGGGTGGTCTCAAATAATGAAGGCTCGTCCATCTTGGAGAATAGGACAGAAGGTTATGCTCATGCTTTTCCATGGCTCTAAAGCGAATATCCTGTTTATTGACCACATTGCGAGATGAAGCCGCTTTCAGAAGGTTGTGGATGCACGGTGTCGGGGATATACCCCGCGGTGTAACCCGCCGGATATATGACCCGGCGGGAGCTTGACGACTCACTGGCGACCCGCCCGGACCTGGCGGTTTATGGGCAACCCGCCTGAACATTGCGACTCACTGGTGACCTGGTGGATGGGTCAGACGGATGACAAGGCCCAAGGCCCAGTAGGTCGGTTCATGTGATGGTGGGCCGGTTTAAGAGGAAAGGCGTGAGGAATATTTCCCGTACAAGGAATCAAGACCCGGACTTGTATCCGGTTTGTATTAGAAGATAGACTAGTCCTAATCCTATTGGGACTCCACATGTAACCCGCCCCTCCAACTTATATAAGGAGGGACAGGGCACCCCAAAAAGAGGGGAGATAATCTCTAAGGCTAGATACAACAAAGGGGAGCCGACTTATACAACAACTCCCTCATCAGCATAATGAGACCTAGCCACAAACAGCATGTAGGGCTATTACCGGATGATGTTTCCTGGGGCCCGAAGCTGTCTAAACCCTTGTCTTGTGTGTTAACTCGCCTCGCATCTCTCGTCCCACTCAACCCCTCTCAAGCTACCACATAGATGCGTTGGCCTCGCGACTAAGTCCTGACACTAAGGACATCTGCCGTGACAAATCCACGACAGTTGGCGCCCACCGTGGGGCCTGCGCACGGTGGTGTTGAGTTCTTGGAGGGATCTCTCATAGGGATCGAGAAGTTCGCAATTTTCGGATGAAGATGAGCCGAAAATTAAAGTTGCGATTTGAATCGCCGGTCTTCTGCGTTGAGCCGCCATCCCCGCGGACGCGTGTTGAGCCGCCCCTGGTGGCCGAGTCGCCGGTTTTTGCCTGAGCCGCCGGGGCTGTATTGAGTCGCCTGTTTTGCCTGAGCCGCCGGGGCTGTATTGAAGTCGCCGGTTAGCTTTGTTGAGCCGCCCCTGCTCACTGGTCCCTACCATAGCTTTCGGACAAATCAGGACCATTATTCGTTACAAAGGTGTCGCAAAGGGGCGTGCGCCAGTATTATTTTTACACTAGCGCTTGTCCGTGCCATATTACTAGACGGATACGTGCGTAGGTCGCCGCCCCCGCTACATCAACACACGCGACTGACTCGTCACCCGCGGCCGACTCGCCCGCGTCCTTGCTGTTTCCAACGCTGCGGCCGACTCTCTCATCCACGCCGGCTTACAACTCCGCGACCGGTTTTCCCGTCCGCACCGGCTTACAACGCCGCGGCCGACTCATATGACTGCTCCTATGGCTGACTTGCCCATCCGGGCGGCATAATGTGCCTGCGATTGACTCACCTGTCCATACCAGTTTAAAATGCCGCGGCCGATTCACCTGAGATTGATCTCGGCTTCACTGAAGTGATCATTAACTCTGCGGCGGATAATTTCTGGCCTAACGTATCAGGTGAAGTCCATCCAGTATGTTTTTATATTGCATATTGCTTTCTTTAAAAGAGCAATTACTCTAGCTTGCGATGTTTTTTGATGCAGGACGATTGTCCACTATAAGGGTATTGGTCATGCCATGGATATAAAGCTAGTGCCAATATTGTCATGCGCCAGCATTTGACCATGCCATAATGAATATATGTAAAAGCAGCGGCCTCTGCGGTCGGTCTGCATCAATGCTGCATGGCTGATTCACCCGTCCGCGCGGTTTACCACGCCTGCAATTGACTCGCTTATCCGCACCGGCTTACAGTGCCGCGGCCGACTTAGATGTCCAATTAATTTCTATTGATACATTTTTATTTTCCTCGAGAACAATTACTCTCGTTTGTGCAAATTCTTATGTAGAATTCATCATTACAAAGGAGACCATCATGCTATGGCCCTTGCCTACACCGGATGGATCAATGGACAGGGTCATTATAACCTGCCGAGATTCAACATATTTCAGCAATCTGCTGTTCAACTATATGCCGGTTTACATCACGACTGAGTATGAAGAATCTCAAGCCAAACTCCTCGAGTCGTCTTAAGACTCGGGGGCTACAATGACATGACTCGGCAGAATTGGCCGGCTTCAGTGAATTCAAGAGCTCCAGATCATTGAAGGGAAGATAACCCGGTTCTGGAGGCTATTGCCATATTGATAAAAATTTAAAGGCCGTCAGGAAAATTTCCGGCTTAAAATGAAGGATATCCGGTTTAAAATTCGGCTCAAGGGAAATCTGTCTCTCCCAAAGCTTTGAAGCTCTCAATATCCGGTTTAAAATCCGGCTCAAGGGAAATTTGTCTCTCATAAAGCTTTGACGCTTTCAATATCCGGTTTGAAATTCTGGTTCATCTCTCGCAAGTTCGAGTTCTCAGAAAAATTAAAGGTTGCCAAAGAGAACTTGCTGCCATGATGCGCGGTTCAAACATGGGTATCCTGCCTTATGGGCTTATCTTATTATGATCACTTGGGGGCTTCCTGCTCATTGAGCATAGCTATGACTACCCTCTTGATCCGGCTTGTACGCCATGATTACAAAATACTTGGGGGCTTCCTGCTCATTGAGCATAGCTATGACTACCCTACTGATCCGGCTTGTACGCCTTGATTGCAAATAATTTGGGGTTTTCTACCCAAGTTGTATTGTTACCAAAGAGAACTTGCTATAATGTGCAGTTCAAACATAGGTAACCTGCCTTGATGGCTTGTTAAAAAATACTTGGGGGCTTCCTGCTCATTGAGCATAGCTATGACTACCCTATTGATCCGGCTTAAACGCCGTTGCTACAACCTACTTGGAGGCTTGATGCCCGGGTTAAAGGGACCAAAGAGAGTCTGTTGCAGAGCACAGCTCAAACATAGGTACCCTGCCTTGATTACAAAATACTTGGGGGCTTCCTGCTCAGTGAGCATAGCTATGACTACCCTATGGATCCGGCTTGTACGCTTGGATTATTATTTGGGGGCTTCCTGTTTAATGAACAGAGATTTGTTGACCCTGGTAATAGGCTTGGACCCAGGTGTATTCACCAAAAATCCGGGTTATCCTGCCTTTGTAAGTCTGCCACTCCGCCCAGGTAATCCTGGAATGACTCGCTGTACTCTTGACAGTCAATCTTATAAAGACCCTGAACTTGTCAAAGTTAAAACAGCGATTGGTCATGTGAGGCCCGGCTTACAAGGTTTGAATGAAGGTTTAACTCAGCGGCTGTGTGGCCCTTGAACAGCACATGACTTTGAGGCTTGGCGGCCTATGAAAGCCTTGTTTTTTGATTTATATTTTATTTGAACATTTTTTGAAGTTCATCTCTTGTGACATGTTAATACATGATTGAAAACCGATGAGGGCTATGTTGTCTTATGGTTTATATGTGAACTTATCCGGAGTTTATTAACCCGGCCTGGCTTTGGACTTTAAGTCGCCAGTGTATAATAATTATCTGCTTGAGTGTTGTGCTCTAAGCTTTGGGATGTTAACCCTTGCTGCGATGGCGTGATAAGCCGACAGTATGAATAAATTGAACAATGTTGTGCTCTGTCGCTGGGCTGTTACCCTTGCTGACATGATAAGCCGGCAATGTGCATAAATATCATAGGTATGATGTTCATTTTATGACTATATAAGGTGTTGATAAACCGGCCCTGATTATGGACTATTTAGTCATCGGTGGTTGTTTATAAAAGGGTATTGTGACCCGCCCTGGGGTAAAACCGCCAGGGCACTTGTGATCTGTTTGTGTGCAGGAAAAATGATAAATCTGACCTACATAATTGATGATATCATAAGCATAAGTGGCAGATCTTCAAATGGCGGATCAGCAGTGTTATGCAAGCAAAACGTGCATGATGGTTTGGCACTTGATATTGAGGCCTTGTAGCCTTAATTATATGACTCATAATTGAGCATCTTTGGGTTTGATAACCCGCCCTGAATAGCAGACTTTAAGTCGCCAGGATATTTTGCCTTGAGCAATCAAAATGATGATATTTCATGACTCCGGGTTGATACTGGCCCCGGATTATAATTATCAAGGCATCACCATGGTATTAATCTACAGGTATGTCTTCCAATAATGGTATGAATATTATGAGAGGTTTGATAACCCGCCCTGGCTTTGGACATTAAGTCGCCAGTATATTTTGGATTGCACCATTGGAATCATGCGCTTATAAATCATTGGATTGTTACCCTCCCTTGGTATGGCAATGTAAGCCAGTAGTATAAATCAATCCTACAGGTATGTTTTCCTGGTTATATGAATATGCGAGGTTTGATAACCCACCCTGGCTATGAACGTTAAGTTGCCAGTATGTTTAGGCTTGAATGGCCTTAATTCTAGTCTTTTCCATAATTGCATAAGACTATATTATGTTTGGGTTGTTACCTGCCCTGGCTTTTGACGTTAAGTCGCCAGGGCATATGTTGTTTAAACTTTGTGCAGAACATGCAGAGCTATGGCCTGCATAAATGATTAAGTTCAAGCCCATCATCAAAATTGATGTTTCGAATTGATGTTATCAGTTCTTGATTGTTAAAGGCTATAAGCCGCCGGGTTGCAAAAATCCCGGATTACAATGGATGCGTATTAAGTCACCATCGGTCAAGAGCCGCCGGGTATTTAAACTCCGGATTTACTTATCAACTGATAAGGTATTCAAATCTTTCATAGCCAAAATTGGCTGGATTTTCATGATGATATTGAATGATTGAGGTTTTCATACCGGATTATATTATTCAAATATTGAATAGCCAACATGGCTAGATTTTTATTATGGTTATCAATAACCAGTATTATGATTGAGGTTTTCAAAGTCGCTTCAGCGCAATGGCTATTATTTCTTTATCAATGGATATGATTTATTCTGCAATGGAAGGAATAGTCCCGAGTCGCTGCAGGCTTACGACCCGGCACTTGGGGGCTACATTATTCAGATTGATATTACATCAAATACGCAAGTCCCATGTCACTGCCAGCATGTACCATGGCACTTGGGGGCTAATGCAAGGTCATTTTTTACTTGCGTTATTACAGACCCGACTCATCACATCGTAATGAGCCGGCCCTTGGGGGCTATCAATTGCTCCTGTCAAAAATTCAAAGTACACAAGCCTTAATCCATTATATTGAAGGGTCCACTACTCAGTTGGTAGAACACAAGGCTCTTAACCTTGTGGACGTGGGTTCGAGCCCCATGGTGGGGGTTACATCATATGATGTTATTTTCAATGAAGTATATATAAAGTCCCAGCTCAGTATTATCTTACTGAGCCGGCCCTTGGGGGCTACACGTTGCTGCTTAAGTCTACATGATCATATCTACAAAGTCCCTGCTCACTATTGCATAATGACCCGGCCCTTGGGGGCTACACTGGTTGAGATTTTTATGAGCATAAGGCAATTATAAGTCCCAGGTTGCTGCAAGCATGACAACCCGGCACTTGGGGGCTACATATGTGGAGTATTCAGTTTTGACTAGTGACTGAGATGAACAACCTGGATTTCTTCAAGGTTGCGATATTTATATTGAAGCAAGTCTTAAGCTGTTACTACGCTCCCTTCTTAAGACTTGGGGGCTACAGGTGATATGCATATAAGGGAGGTATATCTTCAAGCTTGGTGTTACCAACAATTATGACCCGGTGCTATCAATATTTACAAACCAGCAATTTTGGCAATCATAACTCCGCAAGCTCTACATCTTTAAGCCGGCTGAAAATCAGCAATGTCAGCAAATTGATTATGAAGCTGGCCTATTGACCCGGATTTTTTCAGAAGAAGTGCCCGGATTTTTTGCATTGGCAAAATTTGAATATATCTGCTAAAGGAGATTTGCTATGAGATCATGGACACGCATCCAGGAGGAAATGACAAGGACTTAAGGATGATCAGGTGCCGGTTCAGGAAAACTCTTAACCCGGAGCACAACCTGTCAAATTTGTTCTTGTGTTTATTTTGTAGCATAAGTTTACCATGGATAAATCCAAGCTAAACTGGGGGCTAATGTCGGGGATATACCCCGCGGTGTAACCCGCCGGATATATGACCCGGCAGGAGCTTGATGACTCACTGGCGACCCGCCCGGACCTGGCGGTTTATGGGCAACCCGCCTGAACATTGCGACTCACTGGTGACCCGGCGGACGGGTCAGACGGATGACAAGGCCCAAGGCCTAGTAGGCCGGTTCATGTGATGGTGGGCCGGTTTAAGAGGAAAGGCGTGAGGAATATTTCTCGTACAAGGAATCAAGACCCGAACTTGTATCTGGTTTGTATTAGAAGATAGACTAGTCATAATCCTATTGGGACTCCACATGTAACCCGCCCCTCCAACTTATATAAGGAGGGACAGGGCACCCCAAAAAGGGGGAGATAATCTCTAAGGCTAGATACAACAAAGGGGAGCCGGCTTATACAGCAACTCCCTCATGAGCATAATGAGACCTAGCCACAAACAGCATGTAGGGCTATTACCGGATGATGTTTCCCGGGGCCCGAAGCTGTCTAAACCCTTGTCTTGTGTGTTAACTCACCTCGCGTCTCTCATCCCACTCAACCCCTCTCAAGCTACCACATAGATGCATTGGCCTCGCGACTAAGTCCTGACACTAAGGACATCTGCCATGACAAATCCACGACACACGGGGTGGCGCCTGGGGCTTGGTGGCCTCACCCTTGGTTAACTGTAGGCAAAGTAGCACTGTTCGAGGTGTGCTTTGTATGGTTGAACATGTATAACTACTCATACTGCTTTCAGCTATGGTTGTTAAGTGCCCCTGCTAGTTTCAGTTAAGGTTGTTAAGTACTCCTGCTGCTTTTACAGTCTGTCATGTTTCTTCAGTCTCGTCTTCCTCCAGCCGCCAAAACCAAACCAGCGCCGGTAGGGCCGCCTACTTCTGCCTCCCACGGCTGGTTGCGCCTCAGTGCACGCATCTCCGCCCCACCGTCTCCTAAATCGTTAACACCGGCGTCCGAGGCCTCACCGTCGCCCTCTGCGCGCTTTGGTGCACTCGCCGCGGCGCCGCCCTCTCGCGTTGTCAACATGGTCAACAAACAAGAGGAATCGGGAGAGGACTAGACGTGGAGAGGATGACAGTAGGGACCCACCATGTCCATGGCCGTATGCAAGCAAGTTCCTAATTTTTTTAATATACTCCATTGTCAGCGTATAGAAAAAGAAAATGCTTCCTCCTAGTGGTTTGCTGACATCTGGGGCCCACGACATTGTTAGCATATAGTCAATAGACAAGAGAACAGCACAAGATCGGCTGACACCTGGGATGTAGCTACTCGAGCAGTATTTTTGTTTTGTTATTGTTAAGACAGAGCAGGGTTTCAACTGGGCTGTGGCCCGTCTAGCCCAGACTTCTATTTTACGTTCACCACATGACCAGCCCAGCTATTTTTTTGTGAAAATGGCTAGCCCAGTTTATTTTTTCTGAAGAATACCCAATCCAGGCATACCCAACCTAGGCCTACTTATTTTTCTCCGCCCTGCTGGGCTGCAACTCTTTCAAGACGGCTGCAAATCTTAAAAGTAATATGAAATGGGCTGTAAATATAAAAAACACACGACAAATTGGCAATTACTTTCAAATTTCTGAATTTTTTCACATTTTCATATTCCAATTTCACTGGGCTTTAACCTAATTTAAATATATCTTCCAAGTACTTTAAATCTAGCTCGACATTTCGGTATTAAAAATAGTTTGGACCCCACCAAAATATGCAAAATTTCATTTAAATTTTTAACCCTGGCCCTGTCCAACAAAAAGAAAACGGACTGCAATAAATTGCATAAGAAGTTCAAATGAGCTGTAAATTATTTAAAAAATAGGGAATGGGCTGACTTGTGGACCTATTAAGTTGACGCGTTTGCAAGATTTTTTTACTTATTATATACATCAACAAATGATTCTTGCAGAAGTGATCGTTGGATGTTAATCCAATGTCCCTCGTGCTTCTTCAATCTCTGATCTTCTTGCTCCAGCCGCCAAATCCAGCGCCGGCGGGACCGCCTGCTCCCGCCTCCCGTGGCCGGCTGTGCTGCCGCGCAGGCCTCACCGCCCCTACTACTCCCACCGCTGGCCAGGCCATCCCTCTACTCACCCACATCCCTCGACTGTTGTGGCTTCGCCGCCTCCGGGTCATTCCCTTCCTGGGTCTCGCCGTCGTCCATCGTGTTGGTGTTCTCGGCACGGCGTGGTCAACGTTGTCAATAAACGACAACATCGAAAGAGGGATGTACATGGAGAGGCTAATAGTTGGGACCCACATGGTCCATGGCCGAACGCAAGCAAGTACTCCTTATTACGCCAAAAAAATGAATCCTCCCCATGACAGCTGGGACCCACCAGCTATATCTTGGCACGGAAGGAAGTGCCTCCTTATTAAGCGAAAAATAACGATTGCTCCCCAAGACAGCTGGGGCCCACTAGATTTGGAGGCTGACTTGTGGCCCAACTAAGTTGACGCGTAGGCAGGGCTTTGTCAACTTAGTCAACAAACGATTCTATCACTAGTGACCGTTGGATTGTTAACATCCAACGGTCGTCCTGCTTCTTCAACCTCTAATTTTCTTGCTCCAGCCGTCCAAACCACCGTGTGCTCCTGCCTCCCGTGGCCGACTGTGCTGCCGCACAGGCCTAACCGCCCTCTACTACTCCCACCACCGGCCAGGACATCCCTCTACTCACCCACACCCCCTGTTATTCTGCGGTGACGGCAGCCTCACACCGCAGTCGAATCAGTCAACCCTCGTACTACCCTCCGCATGTTCACAGGCTCCGCGTCATTCCCTGCCTCACCGTCGTCCACCGCCTGGGTGCTATCTGCGCGGCGTGGTCAACGTGGTCAATGAACGACATCCATCAGAAAAGGACTATATGCGGTGAGGCTGACAGATGGACCCGCCAGCTACATCTTCGCATGCAAGGAAGTGTCTCCTTATTATGCGCAAAAAAAAAAGAATCCTCCCCTTGTCAGCTCGGACCCACCATCAATATCTTCGCACGCAAGGAAGTGCCTCCTTATCCTCCCTGACAGCCGGGACCCACCCGATCGAAGCGTACGTAGCGTTGTCATTCTGGTCGCAAACATGTACGTACATACTGGTCCATCGGTCTTTCTGCCACGATGAACCGTGGCCTAGTAAGGAGCGGTAGCTGTTTAGGCAGTCCCGTATATATCGTGTACACGTACCTACAGCCACGTTGCAAGAAAGTAAATACGGCTACGTACATACATACGGGTGGGGTCTCGACCGCGTACATCGACCGCGTCCTGTACATCGACAGCCAACCGGCTGGGTCGGAACGGAGAAACTGCGTCGTGTTCATCGGGAGGCAACGAAATGCGTCGTGTTCATCGGGAGCCAACCGGCTTGGACGGAATAGCCGAAACGGGGTCTGGCGTACCGCAGAATGGAGGAATCGGACTTGTGTTCGAGCTCCTATGGTCGAAACAGGGTGCTGTTGATCGGGAGGGGTGTGGCGTACTGCAAAACGGAGGAAACAGACTTGTGTTGGAGCGCCTACGGTTGAAACAGGGTCCTGTTCATCGGGAGGGGTGTGGCGTACCGCAAAACGGGACTCCATGGGCTACTGTTCATCCACCGTCTATTGCCTCGCTCCAACCTCCATAGGCTACTGTTCATCCACCGTCGTCTTCCTCCAGCCTCCACCTGCTACTATTCATCCACCGCGTCTTCCTCCTGCCTCCACCTGGTACTGTTCATCCACGAGATACTGTTCACCCGGCCTCCACCGGCTACTTTCAACCAGCCCTCCACGAGGTCCTGTTCATCCACCCCCACATCCTCGATCAGGGTCCTGTTCATCCACCCCCACCTCCTCGATCGGGGTCCTGTTCATCCAGCGACAACGGCCTCTCTACTACCACGGGGTCATGTTCATCCAACCCCCACCAGGAACTGTTCAGCAAGAGGCAGTAGGTTCGATCGGCTTCAGTTAGTAGCAGTAGCGAAGGAATCGTTCGGGTTCAGTTAACAGCCAAGGGATCGATCGCTGGGGTTCAGTAACGTAGCTAGTGCAATCGCTCAGGTTCAGTAAGCGAACGCCTCGCTCGGGTTCAGTTAGAGACCAACGCCTCACACACACGCGTACGTGTACGAGAGAAACGCGCAATCCTCTGTGCATCGCTCGGCCCCGACCACCCACCGTAACCGAGAACTCCCCGAAATTTTCCTCGCCCTCGCTTCTACCATGATTTTTTCCGTCATGGACGGCCCAAAGAATGTCATGCAGGTGCGTCCCTGGCCCGCCCAGGACGAAAAGCCCATTTTCTGTCATGATTTTTTGTCATAGAAGTAGGAGCCCACCACATCTATGATGATACGTGGTTTTGTCACAATTATCGCCATAGAAGTGTCATAAGCATGAAAGAAAAAAAAATTCGTTCGGGCCAAAATGTCACGGATGTGTCTTTTTTTTGTAGTGGAGGCGGAGGCCGCCGACGAGGCATACATGGAGGACCTCCGCCTCTAGCACCCAGAGCTCGTGGAGGCGGAGTGGGCGATATTCGCCGACAATGGCGGGGAGGTCATCGTCATCTCCAACGACGAGGTGCAAGGCGGCGAGGAGGGAGGCGAGGAGGAGTTCGACGTTGTGGAGTGGCGGAGCATCTTTCCCGATTGTGAGGACGATGTCACCGGACCGAACCCAGCTCTCACCACTGGTGGCCTGTCGAGGAAGGATTGGCTCGACCTCCCCTACGATCGTTGAAGTTGAGTATTTTTTAGTGTAGTTTTTGTTGGGAAATGTTGCATGGAAAACAAAAATATTCTACGCGCACGCAAGATCTATCCATGGAGATGCATAGCTATGAGAGGGGGGAGCATCTACATACCCTTGTATATCGCTAAGCGCAAGCGTTTATCAATGCGGTTGATGTAGTCGTACACCTTCCCGATCCGTTCCGATCAAGCACCGAACGTACGGCACCTCTGCGTTCAGCACACGTTCAGCTCGATGACGTCCTTGCCTTCTTGATCCAGCAAGAGGGGCGAAGTAGTAGATGAGTTCCGGTAGCACGACGGCGTGGCGACGGTGGTGGTGAAACTATTTCCGCAGGGCTTCGCCAAGCACAACGGATTTAGAGCAGAGGATGAACTAGAGGGAGAGGGGGCGCCGGCACACGGCTTGGTGAATCATGGTGTGTGGCGCCCCTCCCCTCCTCTCATATATACAGGTGGAGGGGGGGAGGCAGCCTAGGGCAAGCCCCAAGGGGGGGCAGCGGCTGCCCTAGGGTGCCTGCCAAGGCGCACCCCCCTTCCATGCTTGGCACGTGGGAGGAAGAAAAGGGGGGCCGGCAGCCCCTAGGGCGCCTCCCCTTCCTTCCTCCTTGCGTGGAGAAAGGCAGGAGGGGGCCGACCCCTCCTTCTTCCTTCCTAGGGCTGGCGGCCAGCAGGTGGGGTGCGCCAGCCCCCTTGTGGGCTGGTGTGCTCCCCTCCTTTTGGCCTGTTAGGCCCAACAACTCCCCGTGGCCTTCCGGCACCCCTTCTGGTGATCCGATAATTATCCGGTGTATTCCGGAACCCTTCTGGAGACCGAATACTATCATCCTATATATCAATATTTACCTTCGGACCATTCCAGAGCTCCTCGTCATGTCAGTGATCTCATCCGGGACTCCGAACAACACTCGGTCACCAACATACATAACTCATATAGTACTATATCGTCAACGAACGTTAAGCGTGCGGACCCTACGGGTTCGAGAATGATGTAGACATGATCGAGATGCTTCTCCGGTCAATAACCAATAGCGGGACCTGGATGCCCACATTGGTTCCTACATATTCTACGAAGATCTTTATTTGGTCAAACCTTTATGACAACATACGTAGTTCCCTTTGTCCGTCTGTATGTTACTTGCCCGAGATTCGATCGTCGGTATCGCCATACCTAGTTCAATCTCGTTACCGGCAAGTCTATTTACTCATTCTGTAATACATCATCTTGTAACTAACTCCTTAGTCACTTTGCTTGCAAGCTTCTTGTGATGTTGTATTACCGAGAGGGCCCAGAGATACCTTTCCGTCATACAGAATAACAAATCCCAATCTCGATCCATGCCAACTCAACAGACACCTTCGGAGATACCTGTAGAGCACCTTTATGATCACCCAGTTATGAAGTGATGTTTGATACACACAAGGCATTCCTCCGGAGTCCGGGAGTTGCATGATCTCATGGTTGAAGGAACATGTATTTGACATTAAGAAAGCAATAGCAATAAATTGAACAATCATATGCTATGCTAACGGATGGGTCTTGTCCATCACATCATTCTCCTAATGACGTGATCCCGTTATCAAACGACAACTCATGTCTATGGTCAGGAAACCTTAACCATCTTTTGATCAACGAGCTAGTCTAGTAGAGGCTTACTAGGGACTTGGTATTTGTTTATGTATTCACACATGTATTTAAGTTTCCGATCAATACAATTATAGCATGAATAATAAACCTTTATCATGATTAAGGAAATATAATAATAACCACTTTATTATTGCCTCTAGGGCATATTTCCAACAGTTTTAAGTTTGTGTAGTTTAAGTTTAAATTTATGTTTAATGTTCCATTGTCAAGACTATCTATGTTGAACTTATGTTTAAATGCATGCGAATTTTAGTTGAAATTAGGTTGAATTTATGCAAATTACCTTTTACTCCGCTAAGTTTAGGGGACCGCTAGAACCGATCAAAACTTAGTGGAGTATAAATATACTCCACTAAGTTTTACTCGGTCAGATACTCCGTTATTTTTAGGGTATCGGTTAGAAATGTCCTAATTAGCCGTAAAACAGGAATATGTCTCGACGGCATTGTAAATTTCATTTTGCCACTCAAGTAAAGACGTAACATGATAAAAATGACGAAAAAAGATGCATTGAGGTAAATGAATATGAACTGGGAGAAAGAAGATGTAGAGAATTAATTTATTTTACACACTACAAATACTTAAATATCTCATTGCAAAAGTGGCATATCCAATTGTAGCATCTAGTGAAGAGAAGCAAATGATATGACACAAGAGTTAGCTATATGTTATGTTTATCATAAAAAATCATTAAAATTGGGTCGGTGAACCCCTAGCTTTCTTGGATGTAATCTCATAAAGAATGTAATTATTATTCGATATCAATAAAGCGAGGCATGATGTGCTTCCGTAGAAAAAAAGTGCAACATTGTGCACATCCCACTTCAATACATATCACAACATCGTATGGGGGAAATTAACCTTAATCAACCTAATAAAAAGGTGTAGGATGAAGATAGATCCTAATCTATACCTAATAATAAAGAGGCTATTGCTTCTGGCGGTACGTCACGGAAATTGACTTCAAAGTTTAAAATATTACCGACCAATGACATCTATCTTTACCTACTAATAAAGCACACATTGCTTCCGTCGGGTTCACCGTCGCGGACTTCTTTTGAAAAAGTCCTTATATTTTTTCTTTATTAAACCCCCAGTCCCTATTTTATTATAGACTATACGAGGTGGTACTACCTACTATATATATATATATATATATATTCTAATAAAGCACTCTTTGCTTCCGTCGGGTTCACCGTCGCGGACTTCTTTCGAAAAAGTTTTTATATTTTTTCTTTATTAAACCCTCAGTCCCTATTTTATTATAGACTATACGAAGTGGTACTAAAATTGGTTAATGTTCTTCTGTTATGTTCGCCCGTGTACAACTGTTGGGCCGCCGCTGCGTTACACAAGCCCACTTGGGTCTCTATAATTAAAGCCCAACGCAAATAAAAATTTAAAAATTAAGTGCAAAGCTATGCTTCGAACCCACAACCAATTGAACATGCCAACAGAAGCTAACCAACCCACTAGATAACTTTTTCTGACAACACAAAGAGAGGCAACCTATATATTCATTGATGTTTTAGGGGTCGGCCCAGCAATGCAAGTCACCTCTATTTGGGTTGTTTCTTTCGGCCTAATACCAAATCGAGGCATCATATCAACCTTTCATGTCGGTTCACCTATTAAATAGTCCCATGATAACCCACAAGTATAGGGCATCGTTTGTAGCCTTTTTCGATAAGTAAGAGTGTCGAACCCAACGAGGAGCTAAAGGTAGAACAAATATTCCCTCAAGTTCTATCAACCACCGATACAACTCTACGCACACTTAATGTTTGCTTTACCTAGAACAAGTATGAAACTAGAAGTACTTCATAGGTGTAAAGGGATAAGTTTGCAAGATAATAAAGAACACGTAAATAAAAGCTAGGGGCTGTTTAGATAAAGAAACAATTAAGTTAGTTTTAGTAGAGAGATTTTTGTCACAAGAAAGTTATTTGTTCCTAGGCAATCGATAACTAGACCGGTAATCATTATTGCAATTTATATGAGGGAGAGGCATGAGCTAACATACTTTCTCTACTTGGATCATATGCACTTATGATTGGAACTCTAGCAAGCATCCGTAGCTACTAAAGATCATTAAGGTAAAACCCAACCATAGCATTAAATATCAAGTCATCTTTACTCCCATATGCAACAACCCACTTACTCGGGTATGTGCTTCTGTCACTCACGCCACCCACCATAAATGAATCATGAACATATTGCAACACCCTACAACGGGGATCCCTCACGCTTGCGCGACACGGAGAGCACCATAGGACAGCACCAATAATAAAACATACAACTCAAACCAATCATGGTCATCAATCAACCCATAGGACAAAACAGATCTACTCAAACATCATTGGATAATAATATATAGCGTTGAGCACCATGTTTAAGTAGAGATTAAAGCAGGGAGAAGAGGTGTTACACCACTACATAGAGGGGGAGAGAGTTGGTGATGATGGTGGTGAAGTTGTTGGTGTAGATCGCCGTCACGATGATGGCCCGGCGGCGTTTCAGCGCCACCGGGAGAGAGGGGGAGGGAGCCCCCTCCTTCTTCTTATTCCTTGACCTCCCCATAGATGGGAGGAGGGTTTCCCCTCTGGTCCATGGCCTCCATGGCAGCGAAGGGGCGGGAGCTCCTCCGAGATTGGATCTATCTCTCTGTTTCGCGTTCTGTTTTCTGGCCATTCACCCTTTCTTAAATTCCCGGAGATCCGTAACTCCGATTGGGCTGAAATTTTAACACGGTTTTATTCCAGATATTATCTTTCTTGCGGCAAAAGAAGGGCACCAACCTCCTTACAGGGGCCCCACAAGCTTGCTGGCCGCACCCAGGGTAGGGGCGCACCTCTCCAGCTTCTGGGCCCCTCGGGCATCGTCTCGCGTTGATTCTTTTTCCCAAAAATCACAAATATTCCAAAATAAATATCCGTAAAATTTTATCGCGTTTGGACTTCATTTGGTGTGGATATTCTGCGAAACAAAAAACATGCAACAAACGGGAACTGGCACTGGCACTGGATCAATATGTTAGTCCCAAAAATAATATAAAATGTTGCCAAAAGTATATGAAAGTTGTAGAATATTGGCATGGAACAATAAAAAATTATAGATATCCCCAAGCTTAATTCATGCTCGTCCTCGAGTAGGTAAATGATAAAAAATATTTTTTTATGTGGAATGCTACCTAGCATAATCTTGATCATATAATCTAATCATGGCATAAATATTAAGACACAAGTAATTCAAAGCAATAGTCTATAATTTGACATAAAGACATCAATACTCAGGCATCCCAATAAACAATTGTGTCTTTCAAAATATCAATGCTAAAGAACGTTATCCCTACAAAATCATATAGTCTTGTCATGCTCCATATTCTTAACACAAAGTATTTATCATGCACAACCCCGATGATAAGCCGAGCAATTGGTTCATACTTTTTAACGCGCTTCAGCTTTTTCAACCCCCACGCAATACATAAGCGCAAGCCATGGATATAGCACTATGGGTGGAATAGAATACGGTGGTAGAGATTAATATGGAGAAGACAAAAAAGGAGAAGGTCTCACATCGACGAGGCTAATCAACGGGCTATGGAGATGCCCATCAATTGATGTCAATGCGAGGAGTAGGGTTTGCCATGCAACGGATGCACTAAGAGCTATAAGTGTATGAAAGCTCAAACTAAAAACTAAGTAGGTGTGCATCCAACTTGCTCGCTCATGAAGACCTCGGGCATTTGAGGAAGCCCGTCATCAGAATATACAAGCCAAGTTCTATAATGAAAAATTCCCACTAGTATATGAAAGTGACAACATAGGAGACTCTCTATATGAAAAACATGGTGCTACTTTCAAGCACAACTGTGGAAAAGGATAGTAACATTGCCCCTTTTCTCTTTTTCTCTCATTTTTTTTTGTTTTTTGTTTTCTTCTTTTTTTTGTTTGGCTCTTTTTGGCCTATTTTTTCGTCCGAGTCTCATCCCGACTTGTGGGGGAATCATAGTCTCCATCATCCTTTCCTCACTGGGGCAATGCTCTAATAATGATGATCATCACACTTTTATTTACTTACAACTCGATAAAACTAATACATGATGACTCTATATGAATGCCTCTGGTAGTGTACCAGGATGTGCAATGATCTAGCATAGCAAATATATCAAAAATGGACAAGCCATGAAAATATCGTGCTAGCTATCTTACGATCATGCAAAGCAATATGACAATGAATGCTCAAGTCATGTATATGATGACGATGGAAGTTGCATGGCAATATATCTCGGAATGGCTATGGAAATGCCATAATAGGTAGGTATGGTGGTTGTTTTGAGGAAGATATAATGAGGCTTATGTGTGACAAAGCGTATCATATCACGGGGTTTGGATGCACCGGCGAAGTTTGCACCAACTCTCGAGGTGAGAAAGGGCAATGCACAGTACCGAAGAGGCTAGCAAATTGCGGAAATGTGAGAGTGCGTATAATCCATGGACTCACATTAGTCATAAAGAAGAGTAAAATGCATCATAAGTCCTAAAACTATTGGAGGTGTGTCAGTTTAGTCCTATAACTTTGAAACTACAGTTTTAGGTCCTAAAACTATTGGAGCTGTGCAAGTTTAGTCCTATAACTTTGAAACTGCAGTTTTGGGTCCCAAAACTATGTAAGTTTGTTCATCCCAGGTCCTAAGCTTGCATGGCCAGCATTGACCCGCTGCCGTGTCGCTTGGAGATGCTTGAATTGTTGCCACGTTGACCCAATGGACCCACCAGGTTAACTTCCGCGCCGTCCCGCAGCAGTGACTATTTCCCACCTGTGGCCATGCTCGTGCCGAAACAACAACATGCATGACCAGCTCTACGACAAGGGTATCGGGGCAAGGACAATGTCATGAGAGAGAGAGGGGGGTGGGACGGCGTCCTCCATCCCGATTCGCTCGGTGTCTCTTCGGTGGCCGCGCCCAAGGAGAGGGATGTCGTTCTCCATGCCGACTGGCTCAGGGTCTTCCCAGTGGCTGCGCCAAAACCTCTTATGGCATTTCTAACCGATCCCCTATACTAGAATTGCAAAGTTTAGAAAAACAAAAATTTACTCTGTTATATTTAGGGGATAGGCTAGGTCCAGCCAAAACTTAGTGGAGTATTTAACTATTTATACTCCACTAAGCCTTTTACTCCGTTAACTTTTAGCGGATCGGTTAGAGTTGGCCTTAGCGAGGTTGCCTTGTAGCTCATGGGCACGCAGGTGGAGGGTGTGCAGGTTGCAACACACACTGCGACGTTGAAGTGTATGGACAACTTGTGGGGAAGTAAACACATATAAAGTGCTCTTTTGAAAAAATGCACCATAGATGCTGGCCATGCAAGCTCAGGACCTGAGATGAACAAACTTGCATAGTTTTGGCACCCAAAACTGCAGTTTCGAAGTTATAGGACTAAACTGACACACCTCCAATAGTTTTGGGACCAAAAACTGCAGTTTTGAAGTTATAGGACTAAACTGAGACACCTCCAATAGTTTTAGGACCCAAAGCTGCAGTTTCCAAGTTATAGGACTAAACTGACACATCACCAATAGTTTTAGGACTTATGATGCATTTTACTCCATAAAGAACTCACATAATTATTGCGAAAGTTTATTAGCCCTCGAAGCAAAGTACTACTACACATGCCCCTAGGGGGATAGATTGGTAGGAAAAGACCATCGCTCGTCCCCGACCGCCACTCATAAGGAAGACAATCAATAATAAATCATGCTCCAATTTCATAGCATAACGAGAGACTATACGTGCATGCCTCGGGAATCACAAACCTTAACACCAATATTCTTACTAAACCACAATCATACACTAGTACCTCCCACATATTACCATCTCTATATAGCAAAACTATTGCAAGGAATCAAACATATCATATTCAGTGATCTACAAGTTTTATATAGGATTTTATGACTAACCATGTGAATGACCAAATGTTGTTAACTCTCTAAATAGATATAAATGAAGCATGAGAGTTTAATTCTTTCTACAAAAGATATGCGCACGCTCTAACAAATATAAGTGAAGCAAAAGAGCATTCTACAAATGACGGTTTTCCTATGTAGAGGAACTGGCAATCCAAACTTCAAAAGATATAAGTGAAGCACATGAAGCATTCTATAAAGCCATACTCAAAAGATATAAGTGAAGTGCATAGAGCATTCTATAAATCAACCAAGGAGTATCTCATACCAGCATGGTGCATAAAAGAAAAAGGAAAAATAAAAACAAAATATGCTCCAAGAATTTGCACATATCATGTGACAAATAAAAATATAGCTCCAAGTAAAATTACCGATGGTCGTTAGAAGAAAGAGTGGATGCCTTCCGGGGCATCCCCAAGCTTAGTTGCTTTTGAGTCCTTGAATATTACCTTGGGGTGCCTTAGTCATCCCCAAGCTTAGGCTCTTGCCACTCCTGATTCCTTCATCCATCGTGATCTCACCCAAAACTTGAAAACTTCAATCACACAAAACTTAACAAAACCCTTGTGAGATCCGTTAGTATAATAAAGCAAATCACTACTTTAAGTATTGTTGCAAACCCATTCATATTTTATCTTTGCATTATAACTACTGTACTCTGACTTCACCATGGCTTATATCGCCGATACAATCCATAGATTCATCAAAACATGCAAAACAAAGCATAAAAAACAGAATCTATCAAAAACAGAACAGTCTGTAGCAATCTGAACATTGACCATACTTCTGTAACTCCAAAAATTCTGAAAAATTAGGGTAAAATAAAAAATTTGCATATAAGTACCATGTAACAATTTCAGAAACTTATGACATTCCAGTAAAAATGTAAATTCACGCACCACAGCTAAAGTTTCTGTTTTTGCACTGCACATACCAAACAAGCAAACTAATCATCCTAAAGGCAAATCTTGGCAAATTATTTTTATAATACAATGGATTTGTACAAGGGGATAATTATATTTGTTGAAAAGTTTCTGTAATTCAAGATTTGCAAAGTTTCCATGGGCATGAACAAAGTTCAAGGAGCTCCCTCACTTCAACGGTGCTCGTCTTTCTTACTTTCACTTTTCTTTTTGAAAAGTTTTAGGTTACCCTCTATATTTTTTTGTTTTTTAACTTTTTAAAAGCACACAACAGAATAAACTGACTCTCTAAAACTTCCGGGTGGTCTCCCTGGCAGCGGTTTCTTTAAAGCCATTAAGCTAGGCATAAAGTGCTCAAGTAATGGATCCACCCGGATCCCATGGTATATCAAAGCCAATTTAAATTAACAATGATTTGTAATTTAGTATTGAGCACAAAGCAACATATATCATGCAACAACTAAGTCT
This sequence comes from Thinopyrum elongatum, assembly GCA_011799875.1. Taxonomy (NCBI): domain Eukaryota; kingdom Viridiplantae; phylum Streptophyta; class Magnoliopsida; order Poales; family Poaceae; genus Thinopyrum; species Thinopyrum elongatum. The sequence continues at coordinate 478,338,519 of CM022298.1, read as the reverse complement.
AACTCTCTTCCTATGCATCGACATGTCATAAAATAACAATTCATGCACACAAAGTAAAGGCCAATGCATAGTATAAACAGTTTCTTGCAATTTTATCGTATTGGAAACATAAAGAGGTGGAGATCTAGTTCCTCTCTCATAATAATTGCAAGTAGGAGCAGCAAGCACATGCATATTATATCTATCAAAATCATCTTGTGTAATGGTAAAACGCAACCCATCAATATAATCCTTAATAAGCGCAAACTTCTTTGATATAGTGTAGTTGGGAGAATTCAAAAAGATAATAGGACTATCATGTGTGGGTGCAATAGCAAAAATATCATGCTTAACATAAGGAACTATAGCACATTCATCTCCATAAGCATAATTCAAATTGGCATCTTGGCCACAAGCATAGCAAGCATCAATTTCATCAAAAAGGGATATTTCAAACGAAACAACGGGATCATAGCATTCATCCTTCGGTAAGCATGAAGGGAAATTAAACAATGTATGAGTTGAGGAGTTACTCTCATTAGAAGGTGGTCACGGGTGATCAATCCGCTCTTCCTCCTTTTGTTCTTCACTCCCCTCCTCATCTTTTTCATCTAATGAGCTCACAGTTTCATCCATTTCTTCTTCCATAGTTTCCTGCAAAATATTAGTCTCTTCTTGGACAGCGGAGACCTTCTCAATAAACTCATTAATATCGGCATTATATTCATAATTCTCGTAGCAATATTTAAGTATAGCATAATTTTCAGGTCTGTAAACAGCATCATCAAAATTTTCACACTTTTCAAACAAAGATTCAATTTCATAAGCACCCTTAAAAGCAACGAAGTCTTCTATTCGTTCCACATCATAGTAATCATATATACCATTAGCATAAGAAGCCAAGGTTTCATTATCATTAAATTTACATGAAAAGGGAAGGTGTGGAGCCTTCATCCTAGAGCAACAAGTATAATCATATCTCAAGCATAAATTCCAAGCATACCAATACAACATTTCAATTTGATCCCATAACAGTTTCCCTTTTTTAGTCAAGCAATAATCCCTAAAGTATTCACGTTGATCCAACGTGTCTCCCATTATCAAGTTGAATGGGGTTTTCTCAGGATTATCAAAGTAGTGCATAATATTTTCCACATAACGAGCATCGAGAGTTTTAGGAGGTTCCCCATCTCCATGAGTAGCAAGTACACCTAATTTTTTTGGTATTTCATGTTCCATATCCATAACTAAAGATATAAAATAACTTAGAATAGAAAATAAAAACTACTTAGTGATAAAGCAAACAAACACACACAAGAATATTCACCCCACGCTATTGCTCCCCGGCAACGGCGCCAGAAAAAGGTCTTGATAACCCACAAGTATAGGGGATCGTTTGTAGCCTTTTTCGATAAGTAAGAGTGTCGAACCCAACGAGGAGCTAAAGGTAGAACAAATATTCCCTCAAGTTCTATCGACCACCGATACAACTCTACGCACACTTAACGTTTGCTTTACCTAGAACAAGTATGAAACTAGAAGTACTTTGTAGGTGTAAAGGGATAGGTTTGCAAGATAATAAAGAACACGTAAATAAAAGCTAGGGGCTGCTTAGATAAAGAAACAATTAAGTTAGTTTTAGTAGAGAGCTTTTTGTCACAAGAAAGTTATTTGTCCCTAGGCAATCAATAACTAGACCGGTAATCATTATTGCAATATTATATGAGGGAGAGGCATGAGCTAACATACTTTCTCTACTTGGATCATATGCACTTATGATTGGAACTCTAGCAAGCATCTGCAACTACTAAAGATCATTAAGGTAAAACCCAACCATAGCATTAAATATCAAGTCCTCTTTACTCCCATAGGCAACAACCCACTTACTCGGGTCTGTGCTTCTGTCACTCACGCCACCCACCATAAGCGAATCATGAACATATTGCAACACCCTATAGCAGGGATCCCTCACGCTTGCGCGACATGGAGAGCACCATGGGACAACACCAATAATAAAACATACAACTCAAACCAATCATGATCATCAATCAACCCATAGGATAAAATGGGTCTACTCAAACATCATAGGATAGCCACATATCATTGGATAATAATATATAGCATTGAGTACCATGTTTAAGTAGAGATTACAGCGGGGAGAAGAGGTGTTACACCACTGCATAGAGGGTGAGAGAGTTGGTGATGACGGCGGCGAAGTTGTTGGTGTAGATCGCCGTCACGATGATGGCCCCGGTGGCGTTCCGGCGCCACCGGGAGAGAGGGGGAGAGAGCCCCTCTCCTTCTTCTTCTTCCTTGACCTCCCCCAGTTGGGAGGAGGGTTTCCCCTCTGGTCCATGGCCTCCATGGCGGCAGAGGGGCGGGAGCCCCTCCGAGATTGGATCTATCTCTTTGTTTCTCTTCTGTTTCGCGTTTTGTTTTCTGGCCTTTCACCGTTTCTTAAATTCACAGAGATCCGTAACTCCGATTGGGCTTAAATTTTAACACAATTTTCTTTTGGATATTATCTTTCTTGCGGCAAAAGAAGGGCACCAACCGCCTTACAGGGGTCCACAAGCTTGCTGGCCGCGCCCAGGGTAGGGGGCGCACCTCTCAAGCTTGTGGGCCCCTCGAGCATCATCTTGCGTCGATTTTTTCCCCCAAAATCATAAATATTTCAAAATAAATCTCCGTAAATTTTTATCGCGTTTGGAATTCGTTTGGTATGGATATTCTGTGAAACAAGAAACGTGCAACAAACAGGAACTGGCACTGGGCACTCGATCAATATGTTAGTCCCAAAAATAATATAAAATGTTGCCAAAAGTATATGGAAGTTGTGGAATATTGGCAGGAAACAATAAAAAATTATAGATACGACGGAGACGTATCATCCCACATCGATTTTTTGCACCAAAATCTACCGACTCAAATACATGAGGAAGTTTTCGAATCAACAGGCAGAGTACAAAATCAGTACATAGAGGGCGAGATGGGACATTTATGGGGCCAATGGAGAAAGGAAAGATCCATAAAATTGGCAAAAGAAATAAAGTCCCGATATAAAGGCCCAGTTAAATGCATTAGGAAGGTTGATGGGAGATTATGAGGGGCAATGGGAGAAAGGAAAGACCCATTTAATGGGTAAAAGGAATAAATTGTGACATGCGTGAGGGACTTTGCAAGAACGGTTGATGGGAGAAAGGAAAGACCCATTAAATGGGTAAAAGAAATAAATTGTGACATGTGTGAGGGACTTTGCATGGTGGCATTAAGGCCGACCCAACTTTGAAATAACTGTACTCTCCCTCGGGTTGCCGGTTGCAGCAAAAAGTCAGCCGATCGTAGCAAAAAAGTATGCCAGTTCCTCGATCACATCAGTATATGGTGGTAACAAAAAAGTAGCAAAAACAGACGCCAGTTCCAGCAAACAAAAATCAACAACGAACTCCAGTAGTTGGTTCCAGCAAAAAGGTTGTTTGGTTGTAGCATCCATCGCCGCCGGATGTAGCATCTCTAGCGGCTGGTTGTAGCATCTCACTCCCAGGGTTTGCAGCACTCCCATGAGCGAAGGTGCGGTCAACAATGAACTCCAGTAGTTGGTTCCAGCAAAAAGGTTGTTTGGTTGCAGCATCCCTCGCCGCCGGATGTAGCATCTCTAGCGACCGGTTGTAGCATCTCGCTCCCAGGGTTTGCAGCACTCCCATGAGCGAAGGTGTGTGTGGGGGGCACAACCATGGCAGAGGAGGAGGAGGAGGGAGGCCATGGCGGCGAGCATCAGGGAAGTGGAGGAAAGTGCACGACCATGGCGACAAGCGTCGAGGGAAAGAGGAGGAGGAGTGCGGCCATGTCGACGCGCATCGGGGAGGTAATCCATGGCGGCGGAGGAGGAAGAGGCCATGGCGACGAGCATCAGGGAAGTGGAGGAGAGTGCACAGCCATGGCGATGAGCGTCGAGGGAGAGAGTGTTGGGAAACGTAGTAGAAAACAAATTTTTTTTGCCCTATGATCACCCAGAAACAATATGAAGATGCACAATGGGTTGTAATCAACGATCATTACCGACTCCGGGAGTACAGCGGAAGTAGATGAGTCGATGTAGATCATACTTGAAGTCCCTCGAACATCGATGACGATCCCGCGAACCGCCCACGAACGATACCTCGAACGGAAGACCGAAAGCATGACCTCTCTACTTGGTTGCAAGCGTACGGTCTTCACGATCCGGCAGCGCTTCGCCGTCCAGAGCTAATCGTCGCCGGATAAATAGAGGGAGGAGATTAGAACCACATGGGGCTTCTAATTATGAGGATTAGAGGTGGCTAGGTCTACCTCTAATTAGTCAACTAGGACCAACAAGAACTAGAACTAGATCAAGTAGAGGAGGCTCCAAAACTTGTATTTCAATAGGGTGGAAAACCTCTAGTATATATAGGTTTAGGGGGGAGGAGAGGGCAGCCACCAAGGGGGAATGTTCCCCTTTGGTGCGCTGGCCAAGAGAGGGGGAGTAGGACTCCCCTCCTAGTTGGATTCGCCCCCCCCCCCCCACTCGGAAAGGGGGGGGGGGCGCCTCCTCACTTGGGCCTTTATGGCCCAAGTCTTCCTCCTCCTCTTGGCCTATTAAGGCCCGTTGATATTTAATTAATATATAAAATACTTTAAACATTTTCAGAGTATTATATATATAATTTATCATCTCCGAAAATATTTTCCACCTATATATATTTAATCGGTAATACCCAGTATTACTCGATATTCACCGAAACCCTTCCGGTGACCCCGAAACGCTTCCGGAACCTCTCGGAACTATTCCGGATATTAATGAAACTATTTCACGAATATATTCTCATCACTCCCATTCCACTAACACTCAGCAGATCGTGATTATCTTAAGCTTGTGACCCCGTAGGTTCGGTAATCATAGACATGAACGAAACCCCTTCGTTCAATGATCGATAGGGGAACCGTGGACATCCATATCGGTCCCTATGATTACACAAATGATATTCGAGTGAACCTTTGGTTATCATGTGATGTTCCCTTTGCTTCGCAATACTTCACAAAACTCGGTGTTCATTGGTATCCTCCAGAGTCATCACCATGCTCACTATACCGTTGCTCCCGTTACCAGCTTTGTTCTTCTTTCTCGTTGACGTGTTCCGGCATCCCCGTGACATAGTCACCTGTGTCTGGCAAGATGATGATGGATGCCGTCACACCGAGAGGGCCCTAAGAATATCTCTCCATCGTCAGAGGAGCAAATCCCACTCTCGAGTTGTCCGGTCACTTGTCAAACTTTTCGGTGAGCCTGAAAGCTGTCGTTATGATCACCTTGTTACAGATGACGTTTGAGCAACCCCAAAGCCCACCGTCCGGTAGGACTTGACCGAGAAACTCTCATGGTCTAAGGAACTAAAACACATGCCAACACTCTGTGTTAAAACAGATGATTTTAGACGATATGATCACATAGTATAACATACAAGTATTGGGTCGATTAAATATGATCGTTCTTCTAACGCCATATCCTCAATGTTGTTTTAGGACTATCGTTACACTTAACGATATCCTAACATCCAGAAAACATGATCACCAACAACATCGAGTCGGCCTTAGAGGCGAGACCGGGAACCTATTGTTTACCTTTTATCATTCCACACATGCATATGAGTTTTCCACTGAATCGCATATTCCAGGATCATAGCAGTTATAGCATGGAATATAAACTCTCAACTATGAATAATAGAAATATAATAATACAATATTATTGCCTCTAGGGCATATTTGCAACAGTCTCTCACTTGCACTAGAGTCAATAATCTAGTTAGCACTTTTAACTTTTACACCAATGGCAATCCGGTGTCAGTCCATGCTTTGCTTGTGCTATAGACTTCGTCCTATCAAATCTGACAACTTCAGATCCGCATGTATCATTTGCATTTCTATGCATCTATAATGCTTTCACAAGAATTCATAATTTGTTAGAAACTGGATTTGTATATATATTGAATCACTGGTAGAACCTTTGATTCCATAGATTGAGTTATGGAACCACTATTAAGAATAGTGTTCCAATGATACAATCATCTAGAAAACATACCAAGCTCATGAATGAACTTTCGATTCGTCACCATTCACTTTTGCTTCTAAAGCAATAATATACTTAGCCTTTTGTTATAGAATTCACCACAGTAACTTTTGGGACCAATTCCAACTTATTGTGCCACCATAAATCACTTTTAAATTGAAATCGAAAAATCACTTGGAGCATAGATGAAGATTTTATCGATGTACTACTTACAATGAGCCTTCATTGATGTAATTCCTTACAACAATCTCTTCATTTTCTCCGTGTGTGAGAAACATGTCGTTAATCCTTAACGACATTTTTCATTGTTGTCCTATGATCAACAATTTGACCATACTAGTAACTTTTACTTACAACTAACTTGGAGTATTGGAAATATCTGGTTGTTTACATACCATGGAATACAAGTGTGATTGAAATCATACTTCGCTCATCAGTATTTCAAGATACCGACTCCTTCCATGTGACATTGACAAGAAACTCTTCTTGACATTTTACATACTAAACTGCTTTAGTATTCTGTCAACATGTATTTTGGCTAAGTCCGATTAGACACTATTATCTCCATAGATCATTATGTCTAATACCAAGACTATTCATTGCCTAAGCATTTTACTGAAAAACTAGTTTCAATAAAGTGTTAATCCGTGTCAAGAAAATAACTTCCAATCAATAATATGTCATGTACATATAGTGTTTAGAAATATTATCATGCTCCCACTTACTTTCTTGTAAATACAAGCATCTTCGCTTTACTCGATGAAATCAATTTATTTGACCATTTCATTAGTACGAAGATTCCAACTCCACTATGCTTGCTTCAGATCATTATAGCATCTCTTGAAGTTTGCATACTTACTAGCATCCTCTGGATCGACAAAATTACCTTGGATCGTATCAAACATACAACCTTGGTTCTATTTCCATCTCATGGAATCATTTTGACATCCATCTGTTTTATTGAAACTTTTAATAATTGCTAGTTTAACCTGAACTGACTTTAAGTATTGCTATGATGAGACAATCTCGTCATAGTCAATTCTTTGATCTTGTCATAAACTATTTGTAACAAGTCAAGTATTATAAAACATTTTTGTATCTTTGTCAGTTTATAGATCCATTACTATTCTTTAGACTCTAAGTCTTTCGAAGGGTTCATCAAGTTCTACGCTTGAATTATGTGAATGGATACTATCTCAGATTATGTTGGCATATAGCCAATTTCCGGAATCAGGGCCCATCAACGCTTCTCTTTAATTTATAGGTTCATTGTTTGCCCAACAATATTTCGTCTGCATACCACAAAGGTCTGCATGAATTTTCCCAACCTATATAGTTCAGCTGCAAGTTTGACCGTAGTCTCTACATCTCATGTAGAGGCTTTTGTATCAGTCGCAGTAAGAAATTCTAGAATTACTTCCAGTGTTTCTTTTCTTTGAGCTGATTACGAAGATTCCGCAATCTTGTCGAGTTGCACTGTCCTCCCACTCACTCTTTTGTAGAAAACATTTTCTTCAAAACTTCCGCACTCTATGGCAACACTTTGCCTCGGCTTAGTGATAGAGGAATACCCAATTATTTGGGATAACCTACAAAGTAGCACTTATTTCAATAAATTTGATGGCGCTCCTTTTTCAGTGTGAAAGCCACAGTCTCTAAAGCATCACTTTGAAAGTATATTGGCAAAATAATTAATGTCATCTTTGATCTCACCATGTCATACAAAGTTTGATTGCATCTACTCAAAACAATCTACTCTCAGTAATGTTTCTAGGAGGTGCAAGCTATAAAATTCTTTTATAGCTCATCAGACATTCGCTAAATTTGTAACCCAAATATTCTTTTCTGCAATCCAATTGTAGAAACATAATTTTCTTGTTACAATAATTTCTACTTCATTCTGAAAACCTTTTGAAACACTTCAAAAGATCCAGATTTATGTCTCAATTAGTAAATATAAATATCTACTTGAGTCATCCTTGAAGATAGATAAATCCACTGCTTGCAACAACACTTATTGGACTACACACATCGATATGCATATTGCCAATTATTTTGTTGCTCGTTCTATATTGCTCATGAACGGTATTTTAGTTTACTTCACTAATTGGAATTTCTCCATGCTAGTTTCTCCAATGTGACTAAATGCAGTGCCACACAGATGTGGTATTCTTTTAGTCTTACGACATTTAGCGTCAGTGTTATGGATGTTCAATTTTATTATAAATATTCATAACTAGGGATGAAAATGGAGCGGAAACCGACGGAACTGGGTGCTACCACATTTGTTTTCAAATATTTTTTGCAGAAGCGGAAACGAATACAGAAACACCGAAAATGAATACGGAAACAGATACAACCAGAAACGGACACGGAGTGAATACAAAGCGGACATGGAAACAGAAGTGGGCGTTGACCGGAACTTAAAAAGCCCTTGAATCATAGAGAAATACACACAAAACACAAACAAATTCAATGAATTATTAACATGGCTACAAAATAATATCATTATGTTAGGAACTTAGTGTAGTATTGTAGTAGTACTGGACAATTGTGTATAGGGTCAAGCTGAGTACATGTATGGTATTAGAAGTTGGGCTCAAATGATCCATTCTACTCATTGTATAACTGTGTGTTGTTTGGTGGTTGGACTACAAAGCAACCACAGGTCTATTGTAAAAACAGAAATTCCATATTCACGGAAACGGAAAGTTCCGTTTCCACGCCTATTCCACCGAAAAACACTGTTCCATTTTTGTTTCCATTTCCGCATAAAAAATTCCACTTCCACTTTCGTTTTGCAAATTTCCGTTTTCGCTTTCATATTTACCCCCCGTTTCCGTTTTTCCACCGAAAATACAGAAAGTTTCCACTCCATTTTCATCCCTATTCATAACATACATCTTATTCACAATAAGAGTATGCCATTTTGGTCATAACATCGAACAACTATTGTTCTGTCATGGACAACCTCCTTCATAACATCGAACAACTATTGTTCTGTCATGAAGAGCCTCCATCAACTTCTATGCAATGGGCTAGAGTGTACAATAAACTCTAAAATGAATCATGATAATAAATACAGAGGAAATACATTGATAGAAATACTGTAATCTTTTACAATCCATCAAAATATTTTAACCTCATTATTTGTTGGTCATTTAGGCTGTTCAAAGTTTCTTGCAACGATTTGCAATAATATGCAATCGAGTCGATATCCTTGTGATTAACCTTTTAACCACAATACCGAAGAATCAGTGATCAACAAATTGATCATTTTTTTCAAGAACTATACTATACTTGACCAACCACCTCTCCATCTCATAACTTGTATGACATTCATACCTGAGCTGGACATTCCAGTCTTCTTTTCTTTCTGCCTTTTACTTCTTATAGTTTTACTTCAATATTTATCTTATTCTCAGAAGAAACAACAACTTTAAGAGTGGCATGAGCCCCGAACTTCCCTAGGTGTGTAAGTCTCATTACATCCTTTGGTTTTGTTCTTTCTCTACAAGTTTTCACCGTCAACACATGACTGGCTTTCTTCCGGATTTACGCATTTCAGTCTTAAACATAGTTGAACACTTCACTAGAATTTGCAAACAAAACACTTCTTTAGATATCGCATATCTTTTAGCCTTTGTTTGTTTCTGAAAACAATTTTTAGTTCCAAGAATATCACATAACTATCCCAAACATTTTGAAGTTCAGATTTCTCGGAAGCAAGCAGACCGTAATGCAATTCTAGCTTTTGGATCGAAGGACATGAGTCTCGTCATCCATAGCATCAACAAGATAGTATTGTAAACATGCAATAGGACAAAAATCCTTCTTAGCACTTTTAGAGGACGATCCTCTCAAACATAAAGTTTCAACCAGATAAATAACAGTCAATCAATTTCAACAACAAAGGTGGAATTGTGAGCCATAATTCTACAACTATAATGCAAACTACACATAGACATTGTTCATAATTAATTTGCACTAGTTATTAAACTTAATTAATACATAATTGTGTTCCCACTCAAATCAATATCTCTCATAATTGATAGTGAGTGATAAAAGATCCAAGTCTAATTCCCAGCCATTGATGTGTGCATCACTGATGACGAGAATTTTGACCGGTAGGCAATCTTTTGCCGGTCATATCTCCATATGACTCTTGTTCATGTTTCGATGCTTTATGCTCTGAGCTTAGAACTATTCTGCCAGAACTTCAAGACAACCAAGTGTTATCTGCATGTATGGTCTGACCATCCCCGCCTTACACCTCATGATCCGTTTGTACTCATGTGTACATGACGCACTCCGAAACGCTACGTGTTTTAGATGGTTGCAACACTGGGAAGAGCACCTTTTTAACTTGATATTTACTATGGGAGATCACCCTAATAATTGATTACTGCAATCAAAGGGAGCAAACAATAAAGGGATAAACATCTCAGGCAATTCATAATAGCATGACATGGTATAGCCCTGGGCGTCGGGAGTCCTTCAGACCGTCTTCAATCTCCAGTTGAAGCGACGTGACGGCCACTATGTTGTTACCGTGGCAACTATTTCAAAAACATTGCCGTGACGGCAATCTCCGAAAATGTTGCCGTGGCTACCGTTTCAGAAAACGTTGCGTGTGGCACCAAAATCTGAAATTCCGTCGTGGTATGAAATTATAGCTCCTCGTCCCGTGCCTGGTACACCTTCTCCTCGTCTGGGTCCTCCGTGTATGTTTTGCCACCATGACTTGTAACCTATCTCTACGATGTTTACATTAAGGTGGCAATCCCGTGGCTCCGGCCATCATGCCGTGACGCGCAGGCCACTTAACATTACAACATATAACCATCTCATACATAAACTCATTATCATGACGAAGGCTATACCACATCATATGCAAACCCTGCAAAACCAAGTTAGACGTCCTCTAATCGGTTTTAGCAAAATTTTATTTACATGGTTAACCAGATTTATCAATAAAGAATAGACCTACGCAAGCACAACAAGGCGATATTCTTGATCCTAGATTAAGTTTCGGGGTGTGTGAAAGAGAGACTTAATTAAAAGTCTCATCCCCCACACTAAACTTCGTCAATATGCGTGACCCCCTAGAAGATCATCCATCTTCAGCACCCTCTTGTGTACGCGACAGTTCACTATTCCCGACTATGATGTAGCCCAAGGAACTGTTAGCAGATCGTCGACAGCCAGAGCCGATCGATTGTCAGAACCTTGTACCAAAACTACATCATTCTGCCGATGAACTGAACCGAAGCAACACTCGTGGGAAGCATAGCAAGAACATCAACCCTCACATATCAGATGTGATCTAGATCGCAACCTGCATCTACTCATAAACCTGCTCATGATGCCACTGTTGGGAAACATAGTAGAAAACAAAAAAAATTCGCCCTATGATTGTAACATCCCCACTATCACACTACAGTGATCTCTCTCTAATAGTGGCCATGTTATCATGATCACTCAGTCAATCTGCCACTTGTCCAAAATAAAACCCAAATTCAAATTTGAAATGCAAGTCAAATAATTATTTCTTCAAATAGCAAATCAAAATTGTTCATAATATTGCAAATAATCTAGAAGCAATTATAAAAATATAATCCACATTAAATGAATTAGTTAAGTCACTCTAACAACCTCAAACAGTAGCCAAACAGCACCTTTTAATACATTTTTGCTAACCCCATTTACAAATGAAATTAAACTTTACCCAAACCAATTTCTGGTGTTAGAGGATATTGCACTGCAATTTAGGAGCTAGGTCACACATTTGATAAAAGTCCAGAAGTGCTCAAACAATTTGCAAAACAGAGTTAAACAGAAAATAGAAAATAAGAAGTAGAAAAAGGCCGAATTACTACTGTGGCGCTGGGCCTAAGTTCAAACAGTATAGGCCCAGCACAGCACAGCACCTCCCCTAATCTCTCGCTCTCTCTCTCTCTCTCCCCGGTGTCGACTGCGCACGCCGACACATCGCCGATGCCGCACGCGTCGGGCATCCGGCGAGCTGTGGAGGTGGATAAGGACCACCTCGGCCCCCCTCGAACCCTAGACCCCGCATTCCTCTTCCCCTCGCTCTCTCTCTCACGCGCGGATTTCGATGGCACCCGAGATCTCGACGTCGCGCCGCTCTCGTCGTCGCGGCCCCTGGCCACCTCCCGCCACTCCCTGCTGCTAGACGGCCTCCTCGCCTTCGTCCCCATCGAGCCAAACCCCGCGACCGACCGGTGCTGCTCCAGAGCGCCCCCATCGAGTCGTCTTCTCCGTCGGATGCCACCGTCGCCTCTGTCGATCTCCGCCGTCACCAGACCTTCCCGAGCCCATTGCCTAGTCCCTACGCTCTCGCGGTGAGCTCGCGCAGCTCCTCCCTCTTCCCATTTGACCGCGCGCGTCCGCTAGCAGTCGATCCGCGTAGCGCCGCCCGCCAGCCGCCGTCGGCGGTCGCCATTGTCGCCGGTGCCGACCTCCTCTGCTCGCGTCCGTAGCCTAGTTGGGTGCGGACCGCTGTGCCCGTTGATTCGTGCCCGTGGTCGTCCTTTTGGTCGCCGGAATCGGCCGGACGGCCATCGCCGGAGCTCGGCCTCGTCGCCGGCGCACTGTAGCTCCCCGCCGGCGCTAACCCCGCTGACATGTCATCATTAGCCTCTAACTAACCCAGCTAACCACTGACTGACAGCTGGGCCCCATGTGGCTTAATTAACCCCTAATAAAACTGTTAAGATAAGTAAATGAAACTGACATGTGGGGCCTCTGCTACTATTCAAATGGATAAGGTCCAGCATAGTCAGCTGCTGACTAGACCTTTGGCCCCACCTGTCATCCTAATGGGCTGGCTGGGACTGTGTATAAAAAGTATTTCTGGCACTGTTTGGATATTTTGAATTTAATTAAATAAAATAAATTCCAGAAAATCATTAAAACTTTAGAAATTCGTAGAAATTAAACCATAGCTCCGATCGAAAAACTTTATATATGAAAATTGCTCAGAACAACGAGACGAATCCAACCGTGCCATCTGTTTTCGTGTTGGGACCCTATACAAAGGTGAACCCGTAACTTTTACTTGTTCCCAGTAGATGAATAGTGCATATACACCGGTTAATAAATCCAACTTTAATCCTAAAATAACTAAAATGATTTAGATATGTCTTTAGGCAACCCTGCACTGCACGTTAGCATAGCATGCTCTGTGTTGCATATGTTTGCCATGTATTTATCTGTTTCCTCCCCTGTTCTCTCTCGGTAGACCCCGGTACAGACGCAGTTCCCAAGACCGACGCAGCTCAGGAGCCCGACGACACCGTTGACGACCTTGCCTTTGCCGTCGAGCAACCAGGCAAGCACCCCCCCCCCCTTTGAACATGCCTATATCGCCTATTCTTTCTCCCTCCTGCTTGCATTAGAATTTCCTACTGCTTTGAGTTATCCTATTCTGATGCATAGCCTATTTATTGTAACTTGCTATTGATACCTTACCTGCTTATCCTAAACTGCTTAGTATAGGCTGGATAGAGATCCACCAGAGACCCCCACTTTGACCCAGTTGCTCCGCTGGATTATCAGATGACTCGATCAACGTGATCGACTACCAGGCCCCGGCACCGCACATCACCCCCTTAGTTGTACGACTCTACTGGGTTACTATCGAGTGCCGAGGGTGATACCTCATCAGCACTTCTGATGTTAACCTTGTAGGGTAGTTAATTGGTCATGGTCATTGAGGGTGATTCCTCCTTCACCACTTCCGATAACAACGCCGTCGTGCAATACCTCAAGTGTGAACCTCGAGGGTGATTCCTCCTAAGTTCATCTTGACAGATACATCGAGTAGGAGTCCAACGAGGGTGATACCTCGGATTCCCTGATGTTGTGGACACACGGATACTTGGACTTTACAACTGTTACTTGGAAAGGCGGGTCGACCCTGAGGGGTATCCGTGAATTATGTGGAGATGGGTTGACCTGGAGGGTGCCCGAGAGATAAATACGAGGCGTGGCCGGGCATTCTTAGCCCTTGCCGCAAGTCCTCGAGACGGGGCGATGGGGTCACATCGATCATGAGTCTCTGCTCGTTACCGCATTACCAAAACACTAACGATTTGGATATGTGATCTGAGTGGGCCTCTGGCCCGATAGCACTAACCATCACGCGGAAATAAGTTATGGGCAGGTTGGTATCAGAGCCGACTGCCTGTAGGAATCCCCCCTTTCCAACTCCTTGGCCGAAGTTGAGTCTAGTGGTCCAAAACTATTTTACTAACTTGGTTGTGTGGCATACGGGCCCATGTCGCCGAATGGGTGGTATTAGGATCTTTTATTCCTCGTCTATACTCTAGGACTCTGATCTCTCTTCTATTCGAGTTAAAGATTTTACTAACTCTGACATTAGGTTCTCGTAACCACTTCATCTCGGAGAGCCCCTTCACCACAGATGATCGCTTGCTTCGCCAGAAGATTCTACAGATACTCCTCGATGTTTCCCGAGACCCTGTGCTCACTGCTTTGCAGTTCCGGACCACCGATAAATCCTGATGGATAACTACTTACACTTGTCGTACATATATTCATTCTAGTTACTCTTTTGTTCCATCCGACATATCGAAATACTATCTGACATTTTGAGAATTCTCTGAACCTACTGCCTTGCAGTTCCTTTCCGCCTGAACACACTTATGAATAATTCCTCACATTACCGAGGATCCGTTCATCCCCGGTTGTTCTTGTGCTTTCCAAAATATTTGGAAATGCTATCTGATCTCCTGAAAATCCTCTGCAGCCTATTTGCTCTTGTTTTTCCTTGCCTGCTTGCATTATGGTTAATTCCATATGTCTAGCAATATTTATTATAATCCTTTGTGATTATCATTCTGTTCCTATGGATTCAACGTGTGTGCGACTACCCGCAATCATCAATTCATCCATAGAAATTTTCTTTCCGGCTCAGACATCGTTCCGGATATGAGCTGGTTCTTGCCCAATCTAGATTGGATCGGGTGCGCCTCTAAGTCTGTTCAACCTATCTATCTTCGATCAGAGCTTCTGATTCTGATACACCAGTCTAGAAATCAAATTCCTTTGTACTTAAGCATCGAATTATTCAGATGTTTCTATAAGCCGATGCCTTTGCACCCCTTCTTCCTCTGATTGATTATCGATACTCGCATCAATTCAGTCGTGAATCGCCAGATCCTTTGTTGGATTATTATCCGGCAGTGTCCTTCATATTCAAAATTTTGTGCGCTCTTCCCCTGATACATATTGCCTTTAGTAAATTGAATTCTCTGCTTTGTCAACCTTGCTCTGCTTTCAAGCTTGTGTTATTTACTCCTGAAGTTGTGGTATATGTTCTTAAGATGTCCCAATGGGTTGAACCTATGCTTTCCCTAATCCATGTGAACTCGAAAGTTATGCGAGTCATACTCTTCTGGTGCTTCACCAGATAAATCTTCAGCACTACAATTTCTTCGAAAACAAGGAGTGAATGAAAGGTTATGCATTGAAGAAGTGGGAGTCGACCTTGAACCTTTGTGTTCATGCCCATGGACCCGATGTAGAACTTATCATGGAAGCTGCTCATAAAAATAATTGTTTCCTTGGTATAAGTTCATCTGTATCTGTGAGTTGATCCTTTGTGATCATGGTTTCGATCATATTTTTCCTTGATTCCATTTCCCGGACAAGTTAAGGCACTTGTCTATTACAAACCAGTATGCTCACCCAACCTCTATCTTGATTTACCCTCGAGTATTACCCCCTGGTATCTCGGGAATATCACAGGAACTACATAACTTCTTATGAGTTCTTCATCAAACTACTATTGATCACCAATTCCAATATCCCCAGGTTCTGAGTTGTTGTTCACTCGAGAACACCGGTAAGTGAATCGATTCCGCATTTCGATTCAATAACTCTAAGTAATTTTCGTTGCTTACGAGTTTAATAATCATTCAAGTCATTCCTAGCTTGATCGGCTTTATCTTTATCATGCTAAACTAAACTGTGCCATCTGGTTCTCCTTCCCGGTGCACATTTCAGATAATGGGCTAAGCCCGTGTCAAACTTTCATCATCATATCATTTTGCTTATACAACATGAACCTCACTCTTTCTGCCTTGATCATCCTACTAATCGCTTTCATCTTCTATAAACCCCTCGACTAATGTGTCGTGATCACCGCCAATATTTTGGCTTCCTCGGAGATGTCCATTGAATTCATGGCTAGAAATACCATCCCTGCCCCTCGATGATTGGTGATATCATCGATGACATCCTTCACTTTCTGCCAACACAGACCTGGTTGTGTTTGATTATTCCTTACGTTCCGAGATAATCTTGGAAATGTTCCTTGTATCTCTTGTGATCTTCAGATCCAACCTTTACTTGAAACACCATGTTATTGCTACCTCAAAGCATGACTGTGGTATTTTGAATATCAACAAGAACATTGGAGGAGCATTGCCAAATGTTTCTTGCTCTATTATCCAAACACCGTTGTATGGATAACATCATGAATTCCCTTGCCCCTTTATCCAAATGGTGATGTACTTGTTGATCTGACATGTATATCATGCTCTACTTTTCCTTGGGAAAAGTTACACTCCTAATTCTTGTGTATAAACACATTTTCCTTTCCATTGGTTTGTTTAACCTTTCTTGTGATCTATATGATATAAGCAGAAATAATTCCCTGCTTATAAAACACCCCGATGTACAACCTTGTCAGTGAGACCCTGTTACTAATGTTGATGACATTCCGGTAACCACCGATGGAAGAGAACTTTGCCTATTGGTCCGCCTCGTTTAACGAGCAGGAAAATGGTTCTCTTCGTCCCTCGCCCTTGGTACCGACGATGTTGTCGACATAGCTGACAGACAATCCTCTGACATACCTTGTTGACGCGACCGGTAAGATGTCACCGTTCTCCCTACTTTTGATCGACCTTCATCACAGTTCCACAGGATCGGAACCTAACTCTTCTGTACATCCTTGATTCCGAAGTATCCTATGCCCTTGGTTTTGTGTGTTATCACCAGCCACCCTCCGAGAGATGATCTATTCCCGATGCTCTGAACCCCTTTTCACACTCTGTTCAGGTATCGATCAGATGTCCATTCGCTTGAAACTTCTTATGATACCTTCATACTTTGCTCTCAGTGTTTTCCTTAAATTTCAATTCGAGAGATATTTTCCGCCACATCCTCTGAGTTAACCACCAGATGTCCGACCCTACAAGGGTTAGTTCTCCCGAAGTTACTCTTTACTTCCCCACTTAAATCTCGGGACGAGATTTCTTGTAGTGGAGGAGATTTGTAACATCCCCACTATCACACTACAATGATCTCTTTCAAATAGTGGCCATGTTATCATGATCACTCAGTCAATCTGCCACTTGTCCAAAATCAAACCCAAATTCAAATTTGAAATGCAAGTCAAATAATTATTTCTTCAAACAGCAAATCAAAATTGTTCATAATATTGCAAATAATCCAAAAGCAATTATAAAAATATAATCCACATTAAATGAATTAGTTAAGTCACTCTAACAACCTCAAATAGTAGCCAAACAGCACCTTTTAATACATTTTTGCTAACCCCATTTACAAATGAAATTAAACTTTACCCAAACCAATTTCTGGTGTTAGAGGATATTGCACTGCAATTTAGGAGCTAGGTCACACATTTGATAAAAGTCCAGAAGTGCTCAAACAATTTGCAAAACAAAGTTAAACAGAAAACAGAAAATAAGAAATAGAAAAAGGCCGAATTGCTACTGTGGCGCTGGGCCTAAGTTCAAACAGTATACGCCCAGCCCAACCCAGCACCTCCCCTAATCTCTCGCTCTCTCTCTCTCCCCGGTGTCGACTGCGCGCGCCGACACATCGCCGATGCCGCACGCGTCGGGCATCCGGCGAGCTGCGGAGGTGGATAAGGACCACCTTGGGCCCCCTCAAAACCTAGACCCCGCATTCCTCTTCCCCTTGCTCTCTCTCTCTCGCGCGCGGATTTCGATGGCACCCGAGATCTCAACGTCGCACCGCTCTCGCCGTCGCGGCCCCTGGCCACCTCCCGCCGCTCCGTGCTGCCAGATGGCCTCCTCGCCTTCGTCCCCAACGAGCCGAACCCCGCGACCGACCGGTGCTGCTCCGGAGCGCCCCCATTGAGCCGTCTTCTCCGTCGGCCACCGCCGTCGCCTATGTCGATCTCCGCCGTCGCCGGACCTCCCCGAGCCCATTGCCTAGTCCCTACGCTCTCGCGGTGAGCTCGCGCAGCTCCTCCCTCTTCCCATTTGACCGCGCGCATGAGAACCCAAAGAAAGGAACCGATAGCGGAACTATTTTCTTTGGAAGATGTTTCTTACATAGTAATATAACATATCTCTCCGCATACCTTTGTTTATAAAACCGTATGGCCGGATTGCCTCGTTTGCCATAAATCTTTGCCCTCATAAAGGCTTTATAAAGTGGGACAAACACTCCTCGGCTATTGGCTGAGGAGGTTGAAGCCGATGGTCGGTCAACAAAGTTTTGTACAATGCAGATCCGAGCTTTAATGATGTAAAGTACTTAGGTACATAGAATCATTACACATAAATTGCGAGCAAAAGTCAAATAATTGTAGCCAATCTTTCAAAGAGTAAAAGGCACAATCTCGCTGAGACAACCGAGCAGCTGACATAACGCTCTCATAATTCCCTATTGGCATTGATTTCCTATCTATTAAGCCCCTTGAGGCCGACCTTGGCGAGATCAGCTTTCGTTAGCTCTAGCTCCTTTAAGAGATCTTTATTCTCTTTCTGAAAAGTTCGTGTTAAACACAACAAATTTTCTGTCAAACGGATATCGATCCTTAATTCAGCCACCCCGTGCCCACATTAAGGCTCGGGGGCTACTTGGCTTCGCGCTTATCATTTACAAATATTAAAGGGGCACATCGATCCCCTGATCTAGTGTTGCCACTCGACCAGTGGCTCGGGGGCTAATGCATTGCCTATTCAATGCAGAAAATTCATAATGCCCAGTGTTCGGCTTGACCGAGCTATGGGCAAACGCGTCTTCGGATAACAATAGGTACCATCTGGACCTATCCGGCATCAAGCTAATATATTACGGCAACTTCTCAAGGACCCGTCTACCGATCACTATTTCCTCCAATATATTACACCGCGTTTCAATTCCTATGTATACTGCCGAGCTAGGAGTTGATCCTCAGGCCGATTTCGCAAATCGACCTGAGTCTCAGGGGCTAATGGGATCAGCGGTTTCATGTTTTCCTTCAGGTGCATCTCGGGTTTTAGACCGACACACACCTTGAGGGCTACTGGTTATATATCTCGGCAGAGAATAAATTGCACCAATCAAGAAAAATATATCCACAAAAAATTAGCCCAGTCCCGAGGTAGTGCACCACCTCGGATGCAGTCCGGCATAAAGCTCAGATACAAGTAGTTGGCTCCATAAAGGGCATTTCTAGCATTAAGCTCAGCTGAACTCCTTCAACTTTTTTGAACCAAGGTGATCTATGACACCTCGGATACAGTCCGGCGTTGGAGCTCGGATACAGTCCGGCGTTGGAGCTCGAAAGCAGTCCGGCGTTGGTGCTCGGCTGCAAAAAGATATACCTCGGATGCAATCTGGCGTTGGATTTCGGATGCAAGAGGGCACTGCCGCACGGGAAACACTTTAAACCCGAGGTGTGGCGTAAAAATAACAAGGCATTGATAAAGGCCAAAGACTTAAAGGGCTCCTCGGATGCCCGATGTGTAAACTCTTCGGATTTAGCTCGGCAATCCTCAAGATCGAAGATGGAAAGATTTGTTGAACCAGTTTTCAAGGCTGACGGCCGAAGATGAAGAAAAGTTTGGAAGAATCGAGGAGCGTCCCCAACTTGAAGACCGGTTCAGGGGGCTACTGATGGTGTCCTGGACTAGGGGGGACTCACCACGTCGTCTCCCGACCAGTGGGTCGGGCCGAGGACCCCCATGGTGGTTCACTAATGGGCCAGTTCGGACAGCCGATGACATATACGAGGAAGATTCCACAAGACTTGGTGATCAAGACAAGGACTCCTCTCCACCGACGTATTCGACTAGGACTCTTGTTATCCTAGGCCTCTGGTATATTATATAAGCCGAGGCCAGGCTAGTCGATAGATCATTATGATATTGATCCATCATACCCCTAGGGTTTAGACCACAACGTATGATCTCGAGGTAGATCAACTCTGTACTTAATACTCCATTGATATAAACAAGAGCAGGACGTAGGGTTTTACCTCCATAGAGAGGGCCCAAACCTGGGTAAAACACCGTGTTCATCGTCCCTGTTACCATCGATCCTAAGTCCACAGCTTGGGACCCCCTACCCCGAGATCTGCGGGTTTTGACACCGACATCCGCTAGCAGTCGATCCGATCGAAAAAGTTTATATATGAAAATTGCTCAGAACGACGAGACGAATCCAACCGTGCCATCTGTTTCCGTGTCGGGACCCTATACGGAGGTGAACCCGCAACTTTTAGCCTGTTCCCGATAGATGAATAGTGCATATACACCAGTTAATAAATCCAACTCTAATCCTAAAATAACTAAAATGATTTAGATATGTCTTTAGGCAACCCTGCACTGCACGTTAGCATAGCATGCTCTGTGTTGCATATGTTTGCCGTGTATTTATCTGTTTTCTCCCCCTCTTCTCTCTCAGTAGATCCCGGTACAGATGCAGTTCCCGAGACCGACGCAGCTCAGGAGCCCGACAACACCGTTGACGACCTTGCCTTTGCCGCCGAGTAACCAGGCAAGCACCCCCCCCCCCCTTTGAACATGCCTATATCGCCTATTCTTTCTCCCTCCTGCTTGCATTAGAATTTGCTACTGCTTTGAGTTATCCTATTCTGATGCATAGCCTGTTTATTGTAACCTGCTATTGATACCTTACCTGCTTATCCTAAACTGCTTAGTATAGGCTGGATAGAGATCCACCAGAGACCCCCACTTTGACCCAGTTGCCCCGCTGGATTATCAGATGATTCGATCAATGTGATCGACGACCAGGCCCCGGCACCGCACATCACCCCCTTAGTTGTACGACTCTACTAGGTTACTATTGAGTGCCGAGGGTGATACCTCGTCAGCACTTCTGATGTTAACCTTGTAGGGTAGTTAATTGGTCGTGGTCATCGAGGGTGATTCCTCCTTCACCACTTCCGATAACGACGCCGTCGTGCAACACCTCAAGTGTGAACCTCGAGGGTGATTCCTCCTAAGTTCATCTTGACAGATACATCGAGTAGGAGTCCAACAAGGGTGATACCTCGGATTCCCTGATGTTGTGGACACACGGATACTTGGACTTTACAATTGTTACTTGGAAAGGCGGATTGACCCTGAGGGGTACCCACAAATGATGTGGAGACGGGTTGACCTGGAGGGTGACCGAGAGATAAATATGAGGCGTGGCCGGGCATTCTTAGCTCTTGTCACAAGTCCTCGAGACGGAGCGACGGGGTCACATCGATCATGAGTCTCTGCTCGTTACCGCATTACCAAAACACTAACGATTTGGATATGTGATCTGAGTGCGCCTCTGGCACGATAGCACTAACCATCACGCGGGAATAAGTTATAGGCACTCTGTATCATATGCATCAGCCGAAAGCTTTGTCAGACGTCCAGTTCAGCATGGCAGCCGGGCTGGGCCGGCACCATCCTGTAGTGGTGGAGCCTGGACCCGCCCTGCTCGCAACGACTCGGAGTGCACAGGGCGATGGCCCAAGACCCCTGAGCGCTTAGGATATAGACTGACGAGGACCTCTCTGCTGTGCTTTAGGTAGGGCTGCGGTGTGTCGTTTGGCCGAGGCCGGGCATGACCCAGAAAAGTGTGTCCGGCCGGAGTTAAGCGGGCGTCGTGGGTAAGTTGGTGCACCCCTGCAGGGAAGAACTAATCTATGCATAGCAGGATCCTCGGTAATGGACGCTCGGAGTTGTATCCCGATCGATACAACTAGAACTTAACGATGAGATGAGAAATGGATAGTATGGCTCTGGGATTGCTTTCTCGCAGGGAGTCAAGAAAGGATCTCTGGCCGAGGTCGATACTGATTACTGCTACTACTTTATACTGTACTAATCTACACTCTTCTAATGCTGCAAGACCGCTGAAGATGCTAGTCTTCGATAGGACTAGGACTTCCCTCTATTCTAGCTTTTCTGCAGCCCAGTCCACATATACAACATTTCTTTGATAATGTTGCATATGTAGTGTAGATTCTTGCTTGCTGAGTACTTCGGATGAGTACTCACGGTTGCTTTGCTTCCTCTTTTTCCCCTTTTCCTTTTGATGCAACCAGACGACGGAGCCCCGAAGTCAGCTACCCCCACAGACGACTACTACTACCACCCCGAGGGTGGTTACTACTACGAGTTGGCTGACCACCAGGAGTAGGATCGGAGGGTCCCAGGCAGGAGGCCTGCACCTTTTCGATCGTAGTGTTTTCTTTTGCCCCGCCTTCTTAAAGGTTTGTCTGTTTCTCTTTTATATCTGTACTCAGATATCTAACGCTCCCGCTGATGCTTGTTGACATCAAGCTTATGTATTCGAGCCCTCGAGGCCCTGGCTTGTAATATAAAGCTTGTATGACTTTATTTATGTTTTAGAGTTGTGTTGTGATATCTTCAAGTGTCGTGGTAAAATCTCGACAGATGCCAGGGGGTGGCTTATCATGGTTGGGGCCATGAGATCGTCGTCGGGTCCTGGAAGCGGGAGTGGGCACAAGCTCGGACGGACACGAGATCTACCCAGGTTCGGGGCTCTCCTAAGAGATGAAACCCCTACTCCTGCTCTGCGAGGTCTCCGCATGATCACTATGAAGCAAAGGGTACAATGGTGCTCCTAGAGCTGTTCGGCCAGAGGAGGAAGAAGGGCAAGGCTAGCTCCCTCCCCTCCCTGGCTATGGTGTGTGTAGAACTGAAGTGGAGCATGAGGGGAACCCTTTGCATGGGTGTGGCCTGGGGGGTTTTATAGGCTAACCCCCCAGGGGTACAATGGTAATATGGCCGGATGGTAGGCCCCGACTGCCAGCGTCCATGGGGGCCGGGTTCTCTGCCGGCTGCTGGGGCCCGCCTCTGCTGGGCCCTGCCGGCTGCCGGGGAACCGGCCGACAGGTGGGGCCCGCCGCCTGCGGGCCCCGCTGACGGCTCTTCATTGTGGTGCCGTCCGTGCTGACGGAGGCCGTGTCGGGCGCGCCATGGCTACAGCGCCGCGCCGGGCGGGTCGACGGCTGCCTGGCGGCGCCTACTGTAGCCATGCGGCCGTGATTTGGGGGAGGCATGGCGCAATGTGGCCATGCCCCAGCTTGTCTCCTGGTCGGGCTCAAACTCTTAGGGAGGGGACGTGCCGCCTGCTAGGAGCCGGCCCGTACCCTCGCCGCCTTCTGGAGTGCGCCGTCTTCCGGGGTACGTCGCCTTCTGGAACGCGCCGTCTTGTAGGAGGCGGCCTTCTAGCTTCAACCGCTTTCTTGGGGCCCGCCGTCTTTTAGGAGGCGGCTGTCCGGTCCCGTCCGGCCCCGGAGGCCGGTCTTACGACCAGTCGGACTGAGGGGCTTGGCCAGTCCCGATGTCTTGAAATATGATCAAGTGCTGATGAGGCTACCCGGGGTATATCCCCCCGACATCAAGTGAGTCCTTAGGCTTGATCGTGTGCATTTGCGTGTATGGTTAGTGCACGATTAAGCCAGGGGCGTCACAACGATCACCCAGGAACAATATGAAGATGCATAACGAGTTGTAATCAATGATCGTTACCGACTCCGAGAGTGCAGCGGAAGTAGACGAGTCGGTGTAGATCATACTTGAAGTCCCACGAACGTCGATGACGATCCCGCGAACCGCCCACGAATGATCCCTCGAACAGAAGACCGAAAGCACGGCCTCTCAACTTGGTTGCAAGCGTACGGTCTTCACGATCGGGCAGCGCTTCGCCATCCAGAGCTAATCGTCGCCGGAGAATTAGAGGGAGGAGATTAGAACCACATGGGGCTTCTAATTATGAGGATTAGAGGTGGCTAGGGCTAGCTCTAATTAGTCAATTAGGACCAACAAAAACTAGAACTAGATCAAGTAGAGGAGGCTCCAAAACTTGTATTTCATAGGGTGGAAAACCTCTAGTATATATAGGTTTAGGGGGAGGAGAGGGCAGCCACCAAGGGGGAAAGTTCCCCTTTGGTGCGCCGTCCAAGAGAGGGGGAGTAGGACTTCCCCTCTTAGTTGGATTCGCCCCCCCCCCCCCCCCACTAGGAAAGGGGGGGCGCCTCCTCACTTGTGCCTTTATGGCCCAAGTCTTCCTCCTCCTCTTGGCCTATTAAGGCTTGTTGATATTTAATTAATATATAAAATACTTTAAACACTTTTAGAGTATTATATATATAATTTATCATCTCCGGAAATATTTTCCACCTATATATATTTAATCGGTAATACCCGGTATTACCCGATATTCACCGAAACCCTTTCGATGACTCCGAAACGCTTCCGGAACCTCTCGGAACTATTCCGGATATTAATGAAACTATTTCATGAATATATTCTCATCACTCCCGTTCCACTAACACTCAGCAGATCGTGATTACCTTAAGCTTGTGACCCCGTAGGTTCGGTAACCATAGACATGAACGAAACCCCTTCTTTCAATGACCGATAGCGGAACCGTGGATATCCATATCGGTCCCTATGATTACACGAATGATATTCGAGTGAACCTTTGGTTATCATGTGATGTTCCCTTTGCTTCGCGATACTTTACAAAACCCGGTGTTCATCGGTATCCTCCAGAGTCATCACCATGCTCACTATATCGTTGCTCCCGTTATCGTCTTTGTTCTTCTTTCTTGTTGACGTGTTCTGGCATCCCCGTGACGTAGTCACCTGTGTCTGGCCAGACGATGATGGATGTCGTCACACCGAGAGGGCCCAAAGAATATCTCTCCATCGCCGGAGGAGCAAATCCCACTCTCGAGTTGTCCGGTCACTTGTCAAACTTTCCGGTGAGCCTGAAAGTTGTCGTTATGATCACCTTGTTACAGATGACGTTTGAGCAACCCCAAAGCCCACCATTTGGTAGGAAGTGACCGAGACACTCTCATGGTCTGAGGAACTAAAACACATGCTAACACTCTGTGTTATAACAGATGATTTTAGACGATATGATCACATAGTATAATAGACAAGTATTGGGTCGATTCAATATGATCGTTCTTCTAACGTCATACCCTCAATGTTGTTTTAGGACTATTGTTACACTTAACGATATCCTAAGATCCGAAAAACGTGATCCCCAACAACACTTGAGTCGGTCTTAGAAGCGAGACCGGGAACCTATTGTTTATCGTTTATCATTCCACACATGCATATGAGTTTTCCACTGAATCGCATATTCCAGGATCATAGCAGTTATAGCATGGAATATAAAATCTCAACTATGAATAATGAAAATATAATAATACAATATTATTGCCTCTAGGGCATATTTCCAACAGAGAGGAGTGCGGCCATGTCGACGCGCATCGGGGAAAGAGGATTGGCGAGAGGAGGAAGAAGATACGAGGGGGTAGGGATATGTGTGGGCCCACAAGGATGCGTGGCGGCCTGGCGTTGATGCGTGCACGTGGCGTGTGGAGCGATTGACGCGACCGGCACAAAGTTCGTACGGCGCGCCGGATGTAAACATTTACCAAGAAATAAAGCCGCGATATACAACCTGTGATGATTGTGCGGTGAGAAAGAAAAGGCATAATTGTAACATGCGGACATGGACCTGTGTGTGTGGATGGATTTCTTCCGTTGCAACACACGGGCATATTTGCTAATAAGTAATAAAAGACGTTTTACACAGGGGGATACCGGCCTGGGCCGGCCCATGCAGTAGGGACCTCCTATACTGCGCTCAGCGCGCTGCGAGAAGACACAACGCGCCCGTTTGGGCAGGCCCATGTCCAGGCTGCCTATTTTTAAATTCATTTTTTACTTTTTATTTTCCTTTTTTGTTTTTTTCTACTTTAAATAATGAGGACTTAAAAAAAGTTCTGAAAATTTAAAAAATAAGAATTTTTAAATAAAATGTTTAATAAATGATAAAATGTTTGTGGATACAAAAAATGAATTTTTAAAAAATGTTTATTCAAAAAAGTTTGAAATTTGGAAAACAAATGTTCAGAAAATAAAAAAACATTCATGATTTTTTTTAATTCGCAAAAAACTGTTAATAACATTAAAAAATCACCAATGCAAAAAATGTTCATGGATGAAAAAATATGCTAGAAATTGAAAAACTGTTCGTGACTTACAAAATAGTTTATTCATTCATAAAAGTTCGCTGATTCAAAAAATGATCATGCATTTCAAAAAATGTTTGTTATATCAAAAAATATTCGTGAATTTCAAAAATTGTTCCACCAATTTCCAAAAAACTCTTCGTCAATTCTAAAAAAGTTCGCCAATTCAAAATTTTGTTTAAAATATGTTCACAATTTTAAAAAAAGTTTGCAAATAATATAAAATGTTCATGAATTCAAAAAATATTCTTAATTTTAGAAAATGTTCAAAAATATGTAAAAGTGTTCGCGAATTTGAAAAATGTTCATGATTTCAAATATATTCACGTGTTTAAAAAAATGTTCATGATTTCACGAACTTGAGAGTGATAGTGTACCTTGATGATGCAGCAAAATGTGGTCATGCCAATTGAAGATTATGATTTTTTTTCTCGTTGCAATGCACGGGCCCATTTGCTAGTCAGCCCTAAAACAGACATATGTCTCGACGGTATAGTAAACTTCATCTTGCCCTCAAGGAAGCACATGGTATGATTAAAACAATGAAAAAAATGCATTGCAGTGGATGAATGTGAACTGGGATAAAGGACATGTAGATAATTATTTTATTTTACACACTACAAATATTTAAATGTCTCACGATAAAAATGACTTATCCAACTGTTCATTGGCTCGCAGTACAAGAATAGTATTCTTTCAATGTGCATCAATCAAGTTTTTTAATAATTTCTTATCAACAAACATGGGCTCTATTTTCAGTAACCCTCAAAACTTCTTAATAAAACTACTTTGTATCGGTCCTAGGACGAGCTCCGTGCAACGGTGGGGAGGGCATTCACTGAAGGTCATCAAATATCCGACGTCCGCCAATTAGTATTTCCGTTTCGTAAATTAGTGTGTGTGCTATAGATACTTTAACGCACACGTTTCAGCTGACAAAGTAATGTGTACAATGACTAGTATCATCACAAACGATATACATGAAGAAATTGCGAGTCCTAATTACTTCATCACACATTAACTGAACTTAATGAATAGTTGATGATTGCCTATGTGATCACAAATGATTCTGGTTTTCACAGTCTTGTGGGATGGTTTTTATCATCGCAGACGTTTTCCCCGTGGTCTACAATGGACCCCCTATCGTCAACCTACTCGAGCACACGGTTTTGAAAACTGTATGCGATTAGGGGTCCAAACCGTGTGAATAGCCCACCTATGTACTAGTGGTTTGATCCTCGACCGGGAGATTTTTTTCACAGCTGGGAGGTTTAACCTAGTTGCGGGAATCTTGACTAACATCTCTTTTCAGATGCGTTATTGCTAAAGATCGATTTAAATCCTTCCATCTTCATAGTTGTTCATGGGGTTGATCGCAGGCATGTTCTTTACTTGTACTAACTTTCCAACGGTGGAAACCAACCTGTGGTTGGATGGTTAGAGGGACTGTGGTATCCCCAGCCCACCAGGGTTCAAATCCTGGTGCTCGCATTTATTCCTGGATTTATTTCAGGATTTCCGGCGATGTGCATTCAGTGGGAGGAGACGTTCCCGTCGTCGACTAGGTGCCTACGGTGACTTCGTAAAGTTCAAGATGATATGCCGGCTCAGTCTTTCGGAGGTGCTCATAGGGGTAGGGTGTGCGTGTGTGCGTTCATAGGGGTGAGTATATACGCGTGTATATGAGCGCTTGTGTCTGTACTGATGTTCAAAAAAAAATTAGTTCTAGCGCGTTATACACATGAACCAGACTTGTGCCGCGCGGTAGAATCGAACATACTTTTTTTGCGAAAATGATTCAGTTCTATTATCAAAGTTCACCGGAAGTACAAAGCACCACAAACATAATAAAAATAACATCAAGATACCGAGACCACCGAACAATCACTACCGTCGCCATAACGAGCCACCGACGCGCCGCTGTCGCCGCTCCCCTATTGGAGCCGGCTTCACCTTGTCGATGACAGTCTTCGCGCACGTGCCCCTAAGGACCAACGCCCTGGAGCTGCAGTCATCATCGTTGAACCCTTGAATAGATCTGAAGCACCTAACACCAAATCTTGCCACAGGACAAGAAACCCTAACCTCACCGTCCCAAGAAGACGGCATTGTATGATGATGGAATTGCACGATGTATTGATCGGGTGCAATCGCACATATATATGATGTACAACGGTGGGCCATGACCTCAACTATACAAGGAACTAGGAGGTGGGCCAGATACACAAATATGCACATAACACATATACTCAACACCCCCCCGCAGTCGAAGCGGCGCCATTGCTGACGCAAAGACTGGACCGGAACTCCTCGAAGGACGTCGTAGGCAAGCCTTTGGTCATGATATTTGCAAATTGTTGGGATGTAGGAATGTGTAGAACACGAACGTGGCCAAGAGCCACCTGATCCCGAACAAAATGAATATCAAGCTCAATATGCTTGGTACGACGATGATGGAACGGGTTGGCGGAGAGGTAGACAGCCGAGACATTGCCGCAATAGACCACCGTTGCCCTGTCGACAGGACACAAAAGCTCCTGGAGAAGCTGACGAAGCCAGGAGCACTCGGCGGACGACATTAGCCACAGCGCGATACTCAGCCTCAGCACTAGACGGGAGACCGTAGGCTGCCGCTTGGACGACCACGAAATAAGTGATGGACCAAGAAAGACACAGTAACCCGAAGTGGAGCGACGGGTGTCAGGGCAGCTGGCCCAGTCAGCGTTGGAGTATGCGGTGAGGACGGTGTCGGTGGAGGCGCGCAACGTGATGCCGAGATCCATAGAGCCACGGATATAGCAGAGAATCCGCTTGACGGAGGCCCAATGAACATCCCGAGGTGCATGCATATGAAGGCACACCTGCTGAACTGCATACTGGAGCTCTGGTCGAGTAAGAGTAAGGTACTGAAGAGCCCCAACGATGGACCGGTAAAAAGCAGCATCCGAAGCAGGAGAACCATCCGTGGTAGAGAACTTGGCCTTCGTGTCGACGGGCGTGGCGGCGGGTTTGCAATTAAGCATGCCAGCACGGTCGAGAAGCTCATGAGCGTACTTTCGCTGGTGAAGGAAGAAACCACCTGAACGACGCACCACCTCAACGCTGAGGAAGTAGTGCAAAGGACCCAAGTCCTTGATGGCAAACTCAGCGCGAAGACGATCAGTGAGCTGACTGAGGAGGCCAGGCGTACATGCCGTCAAAATGATGTCGTCGACATAGAGGAGCAGATATGCGGTGTCGGCACCCTGGTGATAGACAAACAGCGAAGCATCGGAGCGTGTAGAGCGGAACCCAAGCTGATGAAGAAACTCCGTGATGCGCTGGTACCAGGCGCGAGGAGCCTGCTTGAGCCCATACAAGGACCGCGAAAGCAGGCACACGTGGTCTGGATGTGTCGGATCAACGAACCCCGTGGGTTGCTGATAGAAGACCTGCTCCTTGAGATGACCATGAAGGAAGGCATTGGAGACGTCCATCTGGTGCATCGGCCAGGCGCGAGAGACCGTAAGGTGTAAAACCGTGCGGATCATCTCGGGCTTAACCACCGGAGCGAAAGTGTCGGTGAAGTCGACGCCAGCACGTTGACGAAAGCCACGAACAACCCAACACGCCTTATAGCGGTCGAGGGTACCATCAGGATGGAGCTTGTGTTTGAAAACCCACTTCACGGTAATCACGTTGGCGTGCCGGGGCCGGGGAACAAGCTGCCAAGTTCGGTTGCGCTGCAAGGCATCAAACTCCTCTTGCATCGCAGCCATCCAGAGCGGGTCACGAAGAGCAGCTCGAACGGAGGACGGCAAAGGCGACGGCGCAGAGGTGGATGCCGTGTGGACGTACTCATCCGAAGCATACCGCGAGCTCGGTCAAAAGACACCCGCACGAGCACGGGAACCGGACTAACCGCAGGTGGTGGTGTAGGACCCGCGGCCACAGGTGATGACGCACCAGAAGGCGTTGAAGCCGCAGCCGAGGTCGACTCGTCGGCTGAAGGCGGCGCCGCGGGAGACGAGACCGCGGGCGAGGCCGACCCGTCGGGCGACAGCGGCGATGAGGCGGCCGAAGCTGCAGGCGACGCCGAGCCGGAGGAGCCCGCGAGGCTGGGAAGCCTGACGCCGGACCCGGAGGGAGCCGCGGTCGGGTGGCGCGCCTCAAAGCCAGGGGGCGGGCCGAGGGCGGCATGCGAGCGCCCCGGGCGAGGAGCTGGCGATCCCACGCAGTCAGCAACCCATGATGAAGGGGCGGCCGGAGGTACCTGCTGAAACGGAAACACATGCTCATCAAAGTAAACATGCCGGGAGGTGAACACGTGATGGGACACAGGATCGTAGCACCGATAGCCCTTGGAGTTGGGAGGGTAACCGATGAAGATGCATGCGACAGAGCGCGGTGCAAGTTTATGAGGAGAAGTATCGGCAGTGCTAGGGTAACATAGACACCCAAAAATACGCAAACCATCATATGAGGGTGGCGTACCGAAGAGGAGGTGATGAGGTGCATAGTTCCAACGCGGGCGACATGGCTGGAGATTAAGAAGGAGCGACGCGGTAGCGAGTGCATCCGGCCAGAAGCGGGGCGGCACGTTGGCATGAAACAGGAGCATGCGAACGCAGTCATTAAGAGTGCGAAGGACATGTTCGGCTCGACTATTTTGTTGTGAAGTATACGGGCAAGTGAGACGAAAAACGGTGCCATGGTGCGAGAGAAAAGTGCAGAAGGCAAGATTGTCGAACTCTTTTCCATTGTCAGTCTGAAGAGCAAGAATGGGATGCCCAAACTGTGTGCTGATGTAGGAGTAAAAAGCCGTCAAGATGGAAAGCGCATCCGACTTTTGCCGCAAGGGAAAAGTCCACACATAATGGGAGTAGTCATCAAGAATAACCAAATAATATAAGTAGCCTGAATTACTAGGAACTGGAGAGGTCCACACATCAGTATGGATCAACTGAAAAGGAAAAGAAGCAATGGTGGTGGAATTATTAAACGGAAGGCGAACGTGTTTGCCAACGCGACAAGCATGACAAGTATGATCCTCTATCTTATTACAACTGAAACTGAAACTCCTAAGAATATGACGAAGAGTGACGGGGTTGGGATGACCCAGATGAGCGTGCCAAAGATCTACGCCAGCAGAGAGAGCAACTGGAGCGGTGGTGGTGGAGGAGGGCGGGTGCACCAGATAGAGCTCGTCGGGGCAGTCACATCGATGAAGTACCATCCTGGTTCGAGCGTCCTTGACACAAAAACCAAGTTCGTCAAATTCAACAGTAACAGGATTTTCACGAGTGAAACAATGAACGGAAATAAGATTTTTAATGAGGTGAGGTGAAACAAGTATGTTAGACAAAGATAAAGGCATGGAACTAGAAGGAAAAGAGGTGTGCCCAACATGTGTGATGGGAAGGGTGGAACCGTCACCGACAGTGATGCGGGTGGCGATGGTGACGGGAGAGAAAGAGGCAAGATTACCAGGATGAGCGAACATATGAGCAGTAGCCCCGGTGTCCATGTACCAGTCGCCACCTCCGGTGTAGTTGTTCAGCGAAGGAGCGGTGTGAAGCGCGGCGAGCAGCGCCGGGTCCCATGGCGCCGGAGGCAGCGCCAACGGAGGTGACGGAGATGCCATCGGGAAGCTGTAGGCGCCACTCAGCTGCGGCAGTGGGTACCCTCCGTATGGCTGCGGGGCAGCGTAGTACGCCTGATGCGCCGGGGGGCGTGGCACTGGAAGAGTAGGGGCCGGCGCCCGCGGGACCGGCATGGTGTACGCGTGGACAATGCCGGTCCACGGGTTGTACCCGCTGGCCCACGGCGGAGGGGCCTGCGGCTGCTGTTGGTGACGAGGGGGCCCCCGGGCGGCTGTTGTTGCTGCTGCTTACGGCCACCGCGCCGGCCACCCCGGCGCCGATCAGTAGGGGGGCGGGCGAGGCGGGCGCGCCGTAGGGGGGCGTCGGCAGGGGCAGCAGCGGCGGCTGCTGCTGCTGGTAAGGCGCGGGGGCCCGCGGTTATGGAGGAGCGGCGGGCGGTGGTGGAGGACCGCCGCGGGTGGTGCCGACGGCAAGAGCGGTGTGCATGGCCCGGTTCTTGACTTGCTTCATCCGACGCTCCTCCGACCGGAGATAGGCCACGAACTTGGCGAAGGAGGGTTCGGGGATGAGCGTGAGGTTCGCTGCGGTGTTGCCGAAGTCCTCGTTGAGACCGGCGGTGAGCGTGCTGAGGAGGAGATCGTCATCAATCTTCGCGCCGATGTCGCAGAGCTCGTCAACGAGAGTCTTGAGACGGCCATAGTAGTCGTCGACAGAGGAGTTGTCTTGGTGGCACCCAAAAAACTCTTGCTGCAAAAAACGCGACGTTGGAGACGATTGTCGGTGAAGAGTCCGTTCAGCTTGGTCTAAACGGCGAGGGCATCATCACCGTCTTGCACGACCGTATGAAACAGGTCCGGCGAGATGGTGAGGAAGAACCACCGGATGAGCGTGGCGTCGATGGTGGACCACTCATGATGCGCGGGCACGAGGCTTGAGTCGACGGAGCCGTCCATGTGGTCAAGGAGGTTGTACTCCCGGAACACAAGGGAGAAGTACGTCTGTCATGCGTAGTAGGAGGAGTCTGTCTGAGCAAGGCGGACCAGAACATGCTCGTAGATGTTGAGGTTGCGGATATCGGCGGCGTCGAGAGGGTTGGCGTCGGCGAATGGGTTGGAGGCGGAGGAGGTGATGGAAGACATGGTGACAAAACTAGGGTTAGGGTGCGGCGGCGGCTTGCGGCGGCGGGTGAGAGGGAGTGGCGACCGCGGATGGAGGGTGTGGTGGCGGCTTGAGTGGGCGGTGGCGGCAGTAGCTAGAGAGGCGGCGGCGACGAAGGATCGTGGCGGCGGCTGCGAGAGGGGCGGCGGCGGCGCTAGGGGGAAGGCGCGGCGACGGCAGTGGGATGACGCGGCGGCGGCGGCGGATGAGGCGGCGCCGGCGCAAGGGTGGGGGCGCGGCGGCGGCGGGCGGAAGCTAGGGTTTAGAACCCGGAAACTGATACCATGTATGATGATGGAATTGCACGATGTATTGATCGGGTGCAATCGCACGTATATATGATGTACAACGGTGGGCCACGACCTCAACTATACAAGGAACTAGAGGTGGGCCAGATACACAAATATGCACATAACACATATACTCAACACGCATGAATCTACGTCGGAGCTATGATGACTACGTTCAGATGGACGAACTCAAGAGGATCGGAGCCCGAAAGACAAACTCGAAGACGAAACGCCGCCATCCACCTGAGCGCCGCACTCGCGAGGAGTAAAAAACACTAACCTAAACTACTAACCGAAGCGGAGGCAACGGGCTTCCCCTCGCCGCCGCCATCCACCTGAGCGCCGCACTCGCGAGGAGTAAAAAAACACCTAAACTACTAACCGAAGAGGAGGCAGCGGGCTTCCCCTCCTCGCCGCCGGCCGTCGAAGCGGCAGACAAAGGGGAGGCGAATCCACGGGCTCGCCGGTGAAATCTGAAGGGAAGAGTTTGCCCTAACTGCCAAGGGATAGAGGAGGGAAAGAGAAACCTAGAATCAAACATATCTAACCCCCATATTGCCATACAACTGTTGGCGAACTGTTGAAAGGGAGGAAATATGAGGTGACACCACACCTTACATACTCCCATGCTTCTTAAAAAAACACATTTAGATGTTTCAAATATTCTTCTTTTGTGAATGTCCGTGAGACATGTGCCTACAAACCCTTCATAGGTTCAGAACAAAATTCAAAGCACACATTGAGAAAAAAAAAGACAAATCCAGACTTAAATATTGTCATTTCTCACATTATTCATGTTTGTCTTCTTTTGACAGTATTTATGTTAGATATATATATATATATATATATATATATATATATATATATATATATATATATATATATATATATATATTTTTGTTTCTCAGTGTGTTTTTCAATTTTGGATCTGATTCTTTTAAGCGTCATAGGCACGAGTCTTATGAACATTAAAATATTATTATAGAACATTTAAGTACTACTCCCTCCTATCCAAAATGTAAGTCTTTTCAGAGATTTCAATACACATACAGATGTATATAGGCATATTTTAGACTGTAAATTCACTCATTTTGCTCCGTATATAGTTCCTGTTGTAATATCTAAAAAGTCCTATATTTAGGAATGGAGAGAGTACAAGTTTTAAAATTTGAAGCTCGGAAGTACGTGAAATACGGCATCATCTGATATTTTCCCGTGCGAACGGCGCGGAGGAAGCGCATGCAAAGCGTTCCGGCGGTGCCATTGCTCGACCCGCGAGACGGCTCCAGCACGGGCGGGCAGGCAGGCAGGCACAACGTGACCCGTTCCTCGGCGATCTATACTTACTAATAAAAGGGCTATTGTTTCTTATCACGGTAATTCGTCCGTTGTTGGCTTCGTCTGTTCGTTCGATGTTTCTTACGTTCGCTGGAGTTCCAAGCCTTTCTACAGGTACGTCATTTCTCCTAGATGGGCCTCAGTGCACCACATGGCCCAACGAAACCGAGCTGCGCCTGGTGAAAAATAAACGGCAATCTTCTCCCCTCGCTCGATCGCTCCCTCTGTTCTCACGCGCACCAGCCGCCGGGGCCGACCTGGTCTCATAAACACCGCCGCAGGCGTCTCTGACACGGACTCCATTGCCCGTTCTGAACTTATAAAAAGGCCTTGAGTCCCAAGTTTAGTGCGTCCAATCTCTCCGTTCCGCTCGACATTGCCGCACCGAAGCGTTCAATCTCATCCGCCGGCTGCTGGGTGCCCGCGCCGCTCCCAATATCCGGCAACCCACAGCTGCCCCTCCCGGACCTGGATCGGCTGCACACCGCCACCTGCGACCCCTGGCTCCGATGAATGGCAACCCACGGTTGCTCCTTCCTGTCTCCGGCAACCCACTACTTCGGCCCTGCTTCAACGACCAACGAGCTTGACGACCACCCACGGATGCAACTCCCTTCTCTGCCGGTGCAGGAAGCGGCTCCTCCATCCTTCAGATCCAGCAAGGTCCCAGCAACGCCAGGTCTAGAAACATTATAGCGATGAGAGCACCAGGGCCGTCTCTGAATTCTCTTCGGAGTCAATACAAAGGAGAAGATGTTTCAGTTTTTTCCTGATGAAGAGGCTAGCTGCTTGCCCCAAAGTTTGGTCTAAACTGCCGATGCTAGCTACTTCATATTGAAGAGAGGTTTTGAAGCAGAAGGTCCCTTTGGACAGTGGATTTTTCTAGTCGCAGAGGGTCTGATAGAGATTGGTTGTGGCCTATGGAGATGAGATTCTACGTGCATTAAGAACCTTTGAATTTCTTCAACCGTCATATATCCTTTTGTTTTTCTCTTGTAGCCCTGAAAAAGATTGTGAATTGTCAGCTTAATGTCCAGGGAAGTTGCATATCACTTGTTCTCCTATAAAACGCTCAGTAGTCACTATCTTAGTCCATCTGATTTTGAATTGTTAGCTTAGTGTCCATAAATGGTGCATATCACTTTGTCTTCAGTAAAAGACTCTTAGTCAGTATCTTAGTCCATTCATAATTACAGGATTCTTGCGTCTATGAATATATCAGTTATGTCTAAACGTGTTTTTATTAACTGGTATATCTAAACGTGTTTTTATTAATTGGTATGTAAAACCGTCTTTGGCTATGCCACGTGGTCCTGTCTTGGGGTGGAGGAGTTGCATTATTGCTGATCAAATTGGGTCTAGCAGGACATTGACATGTCTTCTCTCTATAGTTCAAAGAAAGAAGCTATGGGGATCCACAGGAACCCACGACTCATAAATTGACACCTACTGCGGAACTTTCATCTCAAGTATTTCTTGCTGATGTTGTTAGTGGTTTATGATAATTTTTGTGTCATTTAACTCGGGAATAACCTATTGAGCTCATTTTTCTTAATACAGGTCCGTTGGAGTAGGCAATGAATATAAGCCAGTGAGCCAGGATTTTGGTTCTCTTTTTCTGATTTATTATGAGATGAGGCAAGGAACATGCTAAAGGGGATATTGGCAATGCTGCGTAATTATGTTGTATGATGTTTACATATTTTTGGACCTCATCTCGTTACAATTCTGTATTTTATTTTGGGGCCTAACGATGTTTGGTTCATTTAGCTTTTTCTGTTCATAGAGATGAATAGCAGGATTTCAGGTTAGTAGATTGTTATACCATACAGTTTCCTTACGGGTTCTTCTTTTTTTGCGAATAATTTCCTTGTGAGGTTGATCACTAATGTTATATGACTCCCCTTGTGTATGCCTCTGTATAAGCCAATGTTTAGATATTCTTTCAATTACTTCTAAATGAGAAAGATGTAGTACCATGTTAAATATGGATGTGGAGTTGCAACGTAACCTGTTTTGCAGCTCCATTCTGTCTTGCTACAACAATAGCTTGTGCACAGAAAAGAGATAAGGAGAGAATAAATCAAGGGGCGTCAGGACATAGACTGATGCCTGCAGCCATTGTGCTATTGCATCGCATGAACCAGGGAAGAAGTAAAAGGAGAGGAAAGAAAAAGCGGGAAAGAGAAACATTGGCTACTGCTGCATTCTCAGCAAGCTTCATCATCTTAATCATCCGTGCATCAAAGGTAACCTTTATATGTAGTCCTAATAGATTGTTTGGTGCATTGGAAAATACATATGTTTAAATTCAAACCAGTATTCTCAATTGTCTTAGGATTAAAAAAAGGAAAAAAAAAGGATAACATTGAAATCCCCTATGTTTGCACTTCTTTTGTGTATCTGAACTTGCTCCTGTACTATAGGATACTTGCCATTCATGTGCCAGTTATTCTGCTACAAATTGTTGTTGAGCACCAAATACTTTTCGCTTTCTACAACTGAATGGTGTTCCAATTGTTCAGAAGCTAGAAAGGTATGTTGTCTAATCTCATTTTGTTTTCACAATACTCAATTTGATGTTGTCGGCGTGCGACACCTATGGGACCCCAAGGGACCCCTTTACGATTCGGCAGGGAGTGAGGTATGCACAAAGAGCAGAACCAACGATCGACGCGGGGCGATTTTACCCAGGTTCGGGCCGCTGATCAGCGTAAAACCCTACTCCTGCCTTGTTTTATTATGAGTGTTCTTGTGTCCAGGCTCCAGGAGCGCTTGCAATGAACAATACGTTCAAAAAGCAGCTACGCATGCAGAATGGGCCAGAAGATCCTCCTCCCCCTGTAGCAGTTGCCTTGGGCCTCCTTTTATACGTTCGAAGGGGTCACCACAGTGGCAAAATGTACATACATTGAGGTGTAAAGTAGCTACAGGGTCATCATACCTAACCACTGACGGATTAGGACGAGTGCATTTAATGCACCTTGAGGTGTCCGTTTAGGTGTCCTCACTTTCTTGGGGATGGAAAAAGGAGCCATCCCATCAGCACCGCTTAAGCTCTCCTCCACTGGCGCGTTGCCATGCACCCAGAGAAGGACCCAGAATGTCTGGCTTGTTGCTGTGCCGAGGCGTTGGCACAGTGGCAGAATCTTGCCGGGCGCCGAATCTTACCGGGCGCCGAATCTAGCCGGGCGTGAAATCTTGCCGAGCTTCGCAGGCCACCCCGGCAAGATCTTGCCGGGGAGGCTGGCTTTCGTTTTTAGCTCTTCTTATCTGTTGATCCTCAGATCCTTGACTTGAGTGTTTCTTCGATAACTTGAATCAACTTCGAACTGTTCCCCGACAAGCCTGACCACGAGTTTGGCTACAACTGCCCGTGCACAAGTACGGGGTACTAATGGCCCAATACTTAGTACACCGACAGGAGCCCCCGGGCCTAGGCCACACACGAGTGCGAAGCGTTGTTGGGCTAGGCCCAAACAGTGCACGGGCACACGTGGCAGGGGATTAACTGCTCGTAAATATCCCGCTTACTGTGCCCCCCACTACGCGCGCTGAATGCGCGACGTGGGAAGCATGCGCTGAAAGGCTGCAACTGCAGCATGCCTGCAGAGGCGTATTGTCATTGGGGAGTAAATGGAGCGGCCTCGCCCCTTCCCCATAAAAAGGGAAACCGCAGAGGCGCAGCCTATTTACCCCCCTCTTCTTCTCAATCTGGATTCCGCCATTATCTTCCCCTCCCGAGCTCAAAGCCAGACTTCTCCTCATCCGCTCTTTGCTTCCGCACCCGCTCGATCCTCAGCCTCCGCCCTCGCAATCACCATGCCGCCCAAGGCTAGCAAGGGCAAAGGCAAGAGCAAGGAGACAAAGGCCGATGTCCCGGAGAGTGAGCTTGCGAAGATGCGAAAGAAGTTCGTCGTCTTCGCTCCGACGCTCGATGCGAGGGCTTTGAAGAATCGATATCAGTGCATGTGGGCGAAGGGGACTCAAGCTCATCCCGCAACGCGCGTGATTCTAGGTTCTTGTTCCAAGAGCGGCCCTGACAGATATCATTTCTTCACCGCTTATTTCTATTGCGGACTCTGTCCCCCATTCTCTGATTTCTTCAACGATATTATGTACACATACGGCTTCCACCTTCTTGATTTCACGCCGAACGCCGTAATGTGCATGTCCATCTTCGCTCATCTTTGCGAAAACTTTGCCGGAGTAGTTCCCAACACCGCCCTTTTCCGCCATTACTTTATTCCTCGCATCCAAAAGGGGGAGGCCCTTTCCGGTTCTATCGCCTGGAT
The DNA here is from genome assembly GCA_011799875.1 of Thinopyrum elongatum. NCBI lineage: Eukaryota > Viridiplantae > Streptophyta > Magnoliopsida > Poales > Poaceae > Thinopyrum > Thinopyrum elongatum. Next base: position 478,299,451 of record CM022298.1, on the reverse strand, counting down.
TCCTCGGGCTTGGAATAAGGAGATATACCCAGATGGAGTTCAGCGCGAGAAGTGGGACGAATGGCGGTCCGAGTGGTGCTGGATCAAGGAATCAGATCCCCATCCGTTCTGTTCACCTCGACGACAGAAGGTGGTCTGCGGCAGTGACTGGAGCGATCTCGCCGCGGAGGACGAGAGGCTCACAATCGCCACCACCAGGATCCTCCGCCTGAAAGCTGCCGGGCTTACAATGGAGATGATCGGCTTCGATTTCCTCCGCCGCCGCATCGCCCCCCTATAGAGCAGGGGAAGACCAGCTAGGGAGTACCGAAACGCAGCGGACATCATGAGGCTGCGCCCGGGATTGAACAACAATCTGACGACCATGCAGCTCGGCGCTCTCCGCCACAAGCTATTCCAGCGTGATGACAAACATCGGTTGCCAGCAAGAATTGTTCCTTTGTGCAACAACTCCGCGCTGGGGTCGATCATTGCCTTCATGCCAATGTTCAACGTCCACGGTCTTGACGCGACTTGGGCCGAGCCAACCGAGGAGGAAGCACAAAAGTTCTTCGACAACTTGTCGGAGAGGGCCGTCCGGGAAGAGACGGGCCTCATTCGCGCCACCACTGACGAAGAAGTGGCGTACATTGCCTCTAGGGTGGAGGAAGCGAATCTTGCCGCGGAGGCCGGCAGTGTCGGTTTCACAGAATGGGAAACCAGCGACGCAGAAGTTGTGATGGAAGAAAATCCTGCCGGGGAAGCTGAGGCTGCCGGGGAACAAAGCAGCGTGGCCGCTGAGGGCTCGTCCGACGAGGACGTAGCCGAAGAAGAGCCACAGGAGGAGCCCCCAGTTCCGAAGAAGACCAAGCGCTCCTTCGAAAAGCTGCTTCCGGCGTTCCGGCAAGCCAACCCTCCTCGAGTAGTGAGGCTCCCGGCAAGAAGGCGGCCGGCAAGACTGCGCCGCGGCAAGGAGTTCGACAGCAACCTGCGCGGCGCGCGAGACCCGCACCTGCGGCAACTGCTGAGGCGGCAGGGGCGTCTCACACAACCGCACCGAAGGCTGAGGTAGCGGAATCACGCCAACCCCTTGCGCCTGCTACAACCAAGCAACCCAGGACCCCTCCTCCGCCCCCTCACACGGACACTGCAACGGAGGTCGATTTCGACATCTCCGGCTTTAGCCCGGAACGAGAAGAGGAAGAGTAAGCGTCCTGTCGTAGCCTTTATCTTCCAAATCTTGGAGTAATCTCATAGCCTTGCTTTGTCTCGTCTCCGCAGTGATGCAGAAACTTTGGCGGAAAGGGCGGCGAAGAGGTTGAGAACTTCCACGGGCGACGTGCCCCCGGCTGGCTCTACGAGTGCGCCGGAAATTGTCGTTGTCAGCCCGGAGCTCAGCCCTCAACGCAGCCCCCAGCGTGAGTTCTCTACTCGTTTTCCGCTGACGGGCGCTGAGGTTTTTACCCTTGCCGCTGATATCTTTGGGCTTGCAGGAGAAGAACAGCAACAGGGAGAAGTGGAGACCGCCCCTGTCGTGCCGCCTCCGTCAACCGCGCCGCCCACAAGCGCATCCCCGGCAAGAGTTACCATTGACGAGGCTATCCTGGTTGAGGAAGAGCCGGTATACATGGATACCAGCAACATTTCCCCGGCAACCAACATTGCCGGGAGGGGCGAGGCCACCTCTCAACACCTTGATGCAGGTAAGTGTTTGCCTTGGAGCGCTTGTTATCCTTTTCTTTATCTTTCTTTCTTTTTGTCTCCTTGGACTTCAATCTTAATCTTATTTGGTTTCCTTCCTTCATCCTCCAGAATTCCCTGTGATGGAACACATGGATGTCGACGTTGTCATCGAGGAGACTGCCAGGGATGCCGCCACCGAAGCTGACAGGATTGCCACTAGCGAAGCCGCCAAAGATGCCACTGTCGAGGTCAGCAAAAATGTTGCCGAGGAAACCACCAAGGAATCTGCCGAGAGGGCCGGCGAGGAAACTGATGACCACACTGACGGCATTCCTGCCGCAGGAGCGCCAGGCGCTACATCGGCCACAGAGCCCCCAGTCACCGGTGAGACGAACGTCGAGGACCAACCATCGACGTCCGAAGCCCCCTCATCAAGCAAATATCTCAAGGTTGGGGACAACTTATTTATCAACTTGCCGGGCATGGCAAATATTGAAACGTCGACTGAAGGGGAAATCTTCAATGAAGAAGTCACCACCGCTGCCGGGCTCAAAATTGTTGATGATCCAAGCGCCAGCAGTGGCAAATCTGAAGAGGATCAGCTCCTCCAGGCCATGGGTGAAAATTTCCGCAAGCTCCAAGCACTCCACCGTGCTCGAAAAGAGAAAGCAGATTCCAGAATGGCAGTTGTCGAGGCAGCCGAAGCAGATTTTCAGAAGCGCGTCGAACAAATGCAAGTCTAGTACGCCGAGGCCCCTCAAGAGTTGACTGCCAGCCGGGAACAAGTGAGCCAAAACTGGACAGAAATCCTCTTGAAACGATCTGACCTGGAGAAAGTGCAGGAAGAAGCTGCACAAAGAACTGCCGCCAAAGATGCTCTCCTGACGGAGCGTCGCATTGCGCTTGACGCTCACGAGGAAGATCTTGTCGCGCGTGAGCAGGCGCTCGCCGCTAAACTTCGCGGCAAAGATGAGGAAATCGACAAGCTTATCGCGCAGCGGATCCAGGAGCTGAAGCAGAAGCACAGGAAGGCGCTCGAAGCTCTAACTGTAGATCACGCCGGCAAGATCAAGGAGGTCGTCGATGCTGCCGAGGCTGCAGAGGCTGCCAAGAACGAGCTGAGCGACAAAGTGAAGAAGCTGGAGGTGGATCTTGAAGAACACGGCAAGGAGCTCTAGACGCTCAAAGGGGACAGGGAGAAAACTCTCCACAGCCTGGCAGAGATGCAAGTTGCCATGTCCGACAAGACCAAGCAGCTCACTTCAGCCAATGATGCCATTGCTGATCTGAAGCTAAAGCTGACCACACTGGAGAAATCCCTCAAGGACGGCAGGGCCCGCGAGAAGGCCCTAAGCAGAGATCTTCAGGAAGAAAGGAACTTGCTTAAGAGCGCCGCCGCTGCCCAAATTGACTATGAAAAGGGAGTGAAAATCTGGACTGATCGCCTTGTCGACGCTGCCGAGAGGCTTACTGCACAGTTGTCAACCATGGGGCAGGATGGCCTGCAAAACTTCAGGTATTCCTCCGAAGAAAGGATATCCTCGAGCGCCAGGTTGACCATGTTCTTCGAAAGCATTGTTGATGCTTTGAAGCTGCTACAGTCCAACCGAGCGACCCAACTGGCCAATGAATCCAGTAAACTTTGCCGGGCCGTCCTCCGCAAGGTACTCATCAAGGTGGTATATAATAACCCTGGCATTGATCTCACCAACGTGCTCGACTACTTGCCGAAGGATGCAGATATCAAGGCACTTGAGGAGCTTGTCGCGCCCATCCTTGAGAAAGTAGATTCAATCAAGAGGATCGAGGGCCGACGCCGGGACTAGCTGCCTCATTTTCCCTTGTCGCTGTCATTTCATGCCAAAAGACAATCAAGTCTTGTATTAGAACTGCGGCAACTTATTGATGTAATATAACTTGTGTATATTTGGGTATATGCATGCTATTTCCCTTGTCTGATTCCTTTATGTACGGAGTATACCCTACGCTTATTGAAAACTTGCCGGCGTGCAACCTGCCGCGAGCGCTGGGTGCGGGACTTCTGCAGCCTGCTGGAGGTGCAGCGGCCGGCAAGACACCTTGGCGTTCTCAGTGCAACCACTTAAATCATTGAGCGGACTCGAAACAAAATAAGGGCGCAACCGATTACGACAAGGGTTCCTTCGCGTGCAGGTTTTCCATACAAAAGTCGAAATCGTCTAAGGAAAATAACTCTGTAATAAAAGAAAACTTGCTTTAAGTTTTAGAACTTAGCTTTCTGTCGCCGTTCTTCCTCCGGTAAGGTGTCAATTCTGAACGTCGCCAACCGGAACCCATATCTTCCTCCCCCCCGGCAAACGTGCACACGAGGAATCCTTCTGTCTTTTGAGAAAAAGAAAGAAGAGAAAATAAAGATATGGAACCTTGGTGGTTCGTTAGAACTTACCGGGAAAAAGTGTCATACAACATCTTAGACAAGAATGCATATATATATATGAACATGGAAATCGATAAAGAAATGCACAACACTTAAGCTTATTCATCTGGGCTCAGGGTCTGCGCCTGGCTTTGTACAAAGGATTACATGCCTTGCCGGCAAGACTTGTACAAAAAGGTGGTTGCCGGGAGCCCCCGGCAACCGCGCCTTATGGGTAGAACATGCGAAGATGTTCGATATTCCAGGAGTTGCTCACTGGAATGCCATCTTCGGTCTCCAGGCGGACAGCGCCAGGCCTGGTGACTCGTACTACCCAATAAGAGCCTTCCCACTTCGGCGTCAACTTGTTTGAATTCTTGGCGGACTGAATCCGTCGAAGAACAAGGTCGCCTTCCTCAAGGCTTCGGGCATGAACTTTGCGGCTATGGTAGCGGCGCAAAGCTTGCTGGTAGCGTGCAGCTCGCACAGCAGCCTGAAGACGATTCTCCTCAAGGAGCACAGTGTCATCTTGCCACAGTTGCTCTTGCTCAACCTCATCATAAGCGAGCACTCGAGGTGATCCGTATATGAGTTCCGTGGGGAGAACTGCTTCCGCTCTGTAGACCAGAGCGAAGGGTGTCTGGCCAGTGGCTCGATTTGGTGTCGTTCTGATTGACCAAAGAACCGTCGGCAACTCATCAATCCAGCGTCTTCCGCACTTTCTCAGCCTGTCAAAGGTTCTAGTCCTGAGACCGCGCAACACTTCAGCATTAGCCCTCTCTGCTTGGCCGTTGCTTCTCGGGTGAGCAACAGAGGCAAAACAAATTTTGCCGCCAAGGTCTTGGACGTACTGCATGAAGGTGTGACTTGTGAATTGCGTGCCGTTGTCGGTGATGATCCTGTTGGGCACACCGAAACGGCAAACTATTCATTTAAAGAACTTGACGGCTGATTGTGCTGTCACCTTCCTCACTGCCTCTACCTCCGGCCACTTTGTGAACTTGTCGATCGCGACGTACAAGTACTCAAAGCCCCCGGTAGCATGAGGGAAAGGGCCCAGTATGTCGAGCCCCCAGACCGAAAATGGCCAGGAGAGAGGGATCGTCTGAAGAGCTTGAGCTGGCTGATGTGATTTCTTTGAATGAAACTGGCACGCTTCACACTTGGTTACTAGTGCAGTTGCATCCTGGAGAGCGGTGGGCCAAAAGAAACCTTGCCGGAATGCTTTCCCGACAAGTGCTCTTGATCCTATGTGAGAACCATATATGCCTCCATGTATCTTTGCCAACAGCTCTAGTCCATCCTCCCGAGGAATACACTTCAATTTCACACCGTTTGGTCTCTTTCTGTACAGGACGTCATCGACGAACTTGTACATAACAGACCGACGGGCTACTTTTTCCGTCTCTTCCTGTTCCTCAGGGAGTTCTCCTGTCTGAAGGAAATGGACAATGTGCTGTGCCCATGCTGAAGCCTGGGGCTCGACAGCTAGGACTAAAGGCATCTCTTCCGCCAGGGGAACATTTGTCTCGACAGCGAAAGCGTGAGGTTCCGCTGGAGCCTGTTGTTTCCCGGCAAGCTTGTCGCTGATCCCGGCAAGTTCCTTGCCGGCGGCTCCAGGGAGCTCTGCCGGAAAGTACTGTCCAGAATTCAACTTTCTTCTCTTTTCTTGTCTCATTGATGGTGTCACAGACGGTTGAGTCAAATGGAGCACAAAAGTTCCCGGCTCCACAGGCAACTTGAGGGCAGCGCGCTTTGACAGGTCGTCAGCAATACTGTTTTCAGCACGAGGAATGTGCTTCATTTGCAGACCGTCAAAGCGCTCTTCCATTTCCCTCACTTCATCCATGTAAGCTTGCATCAATGGACTCTGATAATTCTTGTTGACTTGCCTGACAACAAGCTGCGAATCGCCTCTGATGATGAGCTTCTTGATACCAAGGTCTGCCGCGATCCTGAGACCGGCAAGCAGCCCCTCGTATTCCGCAGTGTTGTTTGTCGAACTCTCCCGGGGAAAATGCATCTGGATTACATACTTGAGGTGCTCTCCGGTGGGTGCGATAAGCAGCACGCCAGCACCGACGCCTTGCAGCGAGAAAGCCCCGTCAAAGTACATAACCCATTCTTGATCAATTTCCTTGCCGGGGAGAGTCGTTTCTTGAACTTCTTCGTCTGGCGTTGGGGTCCATTCCGCAATGAACTCTGCCAAGGCTCTGCTCTGAATTATCGAAGTGCTTTCAAACTTAAGACCAAAGCTCGACAACTCCAACGCCCACTCCACGATCCTGCCGGTTGCTTCTGGATTTCGCAAAATCCGTTGCAACGGAAAGCGAGTGACGACGGTGATTTCATGTGCTTGAAAATAATGGCGCAGCTTCCTCGAGGCCATAAGGAGGCCGAAGAGCAACTTCTGCACACCAGAGTATCTTGACCTAGCTCCTTGCAAGAGAGAGCTAACAAAATAAACTAGGCGCTGCACCACCTTTTTCTTTTGAACTGGTCCTTCTGATTGCGCAGATCCTGTCTTGCCGGGATCAACCCTTGCCGGGGAAGATCCCATCGCGTCGCTTGGTGGTCCTGCCGCTGGTGTTGCCTCCTCATCAGCTTCTCTCTACGCCACTAACGCAGCACTAACCACTTGATTTGTCGCTGCCAGATACAGCAGCAACGGTTCTTGTGGTTTAGGCGCGACTAGTGTTGGCAGAGAAGAAAGGTATTTCTTCAAATCTTGCAGCGCAGCCTCCGCTTCCGGAGTCCATTTCATTGGACCTGCCTTCTTCAAAATTTTGAAAAAGTGCAGGGCGCGCTCAGCAGATTTGGAAATAAACCTGCTTAGGGCAGCAACACAGCCGGCAAGACGACGCACATCCTTGACGCATCTTGGCGCTTCAATCTGCTCAATAGCTTTGATCTTGTCGGGGTTCGCTTTGATCCCCCGTTGAGATACAAATTACCCGAGAAGTTTGCCGGAAGGAACACCAAACACGCACTTCTCAGGATTGAGCTTTAAGTTGATCTTGCGCAGATTTGCAAATGTTTCTTCTAGATCTTGTATTAGCATTGCTTTGTCCTTGGTTTTGACCACTATGTCATCCATGTATGCCTCCATATTTCTATGGAGTTGAGGCTCAAAACCAATTTGGACCGCTCTGGCAGATGTAGAACCAGCACTTTTCAACCCAAAAGGCATTCGTACAAAACAATATGTACCACATGGGGTGATAAATGCGGTCTTTTCTTCATCTTCTTTTGCCATGAAGATCTGATGATACCCTGAGTAGGCATCAAGGAACGACAGTAGGTCACATCCAGCAGTGGAATCCACAATCTGGTCGATGCGCGGCAAGGGAAAGGGATCTTTTGGACAGGCTTTATTGATGTCTGTATAATCAATACACAGCCTCCATTTCCCATTTGCCTTGCGCACTACGACCGGATTAGCCAACCATGTTGGGTGGAGCACTCCTCTGACCAATCCTGCCACTTCTAGTTTCCTGATCTCTTCGGCAATGAATTCTTGCCGCTCCAAGGCTTGCTTCCTGACCCTCTGCTTGACGGGCCGCGCGTGAGGACAGACAGCAAGGTGGTGCTCAATTACCTCCCTGGGAACACCGGGGATGTCAGACGGTTGCCATGCAAACACGTCGACATTCGCCCGCAGGAAGGCAATGAGCGTGCTTTCCTATTTGTCATCTAGGGTGGAACTTATGGTGAACGTTCCTCCCGTTCCGTCCTCCCTGACGGGCACCTTCTTGGTTTCTGGTGGAGCAGCCTTGGATTTCTTGTTCTTGCCGATGGAACTCTCTGGTGCATCCTCAACAGAAGCGCAGCACTCCGAGGGGGTGCGCTTGCCGGAGTTCGCGCCAAGATTCTTGTCGATCTTCTTCTTCCCCCCGGGAGTTCCAGCGGCAGGAGCAGATGCCTTGACGGCAGGTGCTGCAACTGCTTCCCGGTAGAGTTGGTCGGCACAGATGAGCGCATCCTTTTTGTCAGAATGGATAGTGATGACACTCAACGGCCTGGGCATCTTTAGCACATTATATGCATAGTGTGATGCCGCCATGAACTTAGCCAGCGTTGGGCGGCCAAGGATCCCATTATATGACATGGGGATCTTGGCGACATCAAACACCACCTTCTCTGTTCTATAGTTGAGCTTGCTACCAAATGTCACTGGTAGCGTAATCTTGCCTTTTGGCTGGGTCCTTCCTGGATTGACCCCTTGAAACGTGCCCGTTTCCTCAAGATCTTCATCAGGGATCTGGAGCCTCTTGAGCACATACGGCGAGATTAGGTTCAGTCCGGCCCCACCGTCAACTAGCATTTTCGTCACCTTGAGGTTGCGGATTGTCGGTGATACCAACAATGGCAAGCACCCGACCGCGGTTGTGCGATCAGGGTGATCCTCGGCGTCGAAAATGATAGGCGTGTTGGACCACTTCAGGGGCTTACATGCATCTAGCGATGGCTCCGTTGCATTAACCTCTCACACCCACTGCTTAAGTCGTCGGTGGGAGGAATGCAACGAGGCGCCTCCGTCGATACACATGGCCTCTGTAGCTTTCTGAAATTCTTGCTCACTAGACTCATCATCTTCTTCATCATCATCACCTTCTTCTTTGTCACGGCCTCGAGCGGGCCTCTCTCTCTGTTGCTTGGCCTTGCCATGGCGACCCCCTCGGCCACCACGCTTCTTGCCGGACCCCTCAGCACCGTCATGGGCCTTCTCCTTATCTCGCCTTTCATATTCAGCTCTCTGCTTCTCGGCAAGCTGCTCAACTTGCCGGCAGTTTTGGAGATCATGGCCCTTGGTGCGATGGATCTTGCAATATTGCTTGCCGGAGCTTTCCGACTTATTGGCAGCCGCCAAGGCCTGGCAGGAAGAGCACCCGGCAACTTCCTTGCCGGGGTCGTCAACCTTGGCCTTCTTGGCGGTGCCGGGGTTGCCGGATTCCTCGACAGCAAGCACGGCCTTGCCTCTGTGCTTCTTGTTCCGCCGCTGGCCTTTCCTTGGCAGGGTTGCAACGTCTTCATCTTCTGATTCGCCCCCTGTGCCAACAGCCTCGCCAGGGAGTTTCCTCCCTTCTTCAGCTCGAGCGCACTTGTCGGCCAAAGCGTAAAGCTCGGCAATACTCTTGACCTTGTTCATCGCCAGCTCTTCACGCATTTTGCGGTTACGCATGTTCTGATGAAACGCGCTAACAACAGCGGCAGGGTGAACGTCAGGAATATTGTACTGCACTCGGCTAAATCTCTGGATGAACTTGCGCAGGGGTTTGCCCTCCTTCTGAGGAATGATATGCAAATCACTCTCTTGGCCAGGAGCTTGATGGCCCCCAACAAAGGCGCCAGATACCTGATGGCACAGATCTGACCAAGAAGAAATAGAATTCTCTGGCAGATGCATCAACCACGACCTGACGTTGGGTTTGAGCACCAACGGGAAGTAGTTGGCAAGTATCTTGTCGTCTCGGCCCCCGGCAGCCTACACCGCAATGGTGTAGATGCTCAAGAACTCCGAGGGGTGAGTCTTGCTGTCGTATTTCTCTGGGACCTCTAGCTTGAAGGTTTGGGAATTGGGCCACTGGACTTGCCGCAGCTCACGGGTAAACGCTGGAGTACCTACCTCGTAAGGCAAGTCGCCTGCGTCCCCTGGCGCAGGCTCGTCGACAGCGGGCCCTGCGCGGTTATCAGATTGATAGCACGCTTCCCGTCGCCGCTCGATGGTGGTTCGAGCGTCCTCTTTGCTTCGTTCCCGGAGAACTTGACGCTGGTCGCGGCGCATCCGTGGATCGGACGACGCCCTGGAATCAACATCACGGCCATCAGTCCGCCGGGTTGTCGACCGCCGCTGGTGTCGTGGAGGGGAGTGCACCGTGGTCGCACCACCTCCGGTTTTCTCCACATCGGCTCGCGCCGGATCGATGGACCGCCGCTGTGAGGGCCCTGCCTCCTGCGGCCCATCTTTATTGGTGAAGCCAATGAGGCTCTGGATAGTAGCTCGCCACTCCTTCATCTTCTCCGGAGCAGGAGGAAAATCGAGGAGCAGCTGTGCACGTGCCAAAGCTTCCACTGGCATAGGCGGCGGCGACAGGTGCGAGGTACGTGAGGTGCTCTGACTCCTAACAATGTTAGAAGGAGCACCGTCACGATCACGCGACCGCGCGCCACTTCCGCCGGCAGTTTGATGTGCATGCTGGGCCTGCGCACCTTGGGATCGATGCGCAGAAGTCTTTTCATGGGGACGCCCTGAACCACCAGCACCATGACGCTGCTCATCGCACATGACCTGGGAAGGCCATGACGCTTGCGCCGGCGCGGGAGCCCTAGAAGGCATCCTCCGATCTCTGGAGTTCGTTGCGCCGCCCGTAGGCAACACATCTCCATCTCTAGATCTAGCGGCGTCTGGATTGCCGCTGCCGCTGCGAACGACGCCGCTCGCCTGGCTTGGATCACCGGAACACCGCGGAGGCTCTAGACCTCTTCCTTCTGCATCTACACCGTCGCCCGTACGCGAGGGCACAGGCAAAACAGATGTAGATGGTTGCGCCGTTGCGGCACTCTTCTTCTTGGGTGGCATGATGGTGAAGATGATGAAGAAACTAAGGCGCCGATCACTGGATCAGGTTCGCACAACCTTCAATCCCCCTACCTGGCACGCCAAAGATGTCGGTGTGCGACACCTATGGGACCCCAAGGGGCCCCTTTACGATTCGGCAGAGACTGAGGTATGCACAAAGAGCAGAACCAACGATCGACGCGGGACGATTTTACCCAGGTTCGGGCCGCTAATCAGCGTAAAACCCTACTCGTGCCTTGTTTTATTATGAGTGTTCTTGTGCCCAGGCTCCAGGAGCGCTTGCAATGAACAGTACGTTCAAAAAGCAGCTACGCATGCAGAATGGGCCAGGAGATCCTCCTCCCCCTGTAGCAGTTGCCTTGGGCCTCCTTTTATACGTTCGAAGGGGTCACCACAGTGGCAAAATGTACATACATTGAGGTGTAAAGTAGCTACAGGGTCATCATGCCTAACCACTGACGGATTAGGACGAGTGCATTTAATGCACCGTGAGGTGTCCGTTTAGGTGTCCTCACTTTCTTGGGGATGGAAAAAGGAGCCATCCCATCAGCACCGCTTAAGCTCTGCTCCACTGGCGCGTTGCCACGCACCCAGAGAAGGACCCAGAATGTCTGGCTTGTTGCTGTGCCGAGGCGTTGGCACAGTGGCAGAATCTTGCCGGGCGCCGAATCTTGCCGGGCGCCGAATCTAGCCGGGCGTGAATCTTGCCGAGCTTCGCAGGCCACCCCGGCAAGATCTTGTCGGGGAGGCTGGCTTTCGGTTTTTAGCTCTTCTTATCTGTTGATCCTCAGATCCTTGACTTGAGTGTTTCTTCGATAACTTGAATCAACTTCGAACTGTTCCCCGACAAGCCTGACCACGAGTTTGGCTACAACTGCCCGTGCACAAGTACGGGGTACTAATGGCCCAATACTTAGTACACCGACAGATGTCTTTTGGAATATTAGATTAAAAAACAAATGGTCTACCATACTCTGAGATTGGAGTCACTGTACATTAGAACATCGTGCAAGTTATACTTATGCCCAGTACCCAGACTATCGTAATTTATGCATGTCCGTGCTTTCCAGGTGATGTACCCAACATGCTTCTGCACTGGAGTGTCAATGGCAAGTGATCATGATGACACGACCCACGTATAGTTCCATTTAATTAATTCTGGGCAATTTGAGGTGTGCATGCTCGTTATGCCATTTTTCTTTTTCTGTCAAGCAATTGTTTCTATTGCCGTGGTAGTCCTGAATCAATCTTTGTTGTATACTTAGAAGTGTTACAGCAAGATGAGCTGAAAACTATGATGATAAGAACAAATACCAAAAGTTGCAACTCGGATATATCATGGTGGGATGACTTGACTTCAGATTTTAGATGATTGTGGTTTTCTTCATGCATGCCCACCGGTAGTTCAGTAGTAATTGCTACGTTCGTATTGTAAGACCTACATGCATCCTTGATTAGAAATCTAGGTAATTATCAAATAATTCTCAACAAAGGCAGTTTGGCTAGTGGTCTAGATTTAGGTTGTGGTCCAAGGTTTAAAATTAAAACTTGGTTTCGACTTCCAACAGTTGAGAACTTTGAGATGACAGTAAAACAGAAGTTGTAGAGGATGTTCAACTATTGATAGCTTTCCAATGGTATGATGTTTGTTCAATTCACGTCAATGAAGCGGAATTCCATACAAAACAAGATTTGTGGTAGGCAATTATTAGTCTGTTAATAAGTGGATGGAATTAAAAGATGGGCACAATAGAAAACATTGTAGGGATTTCCCATAGGTGTCTTTGTTGACTTGCACTTTGCCTGATTAGTGAAACATGTGTCAAGTGATTCCAGTAATGCATATACTCCGTATGTAACATACACTGATTTTGTCGTCTCAAATTAATATGGGAACCAAGTAAATCTCTTCAAAATATTATTTTGGTTGTTTTGAGTACAATGATTGATACTTTGTGCCTGTAATGAAGAGTTGAACCTGACTTATGTTACAATGATCTCACTTCAATTGTGATTTCAGGAGGTTACCACTTGATGAGTTGCCTAAAAGATGTTCCCACACTCCGAGGTGATAACTACACCGAATGGAGAAAGAAAGTTGATTTGGCCTTTGTCTGTGCTGAGGTGGACTGGGTTGTGGACACTCCACAGCCGGTCAGACCTACAGAGCCAGTCAGAGATGCCAATGATGATGATGATGATGCATGGGAGAAAAAGAAGAGGGATCATGCTCCAGTGGAGATGTCATATTCCCTCGAAAACCAAAAGTGGGTCAATGCGAACAAAAAGTGCATGGCATTTATAAAGAATACAATTGAGAACGCCATCGTGGGCTCAATTGCAGAGTGCACTTCCGTAGGAGAGTTGCTTACAAAGATAAAGAGCCAGTTCACTGGTTCTTCAAAGACATATGCCACCCAGTTGATAAAGCAACTGGTGACAGAGAACTACACTGGCGGCGGTCATGGAATAAGAGAGCACATCCTCAGGATGAGCAACATGGCAGCAAAGCTCATGCCCATGGATGCGGATCTGGAGATCAAACCAGCGCTCCTGGTCCACCTGGTCATGGCTTCACTGCCAAAGGAGTTTGAAACCTTTGTTGTAAATTACAATATGTCACCTGGAACATGGGACATTGAAAAGACAATAGCAATGTGTGTCCAAGAAGAGGACAGACTCAAAGCCTCACATGGTGGTTCACTCAACTATGTGAAGGATAACAAGAAAAAGAATTACAATCAAAATAGCAAAGGTTCTCCTTCTAAGCCACATGGAAAAGCTCAACATCAGCATCAGCAAAAGTCTTTCCCAGTGGACAAAGACACATGTCTCCATTGTAAGAAGACTGGGCACTATAAGAAAGATTGCCCTAATTGGCTAAAGTCCATAATGGCAAAGAGAGGTAACAACATTGTTTCCTTTGTAAATGAATCCTTGTATACACAGTTTTTGAAATCTACTTGGTGGATTGACTCAGGAGCAACTGTTCATGTTGCAAATTCGTTACAGGGATTCCATTCGACGCGGACTACGCAAAGAAGCGAAAGACGCATTGAAGTGGCAAACGGAGTTGAAGCAGAAGTTGCAGCTGTCGGTGACATCTCCCTGGAGTTAGCTGATGGATTCAAGCTTCTGCTTAGAGATGTTTTATATGTTCCATCATGTCATAGAAACTTGATTAGTGTTTCATGTTTGGACAAAGATAATTATGAATGTTATTATGGACATGGCAAGTGTGCCATATGGTTTAATAATGCTTATGTGGGTGATGCTTTACTACACGATGAGCTTTATTTATTATCACTATGTGAAAAAGTGCATTCTATGTGTAATGTGAATGAGCATGTCGCGTCGAACAAAGAACAAAAGAAAAGAAAGAGAACTCATGACTCATCAAAGTTATGGCACTGTCGCTTGGGCCATATTTCCAGGGGGAGAATAGAAAGATTAGTTAAAAGTGAAATTCTTCCTCCGTTAGAGTTCTCAGACTTAGAACAATGCATAGATTGCATTAAAGGAAAGTATATAAAACAAATCAAAAAGGGTGCAATCCATAACACAGGCACACTAGAAATCATTCACACTGACATTTGTGGACCATTTCCGGTGAAAAGTGTGGATGGATATGACTCGTTCATAACATTCACAGATGACTACTCTCGCTATGGATATATTTATCCAATCAAAGAAAGATCCGAAGCGTTGGATAAGTTTAAAATATTCAAAGCTAAAGTTGAAAATCAGCATGATAAAAGAATAAAGATAGTGAGATCTGACCGTGGGGGGGAGTACTACGGTCGACATACTCCATATGGCCAAGTCCCTGGACCTTTTGCAAAGTTTTTACAGGAGACTGGCATAGTAGCCCAGTATTCAATGCCGGGCGAGCCTCAGCAAAATGGAGTAGCTGAAAGACGCAACCGTACACTTATGGATATGGTGCGCAGCATGATGAGTTACTCCACCTTGCCATTGGGATTGTGGATGGAGGCGCTTAAAACCGCCATTCACATTCTCAATAGAGTGCCAAGCAAGTCGGTGCCCAAAACACCGTACGAGCTGTGGACACGACGAGTGCCCTCTCTACACCACTTCAGGGTGTGGGGGTGCCCTGCTGAGGCCAAAATATTTAATCCAAACATTGCAAAGTTAGATCCCAAAACAGTGAGTTGCCACTTCATTGGCTATCCAGACAGATCAAAGGGTTTTCGTTTCTACTGTCCAGACAGATATACGAAGTTTGTAGAAACAAGACATGCAGTCTTCTTAGACGACGAAATGATGAGGGGGAGCATGGTAGCTCGAAAAGTTGATCTTGAGGAGAAGAGGGTGCATGCACATAATCCGATGATTCAAGAGCCATTTTTCTCACTACCAGTTGCAACTCCACCCATGACAAATATGGGGGCAGACCCGGAACCTGTCCGTCAGGAGCCGACTGAACCCGTTGTTGAGCATGAAAGGGAGGTGCAGCAGCAAATTTTAGAAGAAGTGCCAGAAGTTGAGGCACAGAATGTGCCAGAAACTGAGGCCCTTAGAAGATCCAATAGAACAAGAAGATCAGCTATTTCTACTGATTATAAAGTTTATAACACAGAAATGGTTCATATGGAAGGTGATCCCACCACATATGAAGAAGCCATTAGAAGCCCTAACTCGTCAAAATGGCTAGAGGCAATGGAAGATGAAATGAAATCGATGAGTTCCAAAGATGTTTGGGACTTAGAGGAAATACCTAAAGGAGCCAAAACAGTGGGCTGCAAATGGGTCTACAAAACTAAGTATGACCCTAATGGGAATGTAGAAAAGTATAGAGCCCGACTTGTAGCAAAAGGATTTACACAAAGAGAAGGGATAGACTACAATGAGACTTTTTCCCCAGTCTCATGTAAGGACTCCTTCAGAATCATAATGGCATTAGTTGCACATTTTGATTTAGAGTTACATCAAATGGATGTTAAGACGACATTTCTGAATGGTGATTTAAAAGAAAAGGTCTACATGAAACAACCCAAGGGTTTTATCATGGAAGGCAAGGAAAATATGGTATGCCGCCTGAAGAAATCTATTATGGATTAAGGCAAGCCTCTAGACAGTGGTATCTAAAGTTTAATCAAACGATTAAAAGTTTTGGATTTAAAGAAAATATTGAGGATAACTACATTTATGCAAGGTTTAAATATGGGAAATATATTTTCCTAATCTTGTATGTGGATGATATTCTGCTTGCTAGCAGTGATGTTAGTCTACTACAAGAAACAAAGAAGTTCTTATCCTCAAATTTTGACATAACAGATCTTGGTGAAGCATCATATGTTTTGGGCATAGAAATTCACCGAGATAGGAACAATGGAGTCTTAGGACTATCGCAGAAAGCATATTTAGAAAAGGTTCTTCAAAAGTATAATATGCATGCGAGTAAAGCCACACCTGCTCCTATAGTCAAGGGCGATAGTTTTGGGAAATTCCAATGTCCCAAGAACCAGTACGAGATCGATCAAATGAAAGCAGTACCATATGCTTCGGCTGTTGGAAGCTTACAGTATGCACAAGTGTGCACTCGCCCTGACTTAGCTTTTATCACCGGGGTACTCGGTAGATATCAAGAGAATCCAGGCATTGAGCACTGGAGATGGTAAAGAAAGCATTGCGTTATGCGCAAGGCACGAAGGACTACATGCTAACATACAAGAGATGTGATTCCCTAGAGATAAAAGGGTATTCAGATGCAGATTTTGCGGGGGACAGAGATGATAGAAAATCCACGTCAGGATACGTATTCACTCTCGCTAGGGGAGCTATTTCGTGGAAAAGCTCCAAACAGTCGATAGTTGCATCATCCATGATGTATGCAGAATTTATAGCATGCTTCGAGGCCACGGGGCAGGCGATATGGCTAAAGAAATTTATACCCGACTTGAAAGTGGTAGATTGTATTCACAAACCACTAAAGATATACTGTGACAACCAGCCCGCAGTATTCTATGCTCACAACAACAAGTCGAGTAATGCTGCCAAAACAATAGAGATAAGTTATTATGTTGTGAAAGATAAAATCCAGGATCACACTATAAGTCTCGAGCATATAAGGACAAAGGATATGCTTGCGGATCCGCTTACGAAAGGCTTACCACCCAATGTGTTCATGGAACACTTAGCCGGCATGGGTTTAAGGGAAAGCCTTATGATTCCTGGATCATGAGAGGCCCAAAAGGAACAGAATTTGTTTCTAAACAAAACGTATGTTGTAGCTATATGATTCTATCGGCAATTAAGCTGTGACGATGAAACATGCTCTATGTACCAATATGTGATGAAACAAATAAACTAGAAAGTATAAGGTTAAAAGTAAAGTTGAGATCAAGGGGGAGAATGTTAGGTTGATCTCCTCCCATTCGAACCCAACGGGTCGAACGGGCCCCTGACTCGCGCCCTGATCGGGGGCGCCCAACCCTCATATGGTTGGTGGCCCCCTGTGACCCGCGCTATATTAACAGAGGTGGGGGGCCGGGGCACGGGAGACGAAGTTCACCGCCGCCACAGACCCCACCGATATTCCCTACCGATCTAGGGTTAGTGCGGTGCTCATGGGAAGCAGCCACCACCTCGCCATCTCTCTGTCATCGCCGCCGTCACCATCCCACCATGGCCAATGGCGGGAGCTCCTCAGGCCAAGGCGAAGGTAGGACTACCGGAATCTCTAGCCTACTCTGACCCAGAGGATCTATCAACTTATCCTACCATGACCACTAGCATGTCGTTTTAATCCCAGCGAACAGTTTGAGAGTTTTGTTTTGAGTAAACTCAACATGTTATGACCGGCGTCACTTATAGCCGGAGGAGGCCCAATGGCGCGTCTAGTTAGGGGCTTAGCCCGACTTATCTTTATTTTTATTAGCACCTCGAGGATTATATAAACACTTGTAAGGCCACGTTTTAGAATTAAGCAGTAAGTCATAACTATTGCCCGGCTCCCTCAGGAGCCGGAACCCTAACCCTAGCCGTCTCCTGCGCCATCTCCTCCTCCTCCGCCGCGCGACCACGGCGCCGTCGCGCCGCCACTCGCGCCCAACTCCTCACCACCCTCCCTTCCACCCCTACAACCTAAGAGCTAGGCCTGGTAGGATCCCAGCTCCTATCAATCTGGTATCAGTTGTCTCGGGATCTGTCATGTCTACACCTCTGCCCACCGCCACCCTCCTGTTGCCGACCACCACCATGCCGCCGGCGACCTCCGTGGCGGGCGCACCGTCCCTATCGGGACCGATGTGCCTCCGCCGCCTGGACGCCACCGATCGCCACCCCCGTCGTCTTCACACCGAAGGAGATGTTGGCTGCCCTCCGTGATCTCACCTAGGCGGTCGCGGGCATCCGCACGTTCCTCACGGGCCCCTATGGACCGCCGCCGCCGGTGCCCTTCGCCACCACGCCGCCGCCGTCGTGGCAGCCGCCTCCCTGGGCGGCCCCCGCGGCCCCCGCCATGCAACAGCCGTCGTGGCAGCCGCCACCAATGGCGCACCCCGGCGCCTCCACCCTGCAGCAGCAACAGTTGCAGCCGCCGCCGCCGACGACCGCAGCCCCGGGCATCCCGTCGACGACCCTGGGGGTGCCCATCCACCAGGTCCGGTTTCCCCCATCGCCGTCCCCGTTACCGGCCTGGCTCGCCGGGTCCCTCGAGCCAGTCTACACGACGACCTCGGGCGGGCCGTATGTGCCGCCACCGCCAGCGACGCTCCCGGACATGCAGCTTGGCGGGACTTCGGGCTCAGCCAGGCCCTACACCGGCGTCGACGGGCCCTTGTTCCAGGGCGGGCCGTTGATGCCCGCCTACTCGGCTCCGTCATCCTCGCTGCTCCGCGCCGATGAGGCGTACCCCTCTGTCCTCCACGGCCAGACTCCGCCGCGCTTCTCCAAGCTCGAGTTCTCCACCTACGATGGCACCGTGGACCCCCTGAATTGGCTCAACCAGTGCGACCAGTTTTTCAGGGGGTAACGCACGCTCGCGTCCGACCGCACCTGGATCGCTTCCTATCACCTCCGGGGCGCGGCACAGACATGGTATTACGCCCTCGAGCAGGACGAGGGTGGCATGCCCCCATGGGAGTGTTTCCGCGAGCTTTGCCTCTTACGCTTCGGGCCGCCGATACGTGGGAGCCGGCTGGCAGAGCTTGGGCGCCTACCTTTCACCTCTACGGTGCAAGACTTCACCGACCGCTTCCAGGCCCTGGCGTGCCACGCGCTAGGCGTCACGGCTAGCCAGCGGGCCGAGCTCTTCATCGGGGGTCTGCCGGATCATATCCGCGTGGACGTGGAGATGCGAGGACCACATGACCTCCAGACGGCCATGTACTATGCCCGTGCCTTCGAGCGCCGTGTGGTGGCCATGCAGCAGGTGTCACCATCCCGGGGCGTCCGTCAGCCCTCCCGGCCGCCACCGACACCACCAGCGCCGGGGCGTCCAGCCCAGGCCCCCGCGGCGCCTAACGCCCCAGCCGCGACGCGCCCCTTCCGTCGGCTCACCCCGGCCGAGCAGCTCGAGCGCCGTTGTCAGGGGCTGTGCTACAACTGCGACGAGCCCTATGTCCCGGGCCATGTTTGCCCGCGCCTGTTCTACTTGGAGGCCGCGGACTACATCGAGGAGGATGCCGCCGCCGCCGGGCTCGGCGACCCGATCACCCCGGTGGTCGACGAGGTTCCTCCAGGGCCCGCCCAAGGCGAATGCCCTCGTCGTCTCCCTCCATGCACTCGCGGGCATCCGGACGGAGAAGACTATGCTGTTGCTGGTGACGTTAAACAGCGAGCGGTTCCTCGCACTCCTGGATACGGGATCCACCCATAACTTCCTGCCCGAGGCCACCATGCACCGCCTGGCACTATAGCCGACCGGCGGGGAGCAGCTGCATGTTACCGTGGCTAACGGTGACCGTCTCCCCTACCAGGGTATTGCTCAGCATGTCCCCATCATCATCGGCGATGAGCACTTCACCGTCACCTGCGTCGGCATTGCCTTGGGCTGCTTTGACTTCATCCTCGGTGTCGACTTCTTACGGACTCTGGGTCCCATTCTCTGGGACTTCGACGCCTTGACGATGATTTTCTGGCGCCTGGGTCGCCGCGTCCGGTGGGAGGGCATAGGGGGCGCCTCCTCAGCGGCTCCTCAGCCCCAGTTGACGGCGGCCGCCGTCGACGCTGAGCATCCCCTGTTGGCTAGCCTGTTGCAGCAGCACAGTGACCTCTTCGACGAGCCACAGGGCCTTCCGCCAGTCCGGCCCTATGACCACCGCATCCACCTGCTGCCGGACACAGCTCCCATCGCCGTGCGGCCGTACCGCTACCCCTAGCTGCAGAAGGACGAGCTGGAGCGACAGTGTGCGGTCATGCTCGCCCAGGGCATCATCCGGATCTCAACATCACCATTCTCCGCGCCGGTGCTTCTCGTGCGCAAGGCCGATGGTTCGTGGCGTTTCTGCATCGACTACCGCGCTCTCAACGCCCTGACGTCCAAGGACAAATTTCCTATCCCCGTCATGGATGAACTCCTGGACGGGCTACACGGGGCACGCTTCTTCACCAAGCTCGACCTCCGTTCGGGATATCACCAGGTGCGGATGCACCCGGACGATGTCGCAAAGACGGCCTTCCGCACTCATCACGGCCACTTCGAGTTTTTGGTGATGCCCTTTAGCCTCTCCAATGCCCTGGCGACATTCCAGGCGTTGATGAACGACGTGCTCCGCCCCTACTTGCGTCGGTTTATGCTCGTTTTCTTTGATGACATTCTTATCTACAGCTCATCGTGGGCGGAGCACTTGCAGCACGTGGCCATCGTCTTCAACGAGCTTCGAGCGCACCATCTGCACCTCAAGCGCTCGAAGTGTTCGTTTGGCACGACATCCATCGCTTATCTTGGCCATGTCATCTCGGCGGAGGGTGTCACTATGGATGCCGACAAGGTCGCGGCGGTCACGGCCTGGCCAACGCCGCACTCGTCGCGGGCCCTCCGCAGATTCTTGGGCCTCGCAGGCTACTACCGGAAGTTCATCCGGGACTTCGGCCTCATCGCGGCCCCACTCACGCGCCTGCTGCGCCGCGACGCCTTTGCCTAGGATACTGAGGTGACCGAGGTGTTCCAGACCCTCAAGCAGGCCCTCACGACAGGGCCGGTCCTCCAGATGCCTGACTTAGACAAGCTGTTCATGGTGGACTGCGACGCCTCGGGCGTGGGGTTCGGCGCCGTCCTCCATCAGGGCGATGGGCCGCTCGCGTTCTTCAGCAGGCCCTTCGCCGCGCGCCATCACAAGCTCGTGCCCTATGAGAGGGAGCTCATCGGCTTGGTGCAGGCTGTGTGTCACTGGCGGCCGTATCTTTGGGGGCGGCCGTTCCGTATCCGCACGGATCACTACAGCCTCAAGTTCTTGTTGGACCAGCGCCTCTCCACCGTGCCACAGCATCAGTGGATCAACAAGCTCTTTGGCTTCGACTTCACCGTCGAGTACCGTCCGGGCCGCCTCAACACCGTGGCCGACACGCTATCCCGCCGCGACGCCGACCACGACACGGGCGACATCGACGCCGCGGGGGCGGTCCTCTGCATCCGCTCGGGGCCCTTCTTCGCCTTCATCGACGACATCCGTCGAGCCACCGTGAGCGCCGCAGACGCCCAACACATCCGTCAGTGCCTCGAGGCCGGCGACCTGGAGGAGCCGTGGCGCCTGGATGACGGCCTGCTCCTGCACGGGCGCCGGCTCTTCGTGCCGAATCACGACGACCTTCGTCACCAGGCCTTGCTGCTGGCCCACTCGGCCGGCCACGAGGGTGTGCAGAAGACCCTCCATCGTCTCCATGCAGATTTCTACATCCCCGGCGACCGTGCGCTAGTGCGAGACTGGGTGCGGTCTTGCGTGACATGCCAGCGCAACAAGACGGAGACACTACACCCGGCGGGGCTGCTACAGCCCCTTGAGGTGCCTTCTCAGGTCTGGGCCGACATCTCCATGGACTTTATCGAGGGCCTTCCCAAGGTGGGCGGCAAGTCCGTCATCCTTACGGTGGTCGACCGCTTCTCAAAGTATGCGCACTTCATCGCGCTCGGCCATCCCTACACCGCCGCCTCCGTGGCGCGGGCCTTCTTCGACGGCATCGTCCGCCTCCACGGGTTCCCCTCTTCGATCGTCAGCGACCGTGACCCGGTGTTCACTGGTCATGTCTGGCGCGATCTTTTCCGGATGGCGGGCGTGAAACTGCGCCTGAGTATGGCATTCCACCCCCAGACGGACGGCCAATCTGAGGTGGTCAACAAGGTGATTGCTATGTATTTGCGTTGTGTTACAGGTGATCGTCCACGTGCTTGGGTGGACTGGCTGGCTTGGGCGGAGTACTGCTACAACACCTCCTACCACTCTGCCCTGCGCGCCACGCCCTTCGAGGTGGTCTACGGCCGTCCTCCCCCACCCATCTTGCCGTTTCAGCCCGGGACGGCCCGGTCGGAGGCGGCAGGCGACCTTCTCCGCAGCAGGGATGAGATCCTTGCCGAGGTGCGCCAGCGTCTTCTCCAGGCCCAGCAGCTGTCCAAGAAATACTACGACGCCCACCACCGCGAGGCGGAGTTTGCGGTGGGCGACTGGGTGTGGCTGCGGCTCCTTCACCGCACCACGTAGTCACTGGACCCACGCGCTAAAGCGCAAGCTGGGCCCTCGCTACGCCGGACCGTTTCCCGTGTTGGAACGCATCAGCAAGGTGGCATACCGCCTTCAGCTTCCGCCTGGCGCACGCATCCATGACGTCTTCCATGTGGGCTTGCTGAAGCCTTTCCGCGGTGATCCACCGGCGGCCGCGCCGGCGCTTCCCCCAACCTCCGATGGACGTCTCCTTCCGGGTCCAGAGAAAGTGTTGAAGGCCCAGCAGAGCCGAGGTGTTTGGCGTTTGTTGGTCCAGTGGCAAGGCCTACCGGAGGAGGACGCCACTTGGGAGCAGCTCGAGGAGTTCCGCCGGCATTTTCCAGACTTCCAGCTCGAGGACGAGCTGTTTGCGTATGGGGGAGAGATGTTATGACCGGCGTCACTTATAGCCGGAGGAGGCCCAATGGCGCGTCTAGTTAGGGGCTTAGCCCGACTTATCTTTATTTTTATTAGCACCTCAAGGATTATATAAACACTTGTAAGGCCATATTTTGGAATTAAGCAATAAGTCATAACTATTGCCCGGCTCCCTCAGGAGCCGGAACCCTAACCCTAGCCGCCTCCTGCGCCATCTCCTCCTCCTCCGCTGCGCGACCACGGCGCCGTCGCACCGCCGCTCGCGCCCAACTCCTCGCCACCCTCCCTTCCACCCCTACAACCTAAGAGCTAGGTCTGGTAGGATCCCAGCTCCTATCACAACACCTAAATTAGCTGTAATATTCATTGAGTAACAAGTGTTATTGATACTGCAGGAACTTGAGAAAATGGAGAGTCCTCCTGTAGACAGGGAGAAGTGGGGAGATGCAAAAGCACAATAGGACATAAAGGCACACCTTGCACTTACAGTTTCTTGAGTGTCAAAGAAAGATTCACTAAGATTAAGGACTTTATTCATGGTGAGGTAATAATAACTGTTAGCATCTAAGCTTGTGTGAACTGCTTTTATGCTTAATGTTAGTAATTTCAGTTCGCCTTGAAATACACATTAGATTTAATAAATAAGTTTCTCGCTAAGAAAGGAGAGCTTGATTCTCGTGCCTTGAGCGCTATGTTATATTAGTAGAAGGTTTTTTTTCTCCCGTTGCAACGCACAGTCATTTTTGCTATTAAGAAACAAGAACCCAAGTTCCGACTTGCACGACACGAAGGAAAAACTGATATACCTGCATCTTCAGCCAAGATATTATGGCAGCAGCACCTCGGTTTCTTTTTAATAAAGTTCAGGAACAGCGGCAAAACAAAGGCTACAGAGCGTGGCCCACGGGCCAGAGACCGATGGCTGATCCCTTCCAGGAAGCAAAGGTCGTAGTCGCGATCCTTTCCACGGACCAGTATTGTTTGTTTTCTCCCAAAACGCAGACACAACGACACGAACTATAATTTTTTAAACGAACTATTATTATATGATGACTTTCTTTTACGTGAACTATTATTATATACTTTTTTAGGGAACTATTATTATATACAGGCAGCACTGTACTTACCGACTTAAGGAACAATAATACATCGGGGCCCAACTGCCCAACGGGCCCCGGCGATGTGGATATGCACAACCTCGGAAAACTACAGTCTCACCCCGGACCAACGCCAAAATCACATAGCCAGACCCCACCGCAAACAAGCCGTGATCTGTCCCGCATGCAGCCCACGCGAGCAATCCGCCTCTCTCACCGACTTGTGGGCCCGCCGTCCCAAGAGGGATCCGGCCGCAAAATTACCGCGAAAAGACGCGACAGTTTCCACTCCCCTCGAAGGTAACGGAAGGGCCCGATAAAAGAGGGAGCTTGAGCGGCGAGGCCCTGGCCCTGTTCCGTTCTTCATCTTCCCCACCACGCCACACACCCCCACCCCCACCCCCACCCCCACCGCCGACGCACTGCCTCCTCCTCCCCCCAGCTCCACTGTGCAGGGTCTCCGGTCGCATCGCCGAGGCTTGGAGCGGCTGCGCGGAAGCCCCCGCCGCCGCGGACTCGCGCCATGATGCCTCAACAGGGCACGCCGCCGTCGTTCCGCAGCCTCGTGCCGCTCGGCCGCCCCCGGGATCTCGTCATCAAGGTACTTTTCCCGTGCCCTGGCAGTGTGGTGATGGCGTTGTGGTGTTCGATCGGGGAGGATGCGGGGAGTGCCCTTTTTTTTTTGTTCTTTCCGCGTAGGGTTTGGCGTTTCGTCGTCGGGAGTCGAGGAGGGGTTCTGCGCCTGCTAGATTTTAGAGCGATCCGGGCGCTGCTCGTGGCCCAAGTCCTGTCTAGTCGCAATGGTGTTGGACACTGACACCGGGGGTCTTTTCCCCTTCGTTGGAGATGGGGGCGTGGTTTCCCTTCTGCAGACGATGGGATTGGAATGGGATTTTGTGTTCCATCTGCTTGTTGAAGGAATCTATTTATTTTTCTTCTCATATGTGCGTATCTGAGGTCAGATTGCTCTGATCTTGTTCGCCATTGTAAAACCGTGGAGATAATTTCACCCGTTAACTGACGGGCTTACTTTGATTGGGGCATAGTTCAGATTACAGTTAGGGCGATTGCTGCTGCTTGTAAAGAACCGAAGATGTTTTGTGTTCGTATTTAATGTTAGGTATTTTAAATCTATGTTCCAGAGCACTGGAGGCCACTGTTGATTTCTGATCTCTCATGAGCTGTTGTGTATGGAATTTAGTAGCATGAAAGTGATATATTTCTGTCTCTGTGTCATCGAACTTCATACCTAGTAGTGTTCTTATATGTGCATAGTATGCGTACTGTGGTAGTGTGACTATTCACTTGTGTCACTGTTCCTTTAAATCTCCACTATCTTTAAGGATTATACTTCTAGCTGCCGCTGTTGTTGTTGTTGTTCTTAATTGGCTAATAACAGAACAAAACATAGGAACAACACACACTTCTCCTATGAATATGTTTTCTTTGTGCCACCTGTTGAATCCTTCTGCTCTAATCTGTAGTTCCAGTCATACATCATTCTTGTTAATATCCGAGTCTACGATTGGTTGATGTTTCAGGTCAACTATGGTGGCACTCTCAAGCGGTTCAGTGCTTCTGCGAATGGTTCAAACTTGGATCATAATCTTGCTGCCCTTCGGTCAAAGATTGCAAATGCTTTTAAGTTCAGCCCCGAGGAGCAATTTATTCTCACCTATACTGATGAGGATGGAGATGTTGTCATGTTGGATGATGATGATGATTTACGTGATGCTGCTGTTAGTCAGGAGCTGAACCCTCTTAGGATTGATGTTCAGTTGAAAAGCAGCACTGCTGGGGCACCTCAGCCTAACCAGCAAGCCTTGAATTCCAGGTCTAAGATGTCAGCAGCTATGGAAGATCAACTAGCTCAGGTGAAATCAGCTATTGATGAAGCCTTGAAGTTTGTACCAGAGCAAGTTCCTGTGGTCCTTGCTAAACTATCACATGAGCTGCGCTCTAAAGCTGCATCATCGGCACCACCAGTGCGTGAGTTGCTGGATCGAATTGCTAAACTGATGACACCCAAGAGCGGCATGGAACCTACCAGTGGTCTCTCTGACAGTTCATCTGGTTCCTCCAGTGGTAATCCACAAACATTTAGAGACGTGAAAGATAATAATGCATCTGAATCTGCAACAGTTTCAGCTTCACATTCGCAACATGCTAAATCATCTAGAGCACTTGGTCTTAAGAGTGTGCTAGTTGAGAAGACCAATGCTCAAGTTCAACAAGCACCAGGCTGTACTTCAATTGGGGTTCCATCGGTTCTAGTCGGTTCTGGTGGAAAACTCTTGTATCATAAGAAAAGAACTGATGCCCTGAGTAAGGGGAAATCACATGCCCAAAGTATGGGGAAATCTGTCATGTCTTCTTCGGTGCCACCTGTTCCTTCATTTGCTCCTGGTGGCTCTACTCTTGGTTCTGCGAACGGTTATATGCCCTTTGGGAATATCAGAAAGATCAATGGTGATTCAAGCTCAGCCTTCCCTGCCCCCAGAGGCCCTCCATCCAGTTCAATGCCGACCTTTGAAACTAATCCAAGACTTTCCCCTTACTGTTCAGTTCCAACCCATGGTTTGCAGAAGGCATTCCCTCCTCCACCTGCCTATGACTACAATCAGTTTAGCTTCAGTAGGCCTTCATCAGTTAATCCATATGGAATTTATCAAGATCCCCACTCATTTGCTTACAGTGGGTATGGTATCCCACAGCAGTCGGTTCATAAATGGGTAGAATGTGATGGCTGCGGGGTGACGCCAATTGTTGGGCCTCGCTACAAGTCCACTGTGTAAGTATTTTAGTTACAATTAAATAATTCTGTTCTTCATTCATATCTTATTTTTCATTGGATTTTTGAAAACAATTGTTCTCCTGACATTTTTCTCTTTGCTGGCAGCAAGTATAACTATGATCTATGCAGTGCTTGTTTCTATCGCATGGGTAATGAGGCTGAATATGCCAGAATGGACAAGCCACTCTCAGTAAGTGAAAGATTGAGAAACCTGAATAAGGTGACCAGATCAGTCTGTTCATACTAATGATTATATACTTCACGTGAGATAGTAACATAATATTTACACTTACTTCCGTTTGACCATTCTCAGGATAAGAGGTTCCTCCAACTTGACTGCCGTTTCGTCAAGGATCTCACTGTCCCTGATGGAACACGAATGGCGCCATCAACTCCATTTCGTAAGATTTGGTGCATGCTTAACAATGGAAATATCGTATGGCCTTATGGAACCCACCTTGCCTGGGTTGGTGGAGATCAATTTGCTCGCCAAAGCTTAGTGAAATTAGCGGTACTTACTAACCACATATAATTTATTTGCTAATATGTTGTGAATGTGAGATTACATGGATGCATCTCAGACCATAATAAAGTCTTTAACTTCCGTTTGAACTTCTCAGATTCCAGAGGCTGGTTTCCCCTTGAATGGAGAAATCGATGTTTGTGTCGACTTTGTTTCACCTGCGAAACCTGGTAGGTACATATCGTACTGGAGACTAACATCGCCGGACCTACAGAAATTTGGTCAGCAAGTTTGGGTTCTTATTGAGGTTTTTACTCCGCCATCACTTGCTCCACTCCTTGTCAGCGTTGATGGTCCTCCTCTCATGACCTTCCACATGCTGATATCATGTGCAGGTGGAAGAGCCTGTTCAAGCCAGTGGTGACAATCAAACTGCTGCAATAGATTTGAACTTGCCTGCAGACAGCAACCCCGCAACATCGAGGCCATCCATTGTATAGCCTCATTAGACCGTAGAATTCTCTTCCGCAAGTGGCCATATGGTTTGTTTACATATCTGATCATTTGTCTGCTAAACTCATGTGCAGGTGCAACAGCCTATCCAGATCAGTGGCAATAAGGGAACTGCTGCAGTGAACTTCTTGAGCTTGCCTGCAGAAGGCAGCACCGCAACCTGGACCTCAGATTCTGCATCTGACTTTGACGATGATGGCATACCTCTGCGTGAGGTGCTTGCCACGCTGAGACGAAAGGGATCCAAAGCGGTTGGAAGTGTTGTGCCCTCTGCACCAGCAGCAGATGAACCAGTTCAAGTACCCATCGCTTATCCCCAGGCAGCAGATGAACCAGTTCAAGTACCCGTCGATTATCCCCACGCCTCATGTGCTGAAGCTCTAGAGATGCCTGCTGGTGTGGCCGCACCTGAAGCCGCACCACTGCCGGAACCCATCAGTGTGCCGGAACCTCTACCAGCACCTACTCTTGTCAATTCACATGTCGCTCCTGTCAGCATGCCTTTGCCTGATGAAACCATCAACAATAACATGGAGGAGAAGCTTCTGAGGGAACTGGCGGACATGGGCTTCAGGCAGGTTGACCTGAACAAGGAGGTGCTTCGGCAGAATGAGTATGATCTCCAGAAGTCGGTGGATGACCTGTGCGGCTTCCATGAATGGGACCCACTCCTTGCTGAGCTGAAGGAACTGGTATGCACCATTTCCTCATCCTGTGTAGCGCGAGAATATCTTAATTTAGGATCCTTCTTAATTCTTGACTCTTATTCGCGTCAGGGTTTTGATGATTGACACAGATATAGAAGAAGTGCTCGCCCAAGAACGATGAACTTCCATGAAGCGTGTGGCGATGGATCTATCTTCCTTCCAGAGTTAAGGAGCGGTGATGGCCTCCTGCGCTAATCTGCTGGAGCGCTGCTGCCTAGTAGCAACCTAGATATATATAGATGAAGTAGTAGTATAATGTAATGGGGGAATAACCAGACGAACTGAAGTGATGCTGCATGATGCAGTGCACTGCAGCCGCAGTAGTAGCAGCAGCCAGTAAGCAGGACCATAATAGTCCGGCGCTCCGGTGTGTGGTCGCTCGTGCACCGTGGTTTGCCTTTCGTGTAAGCAGGGTACCTTATCAGGCGAACTGCTAGTATGGTTTATAAGTATGCTATATGTTTATAATATCTGTCCCTGTGCTTCTCGATCAGATGGTTGCTGTGCTCTTTTATCAGAGATGTGTTCTCATAAACTGCTTGTTTGTTAGAGCTTATTTTTGTCCTGGTCCCAGGTATTCCAACTATGGTTGCTTGTATAAAGAAAAAGCGACTACAAACAGGCAAGAAAGTGTACTGATTGTGGCTTCTTCTGCCCTGAGAACATCGAATGTTATTTCCGCACGAAATTTCCATGGGAGCACCACCCTTAAAAAACTAACTGACCCGCCATTCAGTGACACGCATGACGGCCACCGGTGCCGTGAGGCGTTTCGGCGGTAGCCCCGAGGCTCCGGCGGGGCAGGTCGCGTGGTGAAGCTTCAGTGAGGCGTTTCGACAGGGCGGGGAGGTTCCGGCGGGGCAGGTTGCGTGGTGAAGTTTCAGGCGGGGTTTGATCATCTTCCTGTAAACCTGAGGGAAAAAGGGCCTAACTTACATAATCTCCTAAAGTTATGGATGTTTTACAGAATTGTTGAAGAGTTTTTTTTTTCCTTTCTGTAAACGTCAGTCTTTTCCGGATAGCTGTTGGAGTTGCTCTAATACACTCAAATGTTGTGCAACCGGCAGTAATGTTCCGATCTACTACGTCTCTTCTACAAGGGTTTCAGAGTAATGAAAATACATCTTCGTTTGCCAAGTGATCTGACTTTATCTATGGTCCATTGCAAAATCGTGGATGCGATAGTTTTACAATCATGAGCTTTCGCTGCAAGAGCTTGCAGCCTGAAATGGATAAACTGGTCAAAGCAGCTACATACAATGACGTGTGCAAGTGACATTTAGACAGCTAAAAACACTATAGCTCGTGATGTTTCACTTTCATGTCAGCATAGTTTCCTAGAAATTTATATATTTCACATTATGCATTTTTTTAAACGGGGCCAAAAGGGCCCTTACTCCTACTACTCACCAGCCAAGCCCTTGCTCCCATCTACTACTTATTATTAAAGCTGCGAGTGCAGAGGGAAATTTCGCAAGTCAGGAGGAATAGAAAATCCTAAGAAACAATCAATCAGTCCACTAAGTCTGTTAAGTAAGAGTTATACGAAATACTCTCATTCAATCTCCAACGCACAAACCGAAAATCGTCCGCCTCTGTCCGTTTGGGCAGAAACTGACAGACGGCACGGCCCAACGTGCGACCGCCGCATCGGCATATTTCATTCGTTTCGTGTCCGGCCCGCTCCAATTTCGGCATGAACCTGCGCCCGGTTTGCATCCACGCGGACGTCGAACGGACGAGCACGCGACCGCTCCGCGTCCGTCTCGGGCCCACCTGGCAGCCGGCCACCTAAATCTCACCGTCCACATTGATTGCGCACGGGCGGGAGGCCCCACCTGGCAGCCACCCTGGCCGAGCGGTCACCGTCCTTCTTAATGTGGAAGCCGTGGACCAGTGGGAGTCCACGCTTCCACTTCCCCACTCCGGCGACGTGTGCCTCCTTGAGCCCAGACATCCAAACCCTAGCCGACCGCTCGTCCACCTCCTCCGGCGGCCACCATGGGATGGCATTGGATCCCCAGCCGCAAGGGCAAGCACGACCGCGAGGCCGGGTCCTCCTCCGGCCGTCGCCGCCGCTCTACTCCTTCACCTCCACCTCCACCTCCACCACCCGCCTTCCACATCCCGCCACCGACGGTTGGATCTCGCTTGCCCTGTATGTCAAGGCGGAGGTATGCAAGCGTTATCGGGAGATGCGCATGCCGCTGCCATGGACGGACGTGCACCTCCCAAATAACTAGCACCTCTCTGCGGATCGGGTGTCCATTCCCCCGATCCCGGTGAGCGGCCGGGCCCATCGGGAGGAGATCAACCGACGTCGAGCCCGCCTGCTGCCGGACCTCATCGGCGACTGGAGGTACGCTGTCGACTCCTCCCTATGGGATACGTGGCTCCGCGACGAGCACGACATACACCGGCAT
Source organism: Thinopyrum elongatum (assembly GCA_011799875.1). Classification (NCBI taxonomy): domain Eukaryota; kingdom Viridiplantae; phylum Streptophyta; class Magnoliopsida; order Poales; family Poaceae; genus Thinopyrum; species Thinopyrum elongatum. Next base: position 478,268,779 of record CM022298.1, on the reverse strand, counting down.
TCTTTCTTTGTCGGTCGTGCTCCGAGCCCACAGCGACCGCGCTCTGAGCGCCGCGCACGCGCTCCCAGGTCACCCCAGCCGCGTGAGCGCAGGCTGGTTCGCGGCCTGACTCCTACGCCCTCGCCATCGCCGTCACCCGCTCCAATGACGCCCGAGGAGGAGCACGAGCTCATGAGGCAGGTGTCGGAGGACTCCGTCCGCACCCACGACGAGCGCCAATGGTAGGGCCTCGAGGAGATGATGGCCCTGTCAGTGGCCGGCGACGTCGCCTTCCCGGAGCTGGACACCTTCATCAAGGAGGAGGCAATGGAGGAGGCGCCGAGGAAGGAGGCACCAAGGGAGGAGGCGCCGAGGGAGGAGGCAATCCTGGATGTGGACGGAGACCGTGTTGTGCATGCCCGAGGTGGACGCCGGCCAGTGGTCACCATCCCCGCCGCGCGAAGAGGTCGTGCAGGCGCCTCCGGCCTGGCAGGGGCCGCCATCCCACCTCTGGCAGCCACCTCCATACGTCGATCTCACCGGTGACGACGACGACGACGAGTAGACGGCGGCTACGGAAGACGACGGTGGCCACGGCGGCGACGGGCCTTATCTAGTTTTTTAAAAACATTTTTATTGTTTTTGTTTATATTAATGTGGTGAACTTGTCTAATGTGGACGTTTTAATGTTTATATTAATGTTTTCATGTTATTTGCAATGTTTATTTGGGGGGTTTTTTTGGGGGGGGGGGGGAGGGGGGGTGGGGGGGGAGGGGGGTAAGTTCAAGTCAAAAAAAACCGAACAGTTTGGAATGCGGTCGGCTCGTTGGGCGCACCAACGGCTGCACGACCGTGTCCATTTTCCTGCCCCAAACGGGCAAAATCCAGACAAAACGGACGTCCGTTTGGGGTCATGCGTAGGAGTTTCCCTTACATGACCACAAAGGTCAAACCAAAAACACAAAGGGATCACTCTCCCGGTATGCTATCCAGAAACTTTGCCCCTGCAAGTACCTAGAGTTTCGCCTCCGCCTTGATCAACACAACAACATATGTGGGCAAGGATGCCTTGTTGTGAAACAGTCTCGCATTCCTCTCATTTCAAAGTGCCCAACAGACTAGCATCTTCAAAGAATTATAGGCATTCTTGTTAACTCCTACCAGACCACCACGTTCGTTCCAACACGTTGCCACCGATGGAAGTGTGGACCAGGAACTAACCTGTGATTGCATCCCAAGCCATACGTTCACCGCATCCCAAATCCTAGCAGAGTAGTGGCATTTGAAGATTAGACGCCGCCGTTTCTGGTTCTCTTTTGCACAACTAACAAAGACCACAATTTGGCCAACCCCTCTGAGATAATCTATCTGCCGTCCACACACGATCTTGCAGAATGAGCCATGAGAAAAATCTGATTTTTGGCGGAGCCCATATTTTCCAGACCATCCTTGGCATGTCCGACTTTATCAATCATGCGAATTGCATTCTGTAAGCCGTAGCGGCAGAGTAGCACCGATCCACAGTGAATTTCCATCGAATGATATCCTTAGTTCCGACCACTAGCTACACCTCCTGAACCTTGCTCCATAAGTTGAAAAATTGTTGAATGAGGTTGATACATCTCCAACGTATTTATAATTTTTTATTGTTCCATGCTATTATATTATCAACCTTGGATGTTTTATATGCATTATTATGCTATTTTATATCATTTTTTGGGACTAACTTATTAACCTAGTGCCCAGTGCAAGTTGCTGTTTTTTCTTTTCTTGTTTTTGTCTTTACAGAAAATCAATACCGAACGGAGTCCAAATGGACCGAGACTTTTTGATGATTTTTCTTGGACCACAAGACACCCTGAAAGCTTTAGGAGGAGGCCAGAAGAGCCACGAGATGGCCACAAGCTCGGAGGGCGCGCCCTAGGGGGGCGCCCCCAAGCTTGTGGGCCCCCTGTGGCACTTTCAACCCTAATTTTTCTTCTATAAAGACCCAAATATTCCCCGTAGATCAGAAGGCACACCAAAAATAATTTCTCGCCATCGCAAACTTCTGTCCTCGTGAGATCCCATCTTGGGGCTTTTTTTCACTACTCCGCCGGAGGGGGATTCGATCACGGAGGGCTTCTACATCAATATTGCTGCCCTTCCGATGATGTGTGAGTAGTTTACCACAGACCTATGAGTCCATAGCTAGTAGCTAGATGGCTTCTTCTCTCTCTTTGATCTTCAATACAATGTTATCCTCGATGTACTTGGAGATCTATTCGATGTAATCTTCTTTTGCGGTGCGTTTGTTGAGATCCGATGAATTGTCGGTTTATGACCAGATTATCTATGAATATTATTTGAGTCTTCTCTAAACTCTTTTATGCATGATTTATATAGCTTTGTATTTCTATCAGATCTATTGATTTGGTTTGGCCAACTAGATTGATTTTTCTTGCAATGGGAGAGGTGCTTTGTGTTGGTGCAATATCTGCCTACCTTGTGTTTTGGAGATTGTTGACAGAAACAGGTATGGACTGATTTGTTTGCTAGTGCATACAGAGAGAAATAGTCCATACACAACCGAAGAGAATGTTGTCTCCGGTGCTAAGTTCGAGGAACTTCACCGAAGTATATCTGCGTTGCAGAGAAGAACGAGCTATATTTGTTGAAGTCATACAGTCGAGAAGATTGATCTGAAGGAATTAACCCCTCGAAGCTTTTCTACTGAAGCGAAGCATATGGTTCGGTATGGTTGTCCGAAGCAATTGACTGCAGCGAATGGAAGTCGAAGACTAAGTGAAGATGTAGTATTCATTTCGTTGTTCTTCTTTCATTTATTTGAGGCATAGGACCTCCGTACTATTAAGAGGGGTATAGGTTCTCGAAGCTTAGATCCGCTGTGATGCTTAGCCAAAACCTATGAAAGTTGCGAGAGAAATCTCTTTGAGTTCTGAGCAAATACTTGTCAGTAAGAGACTGTGACGTTCTTCGCTGCAAGAGATTTGTCTTAGACCGAGGAGTTAGCATTACTTGCTCCGCAAGCAATGTTACCGTTGTGCTCAAATCCGACCGTTGGACTCGTGTCGTTCGGCCATTGGCTGATCCCGATGTCTAATTTGGTCATTTCCCATCAGGGAAGGCTGCGGCTATAAATAGCCACCCCGCTCCAACATTGTCCGTTGGCTGCTACGCTTAAGATTTCTGAGAAGATTGATTTGAGCAACCCCTCTCCGAGTGATTTGAGTTTAAGATCCACCGATAAAAAAAATCAAGAGCCCAAACTTAGACAGTGGTTTAGCATCACAGTAGTTTCGAGTGAGAGTCTTGTACCTATTACTCTTGAGAGCTGCACACTCTCTAGACGGATAGGTTTCGGCTCGAGTGTTGAAGAGTTGTTGTCTTCACCGAGCTAGATCTTTAGCAACTAAGAGTGATTGTGGTTCGCGAAGGTCGACCGAAGGTTTGGAGATCGCCGACAAGGATCTACCATGAGTGAAATCAACCTGAGTCTGATCAGCTCTGCGTTGAAGGAGAATAGGGTGAAGAGAGTTTATCTTCCGTGTTAAGTCACAGCCCCTCCAACCAGACGTAGCCCTTTGGCAGAAGGGTGAACTGGTCTACCAAATCTGATTGTCGCCATCGAGCACCACTGGTTCATTCTACTTCACTGCAATTCCTTCTGCAGTTTTTATTCGTGCTCTGTGCCGATAGTTTATCTGATCATTTCATTCTGTTGTTATCTTCGTATATCACTGTATTCATCCTGTTTCATTCTCATCACTTGTATTCATTCGTCACCATCATATTTCTCGGTTTACCTATGAAATCCTTCCATAGTATTAATTCTCTATCTGCACTATGTTGTGTCTTGTTCTACTACATTTGTTTGCATGCTGCATTACTCTCATCGTAGTTAAACTTGTCATTTCACGCGCTCGTACTGTCATTACATCTTTCATCGAGGAATATGCTTCTGACGAAGAAGATTGATTCAGTTCATTTCCTTCACTACTCTATTCCGCTGTTGTGATTGGGATAAGATTCAATACTTCCAAACAAAATTTTGAATCTCCCATTCACCCCCTCTGGTCGATATACTCTCGGTCCTAACAATTGGTATCAGAGCAGGTACTCCCCGTCTCTGTTTATTAAAGGTCTAACGTCCTTGGAGTTTTGAGTATGTCGTATGCAGGTAGATCTTCGCACTCTGACAGATTTCCTATCTTTGATGGAAATGACTATCTGTACTAGAAGGAATGAATGAGAATTATAATTCAAGCTATCAACTATGATCTGTGGCAAATTGTGGAAGATGGCTACACCATTCAGCAACTGAATAATCTCAGCACCGTTGATAAAGCAAATCTGCAGTTGGACGCTCAAGCAAAAGATATCATCTGTAGCAGTCTATCAAAAGACATTTTCTTTCGGTTCCAAAGGCTCAATACTGCAAAACAAATTTGGGATGCCATCAACAATGCTCATGAAGAATTTGTTGCCAGATCAGATCCTCACATTCAAATGCTTCGTGCTATGTTCACTAGATTCAGAAGTCTTCGTAAGGAAAGTGCTATGGAACTTACTGATCGATTGACAAACATTGTCGAAAGACTCCATCAGTGAGGAGTAACTGATATCACTAATAGAGATGTGGTCAACAAGCTTCTGAGTGCTCTTGATGAATCCTTTGATCCCATTGTAGCTGAAATCAAACAAAGACCAGACTACGAAGAGCTTCACTATGTTGAGGTCATGACACTGCTGCCAATTCATGAAGAAAAGGTGGAACTGCAAAACACCAATCAAGAATCTTCTTCGGAAAGTGAAGGAGAAATTCTCTCACACTATGGCAGTTCTGAAGAAGAAGAAGATGTTGAGAATCAACACACCATCACCAGAGAACTTGAAATGCTCACACAAAGGCTAAGTGATCTCAGAAGACAGAACTTATATCTCGTGAATGATGATGAAGATGATATGCTTGAATCTTCAAGACAGCTACCTCTGAAAGAAATGAAGTGCTTCAAATGCAAACTATTCGGTCATCTCATCGCTGATTGCCCTAGCTGGGAAGAAAAACCCAGCAACAGATGGAAATATCTTCACTGCAGTGGTTTTACTCATGTGGATCATCATACTAAGCTCTCGAAGGAAATTTCATCTTCCTCATCTTCTTCGACGAGACCAGTCACTGACGTGAAAGCCAGAGCAACCATTAAATCAAATATGAAGATGATGTCATGGCTGAATAGAGCATGTGCTGATCTGACTCTGGACTCCAAAGAGGAAGCAACTGACACTGAATCAGATGATGAAGAATTCTACAAAAGTATTGGAAGGAGCAATGCCTTCATTGCCTATGAATCATTTGAAAATTCCTTTGATTCAGATGCTTCAAGCGATGATGAACCAATCGCATTTTGTCTAATGGCAAAATCATCAAAGGATCAGGTATCAGCAAAACACCAAAAATCCATGAATGGATATTCCCCTGAATACATTGCTTATGCTAAACTGGTTAAGATGGCTAAATCTCAACAAGATGAGTTTGAACTGCTTGAGAGAAATCTCAGGAAAACCAAAGGATTAGGTCGAAGAGATGGAGAAGAATCAAAAGTTGATTGAAGAGTAAGATGCTTTTTCATCAACTATTTATGATCTTACCATTCGATATGATTCGCTTACAGTTGACTACGAGAGTTTATCAGATGAACTCCTTAATAGGAATCAAGAACTCGTGTCACTAAAAGAATCTCATAACGAGCTGGTCTTAGAGAAAGCTTCTCTCTTCGTCGAGCAATCTTCTCGTCTTCCTGATGATTTTGACCCTCCATGCTTAAAATGCCTAGAGCGTAGCAATGCTGATTCACATGCTGAAACCTCTAACGTTATCATCGAGAAAATTGCAGCAGTTACGAATGATAACTCTAACCCCTCTTCCGAGGAATATGCTGCCATTGTTGATGAAAATTGTAGATTGAAGGACTTGCTTGAGACGGGGATGCTAAGAAGTCTAAAAGGGCATCAAACCCTATGTGATGTGCTCAAGAAGTCATTATTGCACAAAAATCCTTGAAAGGAAGGATTGGGTTTCGAAAGGAAACTCAACGTTGATGGAACTTACTGGACTCCCGAGCAATATCCTTGTACGAGTTGGGTTCTTGCTAAAAGCAAAACACTCGAACCTGCAACTCTATCAGGATATGATTCTTCTCGTCCTGCCATTTTCTGATGAGTCTGATGACTTGAAATATAAACTATTCAAGCAACAGAATGTTAAGGTTTTTGCTCGATATATTGGGACTAATTGCAGGTCTGGCTCACCCAAGAAGCAAATATGGGTGAAGAAATGCATCATTGAAAATCTATCTGTCACTGGTAACTTGAACATGCAGAGTAATTTTCGTCGAGACAATGATTATCATTCACAGAATGAGCATCGATCAAAGCTTCGACAGAAGGAGTACATGCGTACCTTCTCGAATCATTTCACTCATGTCTCTGGAAATAACTTCAATGCATATTCATATGATTACTCTCAAAGTGCACATGTGTATTACAGGCCCCACCGAAAGAATACTCCTGCTCTGACGAAGAAAATGAGATCCTCGTTGCCCACACAAGTGTGGGTTGCGAAGAAGAACTAACCCTCTCTTGCAGGTGATATCTCAGGGATCTAAATTGTTCATCTCTTACCCTGAGATCTGTTGTTGGTGCTGGTTCTTTCTGTGTTCTTTTGAATCTTTGTTCGACGTATTTGTGTTTTGTGTTTTCTTTTGTTTGGTTTAGTGTTTTGAGTCGGACTGTGTTTTCCCTCTGTTCTTCTTCGTCATAAACATGCAACTTGATCTGAAGAAAATTTCAATCCGACGTCCTTGGTCGCGAATGAAATCAACTTCGAAATTTCATCTGTTTTGGCGCTTGCGCTTCCTCAAACCTTTTGGAATTCTGTTCAGTTATCGAGATTTTCGCATGAAACGACTGACACGTGCCCATGATCTCACGATCGTGATCTTGCCCGTTGAATGTGGAACGTCCCGTGCTTTTCGGCCGTGGATCTCGGAGGAAGCGATTTCACCCTCAGGCTATATAAACCCCTCTCCGGGCATCTTCCTCCTTTGTTCTCTCATGGTTCGACCTCAAACCCCTCCTCTCGCTCTCCGCCCAAGCCCGAGCTCGAAGCAGCATCGACGTCGCGCTTCGCCGTGCAACTCCGGTGAAGCCCCGCCGCTGTTGGTCTCGCCAGTGCGGTACATCTTCTCTCCCGCACCGCCGTAGATGATCCTTGCTGCCAAGTTAGGGTGCATGGATCTGGAGCTAGCCCTGTCGTTTCTCTGTTCTAGGGTTGTTCTTGCCGACGCGATTTATCTTGCTTTATTCTCTTGCGATAGATCCTTTAGGTTCCCTAAGTCATAACTAGTGCGGTCTGTAGTTTTCCTCGGCTAGTTATTTTGAGATCTAGGGTTCATGTGCATCCTTCTGAAAGATTAGATAAGTTGTTACTCTGCCCTTTGGTGCTATGCAATTGTATCGATGATATCTTTCAAATATGCATACCATGGATTCCTTCGCTGCTTCCGAAAAACTTGTCATTTTCAGTCAAAAATGCTTTTGTGCATGTTTGTGACCTCTTCCTGTTTTTCCTCGCATTGTTGTTTTTCTCTCAGGAGTGGTCATGGCTCATAGTTCCGAAGAGCAGTCTGGGTCCGAGGAAGAAATACCTCAAATATCACGTGTGGCTGAAAGAGCAAAGGTGGTTGAAAGAAAAGCAGCCAAGCCACCAAAGGTGCCGAAGAAGAAATCTGAGTAAGAATCTGATGAAGAAGAGGATGATATTCCCTCGGCTCGCAGTCAGCCTGAGTATGAGCAAGTCACCAATTCCAAGACCCTGTTCTCTAATGGAAATCCCAAGAAGGGTGGTCGCGGTAGAGAGAAGAACACCGCGACTGAGATGTCTGATCCCGAAACTTACAAAACTCCACCTGGAGTTGAAACTGCCACCGAAAGAAATAATAGGCTGCAGAAGATTCGCCGTCATTGGGCGAAGAAGTGGTTCAACTATGAAAATGTCAGAAGGAAATATCAGATCCTGTTTGCATTCACTCCACCCTGGAATGTCTGCGTCGCAGAGGGCTGCCTAGGTCAAGATGATGAAAAAGTTAGGCCAGCTCCTCCTCCTAATGCTCATGCTGATTCATTGAAAACCATTGTTGATTTCACCGAGGAAGTTGCAAAGAGAGAAAAGGCCAAGGCCAAGCGTGAAGCCAGGGCCGCGAAAAAGAATCAAGTGGAAGAAAGGAACGGCAAGCTAACTCAGCAAGATGTGCAAGAGAAGAAGGAGTGGGCTTCTGCCCGAAAAGAAAAGAAGAAGAGGAAGTCCGTTTCCCCTCGAGCTTCGAAGAAGAAATCTATTGCCAGTAAGTCGAACAAGGCTACATCTGCCTCATCAGAATCCTCCAATGAAGAAATGGCCGATGAAATTCCTATGTATGATCAACGAGCTCGTCTTGACAAGCCGTACCAAACACCCTCTCCAGCAAAAGTTTCGCCTCCATTGAGATCATTACCAAGGCTTGCTACCGTGGCATTAGATAAACCTTCGGGTTCTACTACCCCTGCGGCGAAGAGAAAGTTTTTGCCCGATGAAAAAGTAACTGTTGCTGCCAAGAAGGCCAAGACAATTGTTCCTGCTTCCTCAGAGGAACTAAAATATGACTTTGATCTTATCATTGATATCATTGAAGGAGCTGCCTATGATGCAAAGCCAGCTGATCTGAGCAGTTTGGGTCTTCCTGATGATGTTACCAAGATGGTAGCAAAACACTTCGCTGAGCTGAGAGAGATTACCAAGGAACTGAACCAAGCTGTCGAGGACAAGAAACTCCTTGAGCAAATGAGGAAGGATGCCAGCACTGAGTCTAAAAGGAAAGACATGAACAAGGGGATTCTTGAGATTACCAAAGCCCTCACAGTTATGAGGAACAACAAGATTGAATGGCACTCAAAGCTGAAGATGGATGTTTCTCAGCTTTGTGATCGAAGAAATGATGAGATTAAGCGTCAAGCAGAACTTGCTCGACAAAGAGAAAAAGAAGAGAAGCGTCAGAAAGCTAAGGCAAGAGTCAATAAGCCGAAGGCAATGTCAGATTGCCGTATTCAAACTGTAGCAATTGATGCTCCTGTTGACACAAGTGCTCCACTGCAACAGATTCCACCATCCCCTCTTCATGAGGAAGAAACCGTGCAACAAGCAGAGCCTACGGTAGTTATCATTCCTACCTCAGTTGCTCAAGAATCGGTGTGATGGATATCTTTCTGAACAATCCTGACGAAGGGAATGTCGTGCCCGAGCAACATGCCTCTGAAGAGAAAGTTGACGAAGAGATTGAGGTAGAGAAGGTTGTTTCATCGCCTTTGAAGGATATGCAAGCTGAGCCCTCCGGATCCATCAAGGAGGATGATAATGTTGAGGGGGAGCAAGTTGCTTCCCGAGGAGGAAATACCACCCCGATCTCCTCATCTGGTGCCCCCACCCAGATGGAGGTTGATCTCGCTCCTGGTTCTTTGGCTTCACAGCCAGAACAAGACAAGAAAGATGAGCAGCCCATGGCTCATGAAAAAGATGCTGTCCCACCAGTTGTACCACCACTTTTGCCACAACAGACCAAAGGAGAAGCGGTAGTGACCCAGGTGACCGAAGAAGTTGTCGTACCTCCCACTGTTGAGAGTTCACCGAAAGACAAGGCCCTAGTGCCTGAGAATAAGAAAGCCGCTGACGGAATTCTAGCGAAGGATATTGAAGGTCAGACCAGTGCTCCCAAGCCATCTGTGCCTGAGAAAATGAAAAGGTCCCTTGCTCCATTAAAGCCAATTGATGCCCGTTTCTGATGATGTTCAGCTGATGGAAATTAGCGATGAAGAATATCGGAAAAATCCTCAGGAATCATTTCCCTTGTTTCCAGTTGAGCATGGCCCCAATGGTCCTGCATTTAATGAACAGCTTCATCTCTTGAGGCTAGCATTCTTTGGGAAAAGTCCTTACGAAGGAGAAAGAACTTCACTGTCACCGAGGTTTTGGACTGAAGAACAAGTTGTTTATTATGCTCGGATCTTGTTCGGCAAGAATAGGATTTTCAATCACAAGATATTAAACTTCGCTGAGCTCGAAGAAATGCCATGCTTTCACCATGCCATCGAGCATATTGACCATGCTCTCCTGAAAGGATTCATGCGCTTCAATCATGGCTGGAACAGAGAAATTATCCTTTAGTTTTATGCCACACTATATATCTCTGGAGAGCTTGGAAACACACCATCCTGGATTCTCAAATGGATGACTGGTAGAGAAAAGATCAAGTGATCGTCAGATCAATTTTTGGCAATGATAAATCTTCCTCGATGTGAATTTGAGAATGATAGAGAACACATGCTGCATTTCTAGGAAGTGTCTGAAGCACAACTCCACATTCTGATGGACCCCACCATGGTTCGTGATGAATGCATTGATGTTGATCCGAAGAAGTTCCTATGACAACAAAGTGGTATTTCACATTCTGTGCAATACTCTGACGCCAACGAACAGACCAAATTCCATCAAAGGTATTGTAGGAAATGCACTTCTGGCCATGTCTCAAGGAATCAAGTTTGATATTCCTGACCTTTTCATTCGAAACCTCGCATGTGCAGCTGACATCCCTCAGTCATTGAAGCCTTATGCTCCATGGATCATGTTTATAATCGAGCAGCTCACCCATGAGAAATTCTTCTGGGCTTATATTCCGAAGGTATTCATGCCACCGGTTCATGACACTCTGTGCATTGTGAAGGATATTGGAAAAGGGAAGGAGCCTGTTGATACTGCCGCCACTGCATCCACATCTGAAAATGTACCGAAGATCAAGAAAGCCAGGGTTGAAATTCCTCGTGAGGAAAATCTATCTCTTTATGAGATTTGCATTCGCACACAGCAGGCATTGGAGAGCCACATCAAGCTAGATCCAAAGGGAAAGCTAGAATTGACGACTGAGCTGAATTTACTTCATAATCATACTCGTTAAATTCTTCTGTACGAGAAAGAAGCAAAGAACCGCTCCTGGACTCTGTTGAGACAACATTATTCTCGCAGGCAGTTGTTGGCCAAGGGCATCAAGAAGGATTATGACTACCTAGACTTGCTTGCTGTTTCTCGCATCCGAAGACAAACTCCAGTGCTCCCTGATCGTTCTGCATCAACTGATCTGTTGTTTGTCGGCCATGATGATGAAATTGAAGACACCACAGGAACACTGATATACAAGCCAGACGCTCGTCCCGCCAGTTCCTCAAGAGCCCATGCTGCTACTCCTGCTTCAGCTTCGACCATTCCTCGCTCTTCGGATTCTGATTCATCGAGTGGTTTTAATTCTGATTCTAAGGATACGCCGGAAGAGTAGTTCCTCGCATGTTACCTCTGTCCTTTTTGACACTTGTTGACAAAAAGGGGCAGAATTACATCGAGTGATAGATTATCGGGTTTCTTGTAGGGTGTTTTTATTCACTTTTTGCTTTTCGCAGTCGAACATTTGGTTTTCCTTCGAACAATTTGCTTGAAGAACTTAACGCACCGCATGTGGTGTTGAAATACTCGGTCGCCATGTAACGTTAATAACCCCCCCTCCTGCAATGTTATTTGCTTTATACTATCTGTTTGCAGGTACCATCGAATGTGTTTCTCCCTTGCAATAGCTTTCTATCATATAGGGAAAAATATTTGCTCTTCGAAGAAGAACAGGAAATCATCAAGTGATGATACTAAGGGGGAGAAGTACTCCGAGTACTAAATGAATTATAACTGTTGTGGTTGGATATGTTCTGAGTGCTATCCTTCATTATCCAACCTTGCAGGAAGAAAATGTCGGTCTAAGCTTTAAAGCCTTATGTGTAAAGGCTATATGTTTCACTGGCAAAGTGTTTTTCCCTCGCAATTATTTCTCTTATTGTATTCTGTATCGCAGGGAAAACACATTTGAAGCATATCCACTCCGAGTAACATATTCTTATTTTATCTTGCTCTGAAAATATCGAATATCTAACATGCGGGAAGCCTACATATCGTGTGGATTCAAATTGTGTTCTGAGAAAACCTTCATGTTATATCCTTCATCACAAATCTTTCAAAGTATATCCTATATCTAATCCTTTTCGAAGACTTTGTGACAGGAATCACCTCAGACACCGTCGAGTGCATTGAAAGAAGTCAAGTATAAGATTATTTGTCAATGACACTCTTACGAAGAATTACCTCGTCTCCCTACGACCTATCAAGCTCTGACGCATATTTTCAGAGGGAACACGTTTTATCTTTGTAAACTTCTCTCGTCTTTCAATTATTCTTCGCGTTTCATTCCATTCTTTATCTATCCTTCGATGTGATCTGTTTTGTCAACAATCGTCCAAAAAGGGGGATATTGTTGGTGCAATATCTGCCTACCTTGTGTTTTGGAGATTGTTGACAGAAACAGGTATGGACTGATTTGTTTGCTAGTGCATACAGAGAGAAATAGTCCATACACAACCAAAGAGAATGCTGTCTCCGGTGCTAAGTTCGAGGAACTTCACCAAAGTATATCTGCGTTGCAGAGAAGAACGAGCTATATTTGTTGAAGTCATACAGTCGAGAAGATTGATGTGAAGGAATTAACCCCTCGAAGTTTTTCTACTGAAGTGAAGCATATGTTTTGGTATGGTTGTCCGTAGCAATTGACTGCAGCGAATGGAAGTCGAAGACTAAGTGAAGACGTAGTATTCATTTCGTTGTTCTTCTTTCATTTATTTGAGTCATAGGGCCTCCGTACTACTAAGAGGGGTATATGTTCTCGAAGCTTATATCCGCTGTGATGCTTAGCCAAAACCTATGAAAGTTGCGAGAAAAATCTCTTTGAGTTCCGAGCAAATACTTGTTAGCAAGAGACTGTGATCTTCTTCTCTGCGAGAGATTTGTCTCAGACTGAGGAGTTCTCATTACTTGCTCCACAAGCAATGTTACCATTGTGCTCAAATCCGACCGTTGGACTCGTGTCGTTCGGCCATTGGCTGATCCCGATGTCTAATTTGGTCATTTCCCATCAAGGAAAGCTGCGACTATAAATAGTCACTCCGCTCCAGCATTGTCCGTTGGCTGCTACGCTTAAGATTTCTGAGAAGATTGATTTGAGCAACCCCTCTCCGAGTGATTTGAGTTTAAGATCCACCGAGAGAAAAATCAAGAGCCCAAACTTAGACATTGGTTTAGCATCACAGTAGTTCTGAGTGAGAGTTCTTGTACCTATTACTCTTGAGAGCTACGCACTCTCTAGACGGATAGGTTTTGGCTCGAGTGTTGAAGAGTTGTTGTCTTCACCGAGCTAGATCCAGCAACCAAGAGTGATTGTGGTTCGCGAAGGTCAACCGAAGGTTTGGAGATCGCCGACAAGGATCTACCACGAGTGAAATCAACCTGAGTCTAATCAGCTCTTCGTTGAAGGAGAATAGGATGAAGAGAGTTTATCTTCCGTGTTAAGTCACAGCCCCTCCAACCAGACATAGCCCTTTGGCAGAAGGGTGAACTGGTCTACCAAATCTGATTGTCGCCATCGAGCACCACTGGTTCATTCTACTTCACTGCAATTCCTTCTGCAGTTTTTATTCGTGCTCTGTGCCGATAATTTATCTGATCATTTCATTTTGTTGTTATCTTCGTATATCACTGTATTCATCCTATTTCATTCTCATCACTTGTATTCATTCATCACCATCATATTTCTTGGTTTACCTGTGAAATCATTCCATAGTATTAATTCTCTGTGTGCACTATGTTGTGTCTTGTTCTAATGCATTTGTTTGCATGCTGCATTACTCTCATCGTAGTTAAACTTGTCATTTCCCGAGCTCGTACTGTCATTACATATTTCATCGAGGAATATGCTTCTGACAAAGAAGATTGATTCAGTTCATTTCCTTCACTACTCTATTTCGCTGCTGTGATTGGGATAAGATTCAATACTTTTGAAAGAAATTTTAAATCTCCCATTCACCCCCCTCTGGTCGATATACTCTCGGTCCTAACACTTTGTAATGGGTTCAATCCCAGTGACAGAAAGGGACATAACACGTATTTGTATTGTTGCCATTAAGGATAAAAAGATGGGGTTTATTCATATTGATTGGATCTATCCCTCTACATCATGTCATCTTGCTTAAGGCGTTACTCCATTCTTGTTAACTTAATATACTAAATGCATGCTAGATAGTAGTTGATGTGTGGAGTAATAGTAGTAGATGCATGTAGGAGTCGTTCTACTTGTCTCGGACGTGATGCCTATATACATGATTATTGCCTTGGATATCTTCATAACTATGCGCTTTTCTATCAATTGCTCAATGGTAATTTGTTTACCCACCATATGCTTTCTTTCAAGAGAAAAGCATCTAGTGAAAACTATGGCCCCCAGGTCTTTCTTTTATCATATTATTTTCAGATCTACAAAATCAAAAACCCAAAAATACCTTCCTGCAATTTATTTACTTTTATCTTATTTCGCACTTTTACTTATCTTTTATATCTATCACTATCAGATCTCATCCTTGCAAGTAACCGTGAAGGGATTGACAACCCCTTTATCTCGTTGGGTGCAAGTATTTGTTTGTTTGTGTAGGTGCAATTATTGGAGACTTGTGTGTTCCTCCTACTGGATTGATACCTTGGTTCTCAACTGAGGGAAATACTTATCTCTACTTTGCTGCATCACCGTTTCCTCTTCACGGGAAAAATCAACGCAAGCTCAAGAAGTAGCACAGGTCAACGGTAAGCCCCTCTTGCATGTCGATACTGTAGGGTAATGCAGCAGAAAACAATTTTTTTTCGACCTACGCACCAGCCCAGGACCACTATGGAGACTGCATACAAGGTTTGATCTTTTTCGTTACCGACTCGTAGCGCAGCGGAAGTAGAGTCGATGACGATCGGCGGTGCAGATTCCCACAACTAGGATTTTACAACCTCCCAACTGCGAGGATGTACTCCCTCATCTGCCCCTCGGACAGCCCTCCGGGAGGCGGTCGGACAGTCCCTCGGACAGTGTCACGGACAACCCTTCAGGAGGACCCTCGATAACCGGACGGTTACTTGGACAGCCCTTCAGGAGGACACACGAACAGCCCCTCGGGCAAAAAGGACGAAACTATGACCTCTCTACGGGGTTGCACACATACGGTGTCATCTATCCGACAGGGTTTCACCGTCCAGAACTAGTTCCCACCGGAACCCAGACAACCTTTCGGCACTACGAAACAATTTCGTGGGAGGGAGAGAGAATGCCAGATCATGCATGGCTTGTGTGAGAGAGTTGGAGTTAAGTTGGAGAGCACCTCTCCTCCTCCTTATATAGTGGTGGAAGGGGTGAGGGGGGCTGAAATTCAGCCCACAAAACATGCACCCACCAAACAAGGAAAACATGTTCCCACCAAACATGGAGAAAACATGTTCCCTTGTCCATGGTGTTCCCCCATGGGGCCCCACCTTCCTCCCAACACTTCCCACCATTTGTGGGGGCTGCCCCCCACCATGGGGGCCCCCCCAACATCTTTGTCCAGCCACAAGGGGCTGTTCCCTCAAGGGGGGGGGGGGGGGGGGCGCCCCCAAAACAGCCCAAAACAGCCCCCACGATCCGTGGGATCTTGTCCCCTCACGCTGGGACAAGATGTTTTCTGCGACTATTACTTCTGAAAAATTCCGGAAGGTCCCAGAACATTTCCGGCACCCTCTAAAATTATCTGGACGTGCTCCGGAACATTTTTGGTATAGTGGTTTAATTTAAAACCATCTTCGTTTACCCGGTAAACAATCCCGGCAGCTCCGAAACATTTTTTCGGTTTTTTCTCCGGAAAAATTCCAGAAATTACCAGACCAATCTGGCAACCTCCAAAACATTCCCGGTGCTTGCCGAAACCTTTTTGGATCAATGGTTTTATCCGAAACAACTTTTCGGTTTTACCAAAACTTTTTCGGTGTTCTCTCCGGAACTTTTCCGTTGTCTCCGAAACTTTTCCAGTGACTTTCTCTCGGACTCCTTGTCTAGTATTCAACAGATAGATGACCCTTAAGCGTGTGACCCTATAGGTTCGGTGAAGTATAGACATGACTGGAACACTTTCCGATCAATGATCAACATCGGAGCCGTGGACACCCATATTGACCCCTATACCCACACGAATGAATATTCGAGTGAACCTCCAGTTGCTGTGTGCTATTCCTGTTGCTTCGCGATATGTTACAAATACCTGAGGTGAGACATGTTGGCATTCCCGTGGATCAACAACTTGCCCACTATGCCAGTTACCTCGTTACCGGTATTGTTCTCTTTTCTCGTTACCGTGTTCCGGCATCCCTGTGATCAAATCACCCTGTGTCTGGCCAGACGATGATGGATACCGTAACACCGAGAGGGCCCAGATATATCTCTCCATCATCGGAGGAGCAAATCCCAATCTTGAGCTATCAAGTTACTTGACATACTTTCCCATGAACCCGTAAGCCGCCGTAATAGCCATCCATTTACGAATGACGTTTAACAAGCCCCAAAGTTCATGAATCAAGCATGAAGAAACTCGATACTCTCATAGTCTGAGGAATCATGCAAACATTAACCATCTCTGTGTTATTAACCATTAACTTGTGACGAATGTATCTCATAGCATAGCATCAATTCGGGTCGATTCAACACAAATGTTCCTCTAACATTGTGCCCTCAAAGTTGCTGGCATAGACATGCCCATGATCAGGAAAACAGAACCATCATGCAACACTTGAGCTAGTCTTAGAGGCTAGACTAGGAATACATTTTACCGTTTATTATTCCACACGTGCATATGAGTCTTCCTCCGAGCCTCGTGGTTATTGCAGACTCGAGAACCATAGCAGTTATAGCATGGAACATAAACATAATTATGAACATGGAGATAAATAATAACATTTATTATTACCTCTAGGGCATATCTCCTACAGACTCCCACTTGCACTAGAGTCAATAATCTAGTTAATGCTAACGCACTTTACACCTGTGGCATACCGGTGTAAAAATGCTTTGCTTGTGGTATAGCCTGATGTCCAACGGATCTGACAACTTCAGCTCTATGTGTATCTTTGCATATCCTCGCGTTTTCACGCGTCCACAAAATTCATATTTTGTGTGGACTTGGCTTTGTATATATGTGAATCATTGGTCGAAACCTGATTCCTCAGACTGAGCTATGGAGCAACTATCTGCAATAGTGTCCCATTGACCAAAGCCTTCTTGGAACCATACTAAGTTCATGAATGAACTATATGATTCAACATCTTTGTCTTTGTCGCTTCTAAAGCGGCAACATACTTCGCCTCTGTTATAGAATTCGCCACAGTAACTTGTTTGGAACAATTTCCAACTAACCGTGCCACCATATTGTGTGTTACACAAAACCCTCAATTTAAATCAAAAATCGCATGGAGAAATGATGAAGACTGTATCGATGTAACCTTTTACAACGAACTCTTCATGATCTCCACTTGCGAGAAAACATGTCATCAGTGCTACTTTAGTACTCAATGACCCTTTTTCACTGTTGTCCCATGATCAGTACTTTTGATCACTTTGGTATCTATACTCGCAACAGCTTGGGAGTATTGGACATATCTGGTTTTTTTACATACCATGGAATACATGATTAATCCAAACACGAAGGTGTGTGGAATCTCCATAATATATTTTGATCATCAGTGATTTTGGGACACCGAGTCTTGCAAAAACTCTTTCCATGTGACTTCGGCAAGAATCACACCTTGGCGTTTTAAATGCTAAAAGGTTTTAGCATCTTGTCAATATGTATTTATTGCTTAGCCCCATTAGGTAAATCTATCTCCATAAATCATCATGCCTAATATTGAGGCTACTTAGCCCAGGCACTTCATCGAAAAACTATTTTCAAATGAAGTCCTAATTCGTGTCAAGAAATTTATTTCCAATTAACAATGTGTCAAGCACACAAGGTTTTTAGAAATATTATTAGGCTCCCACTTACTTTCTTGAATTACAAGCATCTTCGTTACCCATTGATGAAGTCAAACCCCTTTGACCATTTCATCAAAACACGAAGATTCCAACTCCATTTTGCTCTCTTCTGTCCATCGCTGGAACTCTGAAGTTTGCACCCTTACTAGCATCCTCTGGACTGACAAAATACCTTGGACTGTAACACATGCAAGTCCTTGGTTTCATTTCCATCAGATGGAAATCCTTTTGTCACCCTTGTTTCATATCTCATGATTTGAAATATGTATTAATTGCTAGTTCAACCCGAACCGACTTTAAGCATCGCTACGGTGAAACAACCTCATCGTAGTCAACTCCTTGAACTTGTTTATTGCAACAAGTCGAGCTTTATTGATAAACATTTTTATCCATATCAGTTTTTAGTTCCATAAATATTCGTTAGACTCTAAGTCTTCTAAAAGGTGTATCAAGATTTTAATCTTGAATCACTTATATGGAAACTATCTCGGATTGTATTGGCATTTAGCAAATTCCGGAGTCAGGGCCCATCAACGCTTCCTTGTGTATCATAGGTATATTGTTGTCTAACAACAATATCTCGTTTGCGCACCTGAGAGGTTTGCACGAGCCTTGCCTACGTGGTTCAGCTGCAAGTTTGACCGAAGTCCATACATTTTATTGTAGAGACTTCCGTATCAGTCGCAGTAGGAAACTCCGGAATCACTTCCAAGGTTCCTTTCCTTTGATCTGATGATGAAGGTACTGGTTATCTCGTCGAGTTGCACTGTCTTCCCACTCACCTTTTGCAAGAACAATTCTCTTTCAAAGCATACCGTTTTGTGGCAAAAACGTTTGCCTCGGTATAGTGGTGGGGGAATACCCAATGACTTGGGATAACCTATAAAGTAGCACTTGTCTGATTTGGAATAGGTTTGTAACCTTTTACACAAGCCCCATATTCCAAATGTTAGGAAAAGATATAACATGGTTGGGCGTACCATACCATGGTGTCATTTCAACAGACCCGATGGAGCTCTTTTCAGTGTAAAAGCCGCAGTCTCTAAAGCATCACTCTTTAAAAGGGATAATGGCAAATTTATTTATGTCATCTTTGATCTTACCATGTCATAAATAGTTCGATTACATCTTCACGGACTTTCCACTTGCAGTGGTGTTCCGGGAGGTGCAAGTTATGAAACCCCTTTCACAACTCATCAGACATTCGCTAAACTTGTAACTCAAATATTCCTTTCTACAATCGAATTGTAGAAACATAATTTTCTTGTTACAATAACTTCTACTTCATTTAAAAAAAATCTTTCAAATGATTTCAAAAGATCCAGACTTACGTCTCATCAAGTAAATATCCATATATCTACTTGAGTCATTTCTGAAGATAGATAAATCCACTACTTGCAACAACATTTATTGAACTACACACATCAAAATGTATGATCACCAATAAGTTTGTTGCTCGTTCCTTATGGCCTGTGAACGGTATTTCAGTCACTTCACTTTTCGGAGGAAAGTTGCAAGTGTCAGATGTTTCAAAATCAAACGACTTCAAAATCCATCATAATGGAATTTTCCATGCGGGTTTCTCCAATGTGACCAAATGCAGTGCCACACTTGTGTGGTATTCTTTTAGTCTTACGACATTTAGCGTCAGTGTTATGGATGTATCATATTACCATCAATATTCATAACATAAGTCCCATCGATGATGGAAGTATGGCCATCATGTTATTCATAATACTGAACAACAATTGTTTTTCTATGAACAACCCTTTTGCAACAAACATTGTGCAATGGGCTAGAGTGTGTAAAACTCTAAAATGAATTATGAAAGTAAATACTGAGGTAATGTATTATTATCAATATTCATAACATACATCTCATTCATAATGAAAGTATGGCCCTTATGTTATTCATAACACCGAACATCAAAAGTTCTCTTATGAACAACCTTCTTGCAAGATACCTTATGCAAAGGGCTAGAGTGTGAAACTCTAAAATGAATTATGAAAGTAAATACATGGGTAATACACCGATGGTAGGTATAGTAACATTTACTATGTTCCATGTGTGTATCTCAACCTCATTCCTAGCTAGTCTTTCAGGCCATAGTACTTACATCGAGTTGCAACAGAATGCAATCGAGCGGGTATCTTTGTGATTAACTCACAATACCCAAGAATTAGTGATTAACATGTTTAACCATAATTCCCAAGAACTATATCTTTGACCATCCTTCTATACATCAAAAACTTGTATGACATTCATACATGAGCTGGATATTCCAGTCTTCTATCTTATTGCCTTTATACTTCTAACAATTTAACTTTTAGTATTTCTCCTACTCTCAGAAGAAGCACCGAACTTAAGAGTGGCGTTAGCCCCGGATTTCCTAGGTGTGTAAGTCTCACTAACACCCTTCAGACACTTCCTTTCTCTTTAAGTTGTTGTTTTATTCACCTTTCATCATATGGCAGGCGTTCTTCTGGATCCCTCTCTCATCAGTCTAATGCATAGTAAACTCCTTTACTAATGGTTTGCAAACAAACATTGCTTTGGATATCTCATATCTTTTAGCCTTTGCCTGTCTCTGAAAATGATTTTCAGATTCCATGAATATCACATAACTATCCAAACTTTCGAAGTTCGGGTCTCATGGAAGCAAACGTGTTGCACTTGACTGAAAATAGAATTCTAGCTTTTTGGATCGAAGGACGAGAGTCACATGATCCATAGCATTAGCGGGAGAATACCGTAAGTATGCGATAGGACAATGTCCTTCTCGGCACTCTTGAGGACAATCCTCACATTACGTTACCAACTATAAAGATATAACCAGATATTTAACAACTATTCAAAATTTAATAGGGAAGGTGGAAACACGAGCCATTGTTCTACAACTTATATGCATATAACACTTAGACAGTGTCCATAATTAATTGCACTGAGAATTAAACAAGTTAATTCAACAGTGCGCTCCCACTCAAATCAATATCTCTCATAATTGATTGTGAGTGATTCAAGACCCGCATTTCCATTCAACGCCATTGAACGAGATGAACAGTGATGGCGCGAACTTCAATCGGTAGGCAAACTTGCCGATCACATCTCTATGTGACTCTTGTTCATCTTTCGATGGGCGTGTTTCGAGCTCAGGGAGATCCTTCCAGAACGTCAAGACAACCAAGTGATCTCGCTGCGAGGTCTCAACTCACCCGCCTCACACATCCCTAATCGTTCGCACCCAGGGAGATCCTGCGATGCCCCGAAAAGTTAGGTGCCGTGACGGTGCTACATTTGGGAGAACACTAACTACTTGATACTTTTGTGAGAGATCACCCTAATAAAAAGCGACTACCGCGCAATCAAGAAGGGTGCATCATAAGGGATAAACATCTCAGGCAATTCATAATAGCATGATATGGTATAGCCCTTTCTAACGGAGAAGTCTTGTATTTCTTCG
The DNA here is from genome assembly GCA_011799875.1 of Thinopyrum elongatum. Classification (NCBI taxonomy): domain Eukaryota; kingdom Viridiplantae; phylum Streptophyta; class Magnoliopsida; order Poales; family Poaceae; genus Thinopyrum; species Thinopyrum elongatum. Next base: position 478,247,290 of record CM022298.1, on the reverse strand, counting down.
TCTTCGGCATTTGCGTCGGTGTTCACCTTCGTGAAGATTGCCACTACCTTGTCGATGCACCAGATAATATTGCTATCACTATAGCTAATAAAATAAGTGCATTACACAAGGTTGACACGCAGGTCATTTAAAGTGCAATCATATGGCTCCAGCCATCATGCCGAATCATGACACGCAGGTCATGTTAATCAATTTACATTATATAGTCATCTCATACATAATCAAATTATTATGAGCACTGCTATACCACATCACATGCACATGCAAACCCTCCTGCAAAACCAAGTTAGACGTCTCTAATCGGTTCATGCAAAAACTTGTTTTTCGTGGCTTCTAAGGTTTCAAAACAAACCGAAGCTACCAACGTCCATCATCAAGTATGATAATTCAAGTCGCTAGATTAACTTTTGCAGGGTGTATGAAACATGAGATAATAAAATCTCGAGCCCCATACTAAACTTCGTCATACGCATGACCCCCGTGCAGATCATATCTGCATTGCCCTTTTGTCTACGAAACATCCATCTTTCTTTAACTATGGTGGAACCCAAAGAACTGTTAGCACTTCATTGATCTGTCAATCAGCATACTCAGGAGTAGCATGAAAGGATCGCGGATTGCCAGAACTTTGTGAGATTCCACCATGCCATCAAGATTAGGATTATGCAAATTCAAGGGAAGCAACAGGAACATCGGGTAACAGATTTCATCTGCTACCCACACAAATAATTTTCAGTAATAGAACTCATCTACTACCTAATTATATTGTGCAACACCCATACATCTCTATGTATTCTAGATCACAACCTGCATCTACGCATAGCACGGCTCATGATGCCACTGTAGGGTAACGCAGCAGAAAACAAAATTTTTTGACCTACGCACCAGCCCAGGACCACTATGGAGACTGCATACAAGGTTTGATCTTTTTCCCCGCAGCTAGGATTTTACAACCTCCCAACCGCAAGGATGTACTCCCTCATCTGCCCCTCGGACAGCCCTCCGGGAGGCGGTCGGACAGTCCCTCGGACAGTGTCACAGACAGCCCTTCAGGAGGACCCTCGATAACCGGACGGTTACTTGGACAGCCCTTTGGGAGGACACACGAACAACCCCTCGGGCAACAAGGACGAAACTACGACCTCTCTACGGGGTTGCACACATACGGTGTCATCTATCCGGCAGGGCTTCGCCGTCCAGAACTAGTTCCCACCGGAACCCAGACAACCTTTCAGCACTACGAAACAATTTCGTGGGAGGGAGAGAGAATGCCAGATCATGCATGGCTTGTGTGAGAGAGTTGGAGTGAAGTTGGAGAGCACCTCTCCTCCTCCTTATATAGTGGTGGAAGGGGTGGGTGGGTGGGGGGGGCTAAAATTCAGCCCACAAAACATGCACCCACCAAACAAGGAAAACATGTTCCCACCAAACATGGAGAAAACATGTTCCCTTGTCCATGGTGTTCCCCCATGGGGCCCCACCTTCCTCCCAACAGTTTCCACCATTTGTGGGGGCTGCCCCCCACCATGGGCCCCCCCCCCAACATCTTTGTCCAGCCACAAGGGGCTGCTCCCTCAGGGGGGGGGGGCGCCCCCAAAACAGCCCCCACGATCCGTGGGATCTTGTCCCCTCACGCTGGGACAAGATGTTTTCCGCGACTATTACTTATGAAAAATTCCGGAAGGTCCCAGAACATTTCTGGCACCCTCTAAAATTATCTGGACGTGCTCCGGAACATTTCCGGTATGGTGGTTTAATTTAAAACCATCTTCGTTTACCCGGTAAACAATCCCGGCAGCTCCGAAACATTTTTTCGGTTTTTTCTCCGGAAAAATTCTAGAAATTACTAGACCAATCTGGCAACCTCCAAAACATTCCCGGTGCTTGCCGAAACCTTTTTGGATCAATAGTTTTATCCGAAACAACTTTTCGGTTTTACCAAAACTTTTTCGGTGTTCTCTCCGGAACTTTTCCGTTGTCTCCGAAACTTTTCCAGTGACTTTCTCTCGGACTCCTTGTCTAGTATTCAACAGATAGATGACCCTTAAGCGTGTGACCCTATAGGTTCGGTGAAGTATAGACATGACTGGAACACTTTCCGATCAATGATCAACATCGGAGCCGTGGACACCCATATTGACCCCTATACCCACATGAATGAATATTCGAGTGAACCTCCAGTTGCTGTGTGCTATTCCTGTTGCTTCGCGATATGTTACAAATACCTGAGGTGAGACATGTTGGCATTCCCGTGGATCAACAACTTGTCCACTATGCCAGTTACCTCGTTACCGGTATTGTTCTCTTTTCTCGTTACCGTGTTCCGGCATCCCTGTGATCAAATCACCCTGTGTCTGGCCAGACGATGATGGATACCGTAACACCGAGAGGGCCCAGAGATATCTCTCCATCATCGGAGGAGCAAATCCCAATCTTGAGCTATCAAGTTACTTGACATACTTTCCCATGAACCCGTAAGCCGCCGTAATAGCCATCCATTTACGGATGACATTTAACAAACCCCAAAGTTCATGAATCAAGCATGAAGAAACTCGATACTCTCATGGTCTGAGGAATCATGCAAACATTAACCATCTCTGTGTTATTAACCATTAACTTGTGACGAATGTATCTCATAGCATAACATCAATTCGGGTCGATTCAACACAAATGTTCCTCTAACATTGTGCCCTCAAAGTTGCTGGCATAGACATGCCCATGATCAGGAAAACAGAACCATCATGCAACACTTGAGCTAGTCTTAGAGGCTAGACTAGGAATACATTTTACCGTTTATTATTCCACACGTGCATATGAGTCTTCCTCCGAGCCTCGTGGTTATTGCAGACTCGAGAACCATAGCAGTTATAGCATGGAACATAAACATAATTATGAACATGGAGATAAATAATAACATTTATTATTGCCTCTAGGGCATATCTCCTACAGATACGACCTACCCAATCATTCTTCACCAAAGCCTTGGAGGCATTTGATTTAGTGCGTTTGGAGATGGCGAAGATGCCCGATGCAATGTCCTTTGGCTTTTGCCCTTGTAACCAAGGAGCAAACCAGAAACTCGTCAACCCTCCGTCACCCATAGTAGTTGCCGTCGCAACTTAGAAAAGATCCATGTCTTTGTCCTCGCAAGGGGTGTCGAAACGAACCCACGCCCTCTGTGAATCGGTCCACTAGAACCACAACCAACGCAGCCTGAGAGCCCTGGCAAATATGTCTAGACCGAGAATTAAGTCACTATGGTCTGGTAGGAGTCAACAGGAAGGCCTATAATTCTTTGAAGATGTTAGTTTGTTGGGCACTTCATTCCAAAGTGCCCAACAGACTAAAAACCACAGGTATTACAGTTTAGCACAATTGTTCGGACTTCGAGTGATGCAAGTCACCTGATCTCGGTCCGTCTAGTACTCCGAACTATTTGCTCTGGAGTCGTAAGGTACCCCAAAGTTGTTGTTCCTAAGCAATTATTATCTCGTTCACAAAAAAGCGGCAGCCTAAATTCTTCTCGCGGTGAAAAGCCTTACAGCGAACTACGTTATCGCATGTAGTCTGAAGGCGAAGAAGCGATCAACGACATGGATGAAACCACGCCCAGGATATATGAAACTGAACGTGGACGCTGAATTTGATCAAGACAACTTAAATGGGTCGGTCAGTGCAATTATTCGTGATCGCACTGGAAAATTTATTGCCGCTGCAAACGAAAGACTAAGTTCTTGTTATGATGCTTTCCCAGCTGAAGCAATAGTAGTTAGATTCAGACTGAACCTGGCACGTATGGTGGGTTGCAACAAGATTGAAGTGCCCACAGATAATGAAGGGGTTGTCAATGATCTTAATGAAGGTGTCTCGAATTCAGTAGCAAGTGCCATTATCGATTACTGTTTCTTCATGAAGTTAACCATGTCTTGTTTAAGCATTGTAATGGATTCGTCACCAGATGAGCTGATCTCCTTCCTTGTAAGTGATACGGTCGTTTTCATGGAATAAAGAAAGAGATGAGTTATAAAAAAAATCTCGTTCACATAAAAAAAACATTATCACTGCCCTGTCAATGACTGAAGGACCTACCTTTGTTTGAAGTTACATAAATTTTTGAGCTATCAGCTGTGTCCAATATGTAAGGTCCTAGGTAAGTACTACCTCTGTAACTAAATATAAGATGTTTTTGCATTGAACTACAAAAAAAAAGAACTTATATTTAGTTACATATGTACTCTTATTACATAACTAAAGTAAGGGAAAACGTGCAAGCGGTTATAGTGACATTTAGTTTTCAAAAAGGAAAAATCTACAGTATGACTTCACAAATAAAAACCAGCAAGTTTCTAAAGCTTTGTGGCATCTTAGAGCATCTCCAATAGACGATCCAAATATAAAAATACCTAACTTTTGGACCGTCTGGGGCAAAAAACGCTGCTCCAACAGACGGTCCATACGTAAAAAAATTGGATCGCGGCCTCCTCGTGATGTAAAATACAACACCTCGCGGTGCAAATTTACATCACGAGGTGCATCTGGTCCAAAACCAGCCGCCGCCCGCGAACGCCCAACCGCCAGTTCCTTTCCTTTCCCGCCCGCCCGCGCCCGTCCACCCGCCCGCGACCCGCCTGGCCGCCGCCGCCCCCCGCCGTCCGGCGCCGCCATGGCCGAAGGCGACGACCCCGCCGCCTTCTCCGCCGCCGCCGCAGCCGGTGGGCTGACCCACGTGGCCGCCGCCGCTGCCATCTCGCCCGCAACCGCTGCCATGCCGCCGTCCCCCGCCCGCCGGCCCGGATTCGCGCCGCCCCGGCCAGTGGCCACCGCGCCGGCGGCGAAGCCGGCGAAGGGACGAGGCGGCGGAAAACGGCCGGCAAACCGCAGCCGCAACCCGACCGACAGTTCTACGCGGCCGGTGAAGGTCTCCAAGGCGGCCGCGGCGGCTCGGGGCGACGACTCGCAGCCGGTGCGGCCGGCGGCCTCCTCCAGCAGCCACACATCCATTCCTCAACCTTCCCCACCGCCACCGCCGGCCGTGGAGGAAGATGTGGCCACGCCGACGGCCACCGCCTCCAACATGTTCGACGAAATGTCGCAAAGGTATAAATTTTCCGGTTGTGCTCTTGTTTGTTGTTTCAAATTGTATGTGTTCTTGATTGTTTGTGCGTCCAATTGTAGTCTTGATGATGAAGCTTTCATGCACGCGACAAATGTGGCAAATGATGATTACATGTATGCGTCACAAGAATATGAAATCCAATATGATGATGACAAACTTGATGTGGACGATGATTGGAGGTTCCATGAATGGTGCATTTGGCGGAAACATGGGAGGTGGCTTCGGTGGCAACATGGAAGGTGGCTTTGGCGGCATGGGAGGTGGCTTTGGCGGCAACATGATGGGTGGCTTGGGAGGTGGCTATGGCGGCAACATGAGTGGCGTTGGAGTTGGCTTCGTCGGCAACATGACCGGTATGGGACGCAATGAAGATGCTTCCGGTGGTGCTCACGGCAACGAGAGTTCACCGCTTGTTGAGAACGTCGACAAAGACGGTGGTGAAGATGATGATCGTACCATGGTTCACAACGCCGGTGATGTTGATGACCCGCATGAGTAATATTCATGTGCATCTCAATTTCTAGGGCGAAAAACTTTGATTGAGACGATGCTCTTTTGGTAGAGAGATTTGATACTATGATGGTGATGCACTTTTGATTGAAACTATGATGATGATGCACTTTATTTTCAAATTTTTGATGCTATTTCAATGCAAAACCACGGCTGAACAGTGGCTGCTGGCTGGCAGCAGCCACGCAGCCGTTTTCAGATTTTTACATCTTTGGTTTGGATCATCTATTGGAGTTGCTCTTTGGACCATCAATTTGGACCATCTGCTAGAGTTGAGCATTTTTCGGAGCTCCAAAATGCACTTTTTGACGGTCCAAATTTTAAATCCCCGGTTTTGGACCGCCAAAATTTGGACCATCTATTGGAGATGCTCTTAGCAAGACAGATAGTTTGCAGTAACATATGTAGCTTCAGCAAACAAAGTGCATAATTGCAAACAGTCTAATAAAGCAAGTATACCGAGTTTCAGCCCTATTATTATTGGACAGTAACACAACCGGGGCCTTCGATGGAAATGACCCTCAAATGGAGTTAAAATGGGAAAATAAACGCCAAAGCCTGCCTCGGAGGGCAGGGGCTTGTAAGGTTGTGCATCTCTCCGAGTCAACAGGAACACAAAGTGATTTCCAGGTCGAGAGTTTCGTAAACTTGGTATATACATACGCGATACTCGATCACCTCTGAAACTGAGGTTTCAGAACTGCTGGTCGAGGATCGAGTCTTTCTCCGACTTGGTCTGGCCACCACTGACATAGCCCACAAGGCTCCCCCCAACGTCTGAGACCCAGGAGACGCTGCGCGCCAGCCAAGCCTTGGGAGTCGACGCCTGCGGGCTGTCTGCTGCTGCTGCTGCCATGCTCCTCTGTTCTTCCTCGAGCAACGCATCAAGCCACCTCTTTGACATGTACTCTTTCACAGCGTCTACACCTTCCTTCACGACCTCCGCTGGTGGCATGGACAGAGGGTTCTGCTCCAGGTTAAGCTTCTCCAGCTTGTCAAGCCGGCCAAAACTGTCGGGAAGAGCATGGATCTGGTTGTTGCTGAGGTCAACCTCACGCAGGTTCAGCAGGTCACCGAATGAGAAAGGGAGATCCTTCATGTCGCTGAAGTTGCTGCTCAGGTTGAGGATTTCAAGGCTGAAAAGCTTCCCTATGGCAGATGGCAGACCGCAGAGTTCATTGAAATGAGCATCCAGGAGGTATAGTGATTGCATCTCACAGATAGAAGATGGAAAAGATCGCAGCTTGTTCATGTGGACCCAGAGCTTTTGCAGATTGATCAGTTCATAGCCAATATTTGTTGGCAGATAGGTGAGCCCATTGTAGCTTGCATCGAGCTCAACTAGTGACCTGGAGTTTGAATTATCAGTCTCTTGAATGGTGAATACAGTTAATTAACAAACTCAAGGGGAACTTTAGGAGTAGTATCTACCTGCACTTTGAGATGCTGTCTGGCAGTGTTCTCAGCTTGTTAGTCGACACATTCAGAATCTTCAGATTGGACAGAAATCCAATAGTATCAGGAAGAGAAACCAAGGCATTAGAAGCAAGACGGAGCTCTTCAAGATGTTCAAGCCCTCCTATAGCATCTGGAATAACCTACAAGCACAGTGAAATCCCAAAATTAGGGAGCAACAGTAAAATGTTGTACTCTAACAAGCATACAGCAGCCTTGCAGTTGTCAAGGAATTATAACCTGATAAACAGATCTGAGTTTTTAGGGCGAATAAAGAAAATCAGCATTCAATAACTAGCATAACTCATGTCTGCTGTTAAATGGTTATGATGGATCATGAAGTTCAAAATAAACGTATGACCGCAAAGTACTACTCCCTCCGTCCCATAATATAAGAACGTTTTTGACACTACACTAGTATAAAAAATGCTCTTATATTATGGGACGGAGGGAGTACCTGTAAGGCTGTGACCCGCAATGAGTCAACACTAGTGTTTGCATAAGCCTAAACCAAACCGACAATCAAACCAAAGCTAATGCCAAACCCTACTTTCTTTCAGTATTGATTGTTGCAACTTGCAACCAACACAAACCCAGATAGTACTTCTCGGCATCCTTGCATAGCTTTTAGCATTTTCTCCATCCAAACTCCGCCTTCAGCAATACAGCCTTAGCACATAAGGCGTTGGGATAACTCAGTAACAAATATGCCAAAACAATAGTATACAGACTCGCCCTCGTACCTGATCCTAATTGACAAGTGACAGATCAGTACCCAAACGATTAAGCACGTAATTCGAATCATCCGCTCAGGAAATATGTGCACGCAGTGGCACAACAATGCCTAATCCTTAGCCAAACACACCAGAACTAAAGTGTTTTGTGTGTGTGGCTCATCCATGAGTATGTTATCATCATCATATATATATAGTGCTACAAAGGCTCTAAATAAACAGATCTAAAGATATGAGATGACAAGTTTCTCACCTGGAGCTGGTTGTGTGATACGTCAAGCACGCGGAGTCCCAGGATCCTTCCGAACGCCTCGGGCAGGTAGCGCAGCTGCCGATCCACGAGGAGCACGCTCTCCACCGGCTTGCCCTCCTCGGCCTGCTTCAGCACGGCGACGACTTCCTCCTGCACCGCCACCTCATCAGCGCCCGCCGCCGATTCATCCTTCCCCTCAGCCTCCTCCAGGTCCCTGCCCTCCATCGCCGACCGGTAGACCTTCTCGAGCCTCCCCTCGGCCTCCTGCAGCAGCACCTCGTAGGTTTCGTGGGCCTCCTCGAGCCACACCACGGTGCGGCACGCCTCGAGGTCCTCCTCGGTGATCCGCGGGGCGACGTCGCCGGCGGTGGCGGCGGCGACGACGGCGCGGGAGGAGTCGACGAGCTCGTGGTCGGGGCGCGGGCCCAGCTCCTGGAGCGCGGAGCGGGCGGCGGAGACGTCGGCGACGGCGCGGGTCATGGCGTGGAGCACGGAGGGGTGGCGGAGGCCCGGCATCCGCTCGACGAGCTCGAACTCGCCGACGGAGGGCGAGCGCGGGGACGGCGTGTGGACCGGCGGCTGCTCGATGTCGAAGTCGGCCCCGGCGGCGGGCCTGGACTTGGAGAGGGTGGGGAGGCGGGAGAGCACGTAGGAGAGGATGGGGTGGGACTGCGGCGCCGGATCCATGGCGGCGGAGGCGGAGATCGGAGCAGGGGGTGGTCCGAGGGTGGAAGGAACTGATGCTGTTTTATGGTGGGCTTGGGAAAGTGGAGGGCGATGGGGAGCTGGACTGGAGGGTGCAGTCGGAACCTGCCTGGGAGGCCCGCCGGCCGGCAGATCCCTGGGGATATTTGGGTCAGGGGATATCTATCCAAATCTGATCCAGGGTGAAAATACGTTTACTGCTGAACGGCTTCTGGTACTTCTGGTTCAAGAAACAGTCCAGAGTTTCTTGAATTTTTTGTTCTTTTTCTGCAAGTCAACATTCGCCGATTGGCTTAAGTACCCCAAACACAATTTTCCTCCGCAAAAGACATCAACAATCTTGCCCTTCGTCAAAACATGGCCTTTTCTCCCCTGAAAAAAAAAAGAGAAGAAGAACTTGCTCTTTCTTCTTTAATATATGCATTATTCTTTTGGAACCCGATTATCTTTCTTTTTTCTCTCTCTCTCTCTCTCTCTGTTTTGTCCATCGTCTCTACCAGTGAAACTAACAGTATATGTGACGTTGACAACCAATAGTTGTTTGCCCTTCTTCTTCTTCAATCCCATGGCTAGCTATGCTCCTGGTGTCATCCGTGGTCGCCATCCTACTCTATTGTTGAAGAACAATCTTCTTTGATAAAATGTAATGTTATCGAGCAGTCAAGATCATAGATCATTACCACAAACTTATTATCGTGGTGTGACATGTTGAACAATTATGCACCAAAAAAACGCTAACCCAAGTGAGACAGACATGAGTTCTAATGGTCTCTACAATTAGGGGTGAAAACAAATGGAAGTGGGTGTTACCACATGTATTTTCATATTCTTTTGCAAAAAGGGAAATGAATATAAATACATATACTGGTGGAAACAAACATAAAGCCAATATGGCGCCGACACAATTACAGAAGCAAGTTATTTGTCGGCGCTCTTGAATCATGAAGAAAAACACAAGAAAAACCAATGAACTTGTTTAATTGCTAAAATGACTATGTATATTACGATGTATCATGGTGCATTGTCAACTCATCATAGATAAGATGACTACCGGACATGAAATGCCAAATGAATGGCTCACTGCTTAGATCCTACATGGCCAGAATTGACAACAAAATTGCAGGATTGAGAGTTGAGCACTTGCCCACATTTATCGTCGGCATTGAGCAGTGAAAGGAGCCAATGAAGGAAGGACAAAACATACGAACTGAGCCAACGGAAGAAGGGTGGAACATAGGCTATCACTCCATTGTGGACTGGTGGGACTTCCATTAGCATAGGGCGTCGGTGGCGAAGGGCATCAACAGACGAGTCATCAGTGTCGAAGAGGCTCCTTTGGTGGAGGACAATGACGAACACATACGCGGAGGGGCGAAAGAGGCCGAGGGACGAGGTGCTTAGCCGGCGGAGGACCACAAGAAACGGGTCGGCGGCGCAAGAGGGGGCTTCTTGGTGGCAGACAATGACGGGTAGAGTCACAGAAGGAGGGAGAAGTCGCGTCGTCTGGGTGTCGACCTGGAGAGTACACGCTTGGAATGGGCATTGTCGTGCCAATTTTGAGGCATGCTTTTGTCACCTGAGTACAGGTGCGTACTAGCATGTGTTTGACATTCAACCTAGTGAGGCACTAATTACGGGAGAATGACAAAGAGATTTTGCTTATGTGTTTCGGTGTTTCTATAAAATCACATACAACTTCATCTAGTGAGGCAACGATTACGGGAAAACGACAAAGAGATAATGTTTAGGTGTTCCAATGTTTCTACAAAATTATGCGATCTGCGCCATAAAATTTATTAACCATCGGTCTTTCTATCTAATAATGGATTCAATAGATGATCAAGCATTGTCTTCGAAAAAAGGAGCCACCAATACAATAGGTGCCTCACAAAAATATCGATCAGTCAATGCCCAGCCGTTCAAGTCAAATCCGAGGACAACATCTTCCTCTCTTCCTTCGGTATTATTCTTAAAACCGCCCCTGACTTTGGCCAATCGCCTGCTCCCGCCCTGCATGAGCAGGCGTCGGCCTCCCTCTAAACCCCGCCACAATCCATTGTCAATGACCTCTGCATCGCCTCCCCCGGCACACCGGCAACACACTTGAACTCGTCAACCTCTTACTCCCCTCCACCGGCTCCGCCATTGCCCTGTGGTCTGCAACTCCGGGTCGCTCCTGGCTCGGCCTCTTTGGCATCCACACGCCTCTGTTTCGGCTTAGGCCTCGGAGCTTTGCACGGAATGAGTTACGGCAAATTAGATTTTCAGGCAATGATGGATAGCAAATGAGAAAAAAAAACGATCCTACTCAGTCCTGTTGCGTCACAGGCAAACCCCGCTCCAGAGCGGAAGCACGCACCCAAAATTGAGCTGCTCTAGATGTGAGCAGCCAGCAGACCACAACAAACCGTCCCACCGTCAGGGCACGCGCCGGCCACGCGCGGCGTGACCGAAAGACAGCAGGCGCAAGCGCTGCCCATGTTCCACGAGGCGTCGTCGCCCGATCTCTACCCAAACAAGTGCGCACAGCCATGAGATTTGATGCCGACCCACGATGCCGCACCGAGTGAGTAGAGCTCGGGAATCCCCATGCTGCGCCACAGTTACGCAAAAGAGAACGCAACCAAAAGAGAACGCGACGCGCACAAGCCCATCTTGCACAGAGCTTATCTATGAAGTACTTTTCCCTAGAGAAGATTTCCTCTGCTATCCCCATTTATTTGTACTACATAAGTTGTGAACAAGATATTGGCACCGGGTGTTGGCGTCCCTGTCAGCTACGAAACGATCGAAGACGTAACGACATGGCCGATCCTCCGGCTCAGTTAGCTAGCCCGACATGGCCTTGCCGGCCACCCTCAGGACCTCCTTCGCCCTACTATGTGCCCAGCTTGTCGCAGATGTTCCTCCCGTTTTCCCTCTGGAACTTGCTCGCGCCGGTAGCTCGGCGGCGGCTCCGACGAGGCGACGCACCTCACGTGGACCTGTAGCAGTCGTACACGCGTCACGTATTATACATAATCATCCCTTACTTTGCCTTAACCAACCCAACCACTTCGTCTGATCCACCGCATAAGCAAAGCCACGCGACGGCGTCAAGGGACAAGGGTGCTTACAAAAACAAACCCGTGTTAGATCCATGGGATCGGGTAGGCTAGATCAATCCGGTAGACCTACCTTCTGCCTGGCCTGACGAGCACGTGCCGGAGGCCATTGTGATGCTGTGGCGCACGGTGATGGCGGAGAGTGGACGAGGTGGTGGCGGTGCTTCCCGTCACTACTGCGAAAACCCTAGATCGGAAGGGATTATCGGTGGGGTGTGCGGCTTGTGACGAACCTCGTGTTGCGAGCCGCCGGCCCCCACCTCTTTATATGGCGCAGTGTGACAGGGGCCCGCCAGCCATAGTGGGCTGGGCGCCCCTGATCAGGGCGTGGATCTAAGGGCCCGGTGGGCCGTTGGGCCCACACGGAGGAGATCAACCTAACATTCTCTCCCTTGATCTCAACTTTACTTTTAACCTTATACTTTCTAGTTTATTTGTTTCATCGCATATTGGTACATAGAGCATATTTTACCGTCACAGCTTAATTGCCGATAGAATCATATAGCTACAACATACGTTTTGTTCAGAAACAAATTATGTTTCTTTTGGGCCTCTCATGATCCAGGAATCATATGCTTTCCCTTAAACCCATGCCGGCTAAGTGTTCCTTGAACACATTGGGTGGTAAGCCTTTCGTAAACGGATCCGCAAGCATATCCTTTGTCCTTATATGCTCGAGACTTATAGTGTGATCCTGGATTTTATCTTTCACAACATAATACCTTATCTTTATTGTTTTGGCAGTATTACTCGACTTGTTGTTGTGAGCATAGAATACTGCGGGCTGGTTGTCACAGTACATCTTTAGTGGTTTGTGAATACAATCTACCACTTTCAAGTCGGGTATAAATTTCTTTAGCCATATCGCCTGCCCCGTGGCCTCGAAGCATGCTATGAATTCTGCATACATCGTGGATGATGCAACTATCGACTGTTTGGAGCTTTTCCAAGAAATAGCTCCCCCAGCGAGAGTGAATACGTATCCTGACGTGAATTTTCTATCATCTCTGTCCCCCCCCCCCCCGCAAAATCTGCGTTTGAATACCCTTTTATCTCTAGGGAATCACATCTCCTGTATGTTAGCATGTAGTCCTTCGTGCCTTGCGCATAACACAATGCTTTTTTTACCATCTTCCAGTGCTCTATGCCTGGATTCTCTTGATATCTACCGAGTACCCCGGTGATAAAAGCTAAGTCAGGGCGAGTGCACACTTGTGCATACTGTAAGCTTCCAACAGCCGAAGCATATGGTACTGCTTTCATTTGATCGATCTCGTACTGGTTCTTGGGACATTGAAATTTCCCAAAACTATCGCCCTTGACTATAGGAGCAGGTGTGGTTTTACTCGCATGCATATTATACTTTTGAAGAACCTTTTCTAAATATGCTTTCTGCGATAGTCCTAAGACTCCATTGTTCCTATCTCGGTGAATTTCTATGCCCAAAACATATGATGCTTCACCAAGATCTGTTATGTCAAAATTTGAGGATAAGAACTTCTTTGTTTCTTGTAGTAGACTAACATCACTGCTAGCAAGCAGGATATCATCCACATACAAGATTAGGAAAATATATTTCCCATTTTTAAACCTTGCATAAATGCAGTTATCCTTAATATTTTCTTTAAATCCAAAACTTTTAATCGTTTGATTAAACTTTAGATACCACTGTCTAGAGGCTTGCCTTAATCCATAAATAGATTTCTTCAGGCGGCATCCCATATTTGCCTTGCCTTCCATGATAAAACCCTTGGGTTGTTTCATGTAGACCTTTTCTCTTAAATCACCATTCAGAAATGCCGTCTTAACATCCATTTGATGTAACTCTAAATCGAAATATGCAACTAATGCCATTATGATTCTGAAGGAGTCCTTACATGAGACTGGGGAAAAAGTCTCATTGTAGTCTATCCCTTCTCTTTGTGTAAATCCTTTTGCCACAAGTTGGGCTTTATACTTTTCTACATTCCCATTAGGGTCATACTTAGTTTTATAGACCCATTTGCAGCCCACTGTTTTGGCTCCTTTAGGGATTTCCTCTAAGTCCCAAACATCTTTGGAACTCATCGATTTCATTTCATCTTTCATTGCCTCTAGCCATTTTGATGAGTTAGGGATTCTAATAGCTTCTTCATATGTGGTGGGATCACCTTCCATATGAACCATTTCTGTGTTATAAACTTTATAATCAGTAGAAATAGCTGATCTTCTTGTTCTATTGGATCTTCTAAGGGCCTCAGTTTCTGGCACATTCCGTGCCTCAACTTCTGGCACTTCTTCTAAAATTTGCTGCCGCACCTCCCTTTCATGCTCAACAACGAGTTCAGTCGGCTCCTGACGGACAGGTTCCGGGTCGACCCCCATAGTTTTCATGGGTGGAGTTGCAACTGGTAGTGAGAAAAATGGCTCCTGAATCATCGGATTAGGTGCATGCACCCTCTTCTCCTCAAGATCAATTTTCCGAGCTACCAAGCTCCCCCTCATCATTTCATCCTCTAAGAAGATTGCATGTCTTGTTTCTACAAACTTTGTATATCTGTCTGGACAGTAGAAACAAAAACCCTTTGATCTATCTGGATAGCCAATGAAGTGGCAACTCACTGTTTTGGGATCTAACTTTGCAATGTTTGGATTAAACATTTTGGCCTCAGCAGGGCACCCCCACACCCTGAAGTGTTGTAGGGAGGGCACTCTTCCTGTCCATAGCTCGTACGGTGTTTTGGGCACCAACTTGCTTGGTACTCTATTGAGAATGTGAATGGCGGTTTTAAGCGCCTCCATCCATAATCCCAATGGCAAGGTGGAGTAACTCATCATGCTGCGCACTATATCCATAAGTGTACGGTTACGCCTTTCAGCTACTCCATTTTGCTGAGGCTCGCCCGGCATTGAATACTGGGCTACTATGCCAGTCTCCTGCAAGAACTTTGCAAAAGGTCCAGGGACTTGGCCATATGGAGTGTGTCGACCATAGTACTCTCCCGCACGGTCGGATCTTACTATCTTTATTCTTTTATCATGCTGATTTTCAATTTCAGCTTTGAATATCTTAAATTTATCCAACGCTTCAGATCTTTCTTTGATTGGATAAATATAGCCATAGCGAGAGTAATCATCTGTGAATGTTATGAACGAGTCATAGCCATCTTTTCACCGGAAATGGTCCACAAATGTCAGTGTAGATGATTTCTAGTGTGCCTGTGCTACGGTTTGCACCCTTTTTGATTTGTTTTACATACTTTCCTTTAATGCAATCTATGCATTGTTCTAAGTCCGAGAACTCTAACGGAGGAAGAATTTCACTTTTAACGAGTCTTTCTATTCTTCCATTGGAAATATGGCCCAAACGACAGTGCCATAATTTCGATGAGTCATGAGTTCTCTTTCTTTTCTTTTGTTCTTTATTCGACGCGGAAACATGTTCTTTCACATTACATACAGAATAAACTTTTTCACGTAGTGATAATAAATAAAGCTCATCGTGTAGTAAAGCATCACCCACATAAGCATTATTAAACCACATGGCACACTTGCCATTTCCAAAATAACATTCATAATTATCTTTGTCCAAACATGAAACACTAATCAAGTTTCTATGACATGATGGAACATATAAAACATCTCTAAGCAGAAGCTTGAATCCATCAGCTAACTCCAAGGAGATGTTGCCGACAGCTGCAACTTCTGCTTCAACTCCGTTTGCCACTTCAATGCGTCTTTCGCTTCTTTGCGTAGTCCGCGTCGAATGGAATCCCTGTAAGGAATTTGAACATGAACAGTTGCTTTTGAGTCAATCCACCAAGTAGATTTCGAAAACTGTGTATACAGGGATTCATTTACAAAGGAAACAATGTTGTTACCTCCCTTTGCCATTATGGATTTCAGCCAATCAAGGCAATCTTTCTTATAGTGCCCAGTCTTCTTACAATGGAGACATGTGTCTTTGTCCACTGGGAAGGACTTTTGCTGATGATGATGTTGAGCTTTTCCATATGGCTTAGAAGGAGAACCTTTGCTATTTTGATTGTAACTCTTTTTCTTGTTATCCTTCACATAGTTGAGTGAACCACCATGTGAGGCTTTGAGTCTGTCCTCTTCTTGGACACATTGCTATTGTCTTTTCAATGTCCCATGTTCCAGGTGACATATTGTAGTTTACAACAAAGGTTTCAAACTCCTTTGGCAACGAAGCCATGACCAAGTGGACCAGGAGCGCTGGTTTGATCTCCAGATCCGCATTCATGGGCTTGAGCTTTGCTGCCATGTTGCTCATCCTGAGGATGTGCTCTCTTGTTCCATGACCACCGCCAGTGTAGTTCTCTGTTACCAGTTGCTTTATCAACTGGGTGGCATATGTCTTTGAAGAACCAGTGAACTGGCTCTTTATCTTTGTAAGCAACTCCCCTACGGAAGTGCACTCTGCAATTGAGCCCACAATGGCGTTCTCAATTGTATTCTTTATAAATGCCATGCACTTTTTGTTTGCATTAACCCACTTTTTGTTTTCGATGGAATATAACATCTCCACTGGAGCATGATCTTTTTTATTTTTCTCCCATGCATCATCATCATCAGTGGCCTCTCTGACTGGCTCTGTAGGTCTGACCGGCTGTGGTTCATCCACAACCCAGTCCACCTCAGCACAGACAAATGCCAGGTCTACTTTCTTCCTCCACTCAGTGTAGTTGTCACCTCTGAGTGTCGGAACATCCTTTAGGCAACTCGTCAAGTGGTAGCCTCCTGAAATCACAATTTAAGTGAGATCATTATAACAATCATATGCATTAATCTAACGTTGGTCAAATTAAACATACAATTATCTATGCAATTAAATCTATATTACCGTTGGGCAAAATATTAGAAATAAATGCACCTTTAATTTCAATAATAAAACATGATCATGTTATTAACAACGTTGGTCATAAAAATAACATAATCTTATTCATTTTAATAATCACTTTTAACATGCTCTTAAAAAACTTAATTCTATCTAAACTTTTATTTTCTTTGTAAAAGAGCACTAATTATTTACGCAGCGGAAAAGCATGAATAGAAAATTCATGAACTTTTTATTCTTTACAGAAACTTTTATTTTACTTTTCTATTTTCTGGACAAATAAACAGAATGCGGAAAAACGGGCAGCTCAGCCGAGGCCTCGGCCCAGCGCGCGTTGCTGCGGCCTCAGCCCAGCACGCGGCTGCGGCCTCGCCCAGCGCGTGGCTGTGGCCTCGCCTCCAGTTTCAGGCCGGCGGCCCAGCTGGCCTGCTCCCTTTCCGGCCCAGCGGCCCGCTCTGGCGTGCTAGGGTTAATTGCGGCCATCCGCTTGATCCGACGGTCACCCGAGCTGATCGCTGGATCAAAAACGCCCCCAGTCGATCCTCCCGACGGAAAACCCTAGCCACTCTCTATTTCTCTCCGCTCGTTCCCTTCGTATCTGCTCTGTGCGGCAGCGAGTTGGAGCGCCGCCGGCGCCGGCACGGCCGCTAGCCACGGCTGCGAAGACCACCGCGTTGCGCAAGCCCATTCCCTTTCCCCTTTCCTCTATGCATCTCGCCCGCAGTGGCCACTGCATGCCGCCGGCGATGCTCAGCCTGTCCGCTGGCGATGGGGTCAAAAACCACCGCGCGGCGTGAGACTCTGCTTCCTCCCCCCATTTTCTTTCCATCTTTCAAGCCCCCTATCCACCAAATCCAGTGGTAGATCGAGAGGGAGATGCAACTGCGCCTCCTCTGCACCCCTGTTCGCCCAGCGGCGGATCTCAGATGCGGCGGCGCCCCCCCATCCCCATTGCCGGCGCGTGCGAGGTCCCGAAGGAGAGCGCGCCGCCATCAAGCGGCTCGGTGGCGGTGCCCTTTGCCCCGAAGGGTTGTGTTCTTCTTCCCGATCGCCTCGGCTTGCCGATGCACGACGGGATCGAGAGGAACGGCGCGGCCATGACAGCGGCGCTCTTTGCCGGCGAGGCGCGAGGCCCTCTGCCGGTAATCTTTTTTCCTTTGCCCTCTGATTAGGGTTCTTGGGAGGGAAAAAATATCTTTGAATTTCTTTTCTACCGAAAGGTCTAAACCCAATCTGACTGATACCATTGTTAGATCCATGGGATCGGGTAGGCTAGATTAATCCATTAGACCTACCTTCTGCCTGGCCTGACGAGCTCGAGCCGGAGGCCGTGGTGGTGCTGTGGCGCACGGTGATGGCGGAGAGTGGACGAGGTGGTGGCGGTGCTTCCCGTCACTACTGCGAAAACCCTAGATCGAAAGGGATTGTCGGTGGGGTGTGCAGCTTGCGACGAACCTCGTGTTGCGAGCCACCGGCCCCCACCTCTTTATATGGTGCAGTGTGACAGGGGCCCACCAGCCATAGTGGGCTGGGCGCCCCGATCAGGGCGCGGATCTAAGGGCCCGATGGGCCGTTGGGCCCACACGAAGGAGATCAACCTAACAACCCGTACCCGGAAGCAGTCACCGAAGGGGACGTTGTGACGTCGTGCACCGTCCCGCCGTCGCCGTCGTCCGAGGGCGACTATGCTGGGTGCTGAGCTGACCACTTCGCCGCCGAGAATGGACGTATGTGGCGGTTCAAGTAGTCTCTGTTGGGGAACGTAGTAGTAAATCAAATTTTTTTCCTACGTATCACCAAGATCAATCTAGGAGAAGCTTGCAACGAGAGAGAGGGAGTGCATCTTCATACCCTTGAAGATCGCTAAGCGGAAGCGTTACAAGGAACGCGGATGATGGAGTCGTACTCGCGGCGATTCAAATCGCGAAAGATCCGATCTAGCGCCGAACGGACGGCGCCTCCGCGTTCAACACACGTACAGCCCGGGGACGTCTCCTCCTTCTTGATCCAGCAAGGGAAGAGGAGAAGTTGAGGAAGAGCTCCGGCAGCACGACAGCGTGGTGGTGGAGGAGCTCGTGGTTCTTCGACAGGGCTTCGCCAAGCACTACGGAGGAGGAGGAGGTGTTGGAGAGGGGGAGGGCTGCGCCAGGGAAGGGGTGCTGCTGCCCTCCACCCCCCTCTATTTATAGGGTGAAGGGGAGAGGGGCGGCCCCCTTGGATCCCATCTAAGGGGGGGGGGGGGGGGCGGCCAAGGGGGGGACTTGCCCCCCAAGTTGGTGGGGAGGCGCCCCCACCCCCTAGGGTTTTCAACCCTAGGCGCCTGGCCCCTTGGGGGGGGGCGCACCAGCCCACCAGGGGCTGGTTCCCTCCCTTTCTCAGCCCACTTGGCCCACCGGGGCAGGTGGCCCCACCCGGTGGACCCCCGGACACCTTCCGGTGGTCCCGGTACAATACCGATAACCCCCGAAACCATTCCGGTGACTGAAACTGGACTTCCCATATATAATTCTTCACCTCCGGACCATTCCGGAACTCCTCGTGACATCCGGGATCTCATCCGGGACTCCGAACAACCTTCGGTAACCACATACAATTTCCCATAACAACTCTAGCATCACCGAACCTTAAGTGTGTAGACCCTACGGGTTCGGGAACCATGCAGACATGACCGAGACATCTCTTTGGCCAATAACCAACAGCGGGATCTGGATACCCATGTTGGCTCCCACATGTTCCACGATGATCTCATCGGATGAACCACGATGTCGAGGATTCAATCAATCCCGTACGCAATTCCCTTTGTCCATCGGTATGTTACTTGCCCGAGATTCGATCGTCAGTATCCTTTATACCTTGTTCAATCTCGTTACCGGCAAGTCTCTTTACTCGTTCCGTAATGCATGATCCCGTGGCTAACTCCTTAGTCACATTGAGCTCATTACGATGATGCATTACCGAGTGGGCCCAGAGATACCTCTCCGTCATACGGAGTGACAAATCCCAGTCTCGATTCGTGCCAACCCAACAGACACTTTCGGAGATACCTGTAGTGCACCTTTATAGTCACCCAGTTAAGTTGTGACGTTTGATACACCCAAAGCATTCCTACGGTATCCGGGAGTTGCACAATCTCATGGTCTAAGGAAATGATACTTGACATTAGAAAAGCTCTACACGATCTTGTGCTATGCTTAGGATTGGGTCTTGTCCATCACATCATTCTCCTAATGATGTGATCCCATTATCAATGACATCCAATGTCTATGGTTAGGAAACCATAACCATCTATTGATCAACGAGCTAGTCAACTAGAGGCTTACTAGGGACATGCTGTGATCTATGTATTCACACATGTATTACGGTTTCCGGTTAATACAATTATAGCATGAACAATAGACAATTATCATGAACAAGGAAATATAATAATAACCATTTTATTATTGCCTCTAGGGCATATTTCCAACAGTCTCCCACTTGCACTAGAGTCAATAATCTAGTTACATTGTGATGAATCGAACACCCATAGAGTTCTGGTGCTGATCATGTTTTGCCCGTGGAAGAGGTTTAGTCAACGGATCTGCGACATTTAGATCCGTATGTTCTTTACAAATATCTATATCTCCATCTTAAATATATTCACGAATGGAGTTGAAGCGGCGCTTGATGTGCTTGGTCTTCTTGTGAAACCTGGGCTCCTTGGCAATGGCAATAGCTCCAGTGTTGTCACAGAAGAGAGTCATCGGGCCCGACGCATTGGGAACCACTCCTAGGTCGGTGATAAACTCCTTCATCCAGACTCCTTCCTGCGCTGCTTCCGAAGCAGCTATGTACTCCGCTTCACATGTAGATCCCGCCACGACGCTTTGCTTGCAACTGCACCAGCTGATTGCCCCACCATTCAAAATATACACGTATCCGGTTTGTGACTTGGAGTCATCCAGATCTGTGTCAAAGCTAGCATCGACGTAACCCTTTACGACGAGCTCTTCGGCACCTCCATAAACGAGAAACATATCCTTAGTCCTTTTCAGGTACTTCAGGATATTCTTGACCGCTGTCCAGTGTTCCATACCGGGATCACTTTGGTACCTCCCTACCAAACTTATGGCAAGGTTCACATCAGGTCTGGTACACAGCATGGCATACATAATAGAGCCTATGGCCGAGGCATAGGGGATGACACTCATCTTTTCTCTTTCTGCTGCCGAGGTCGGGTGTTGAGCTGTGCTCAATCTCACACCTTGCAATACAGGCAAGAACCCCTTCTTAGACTGATCCATATTGAACTTCTTCAATATCTTGTCAAGGTATGTGCTTTGTGAAAGACCAATGAGGCGTCTCGATCTATCTCTATAGATCTTGATGCCTAATATGTAAGCAGCTTCTCCAAGGTCCTTCATTGAAAAACACTTATTCAAGTAGGCCTTTATGCTTTCCAAAAGTTCTATATCATTTCCCATCAACAATATGTCGTCCACATATAATATGAGAAATGCTACAGAGCTCCCACTCACTTTCTTGTAAATACAGGCTTCTCCATAAGTCTGTATAAACCCAAACGCTTTGATCATTTCATCAAAGCGAATGTTCCAACTCCGAGATGCCTACACCAGCCCATAGATGGAGCGCTGGAGCTTGCATACCTTGTCTGCATTCTTAGGATCGACAAAACCTTCCGGCTGCATCATATACAATTCTTCCTTAAGGAAACCATTAAGGAATGCCGTTTTGACGTCCATTTGCCAGATTTTATAATCATAGAATGCGGCAATTGCTAACATGATTCGGACGGACTTCAGCTTCGCTACGGGTGAGAAGGTCTCATCATAGTCAACCCCTTGAACTTGTCGATAACCCTTAGCGACAAGCCGAGCCTTATAGACGGTCACATTACCATCCGCGTCAGTCTTCTTCTTAAAGATCCATTTATTTTCTATGGCTCGCCGATCATCGGGCAAGTCCACCAAAGTCCATACTTTGTTCTCATACATGGATCCTATCTCGGATTTCATGGCTTCAAGCCATTTGTTGGAATCCGGGCCCGCCATCGCTTCTTCATAGTTCGAAGGTTCACCGTTGTCTAACAACATGATTTCCAGGACAGGGTTGCCGTACCACTCTGGTGCGGAACGTGTCCTCGTGGACCTACGAAGTTCAGTAGCAACTTGATCCGAAGTTTCATGATCATCATCATTAACTTCCTCTCTAGTCGGTGCAGGCACCACAGAAACATCTTCCTGAGCTGCGCTACTCTCCGGTTCAAGAGGGGTTACCTCATCAAGTTCCACTTTCCTCCCACTTACTTCTTTCGAGAGAAACTCTTTCTCCAGAAAGGATCCATTCTTGGCAACAAAGATCTTGCCTTCAGATCTAAGGTAGAAGGTATACCCAATAGTTTCCTTAGGGTATCCTATGAAGACGCATTTTTCCGATTTGGGTTCGAGCTTTTCAGGTTGAAGTTTCTTGACATAAGCATCGCATCCCCAAACTTTTAGAAACGACAGCTTAGGTTTCTTCCCAAACCATAATTCATACGGTGTCGTCTCAACGGATTTAGACGGTGCCCTATTTAAAGTGAATGCGGCAGTCTCTAAAGCATAGCCCCAAAATGATAGTGGTAGATCGGTAAGAGACATCATAGATCGCACCATATCCAATAGAGTGCGATTACGACGTTCGGACACACCATTTCGCTGAGGTGTTCCAGGCGGCGTGAGTTGTGAAACAATTCCACATTTCCTTAAGTGCGTGCCAAACTCGTGACTCAAATATTCTCCTCCATGATCTGATCGTAAGAACTTTATTTTCCTGTCACGTTGATTCTCTACCTCACTCTGAAATTCCTTGAACTTCTCAAAGGTCTTAGACTTGTGTTTCATTAAGTAGACATACCCATATCTACTTAAGTCATCAGCGAGGGTGAGAACATAACGATAGCCACCGCGAGCCTCAACACTCATTGGACCGCATACATCAGTATGTATTATTTCCAACAAGTTGGTTGCTCGCTCCATTGTTTCGGAGAACGGAGTCTTGGTCATTTTGCCCATGAGGCATGGTTCGCACGTGTCAAATGATTCATAATCAAGAGACTCCAAAAGTCCATCTGCATGGAGTTTCTTCATGCGCTTGACACCAATGTGACCGAGGCGGCAGTGCCACAAGTATGTGGGACTATCATTATCAACCTTACATTTCTTGGCATTCACACTATGAATATGTGTAACATCACGTTCGAGATTCAATAAAAATAAACCATTGACCAGCGGGGCATGACCATAAAACATATCTCTCATATAAATAGAACAACCATTATTCTCGGATTTAAATGAGTAGCCATCTCGCATCAAACGAGATCCTGATACAATGTTCATGCTCAAAGCTGGTACTAAATAACAATTATTGAGGTTTAAAACTAATCCCGAAGGTAGATGTAGAGGTAGCGTGCCGACGGCGATCACATCGACCTTGGAACCATTCCCGACGCGCATCGTCACCTCGTCCTTTACCAGTCTCCGCTTATTCTGCAGCTCCTGTTTTGAGTTACAAATGTGAGCAACCGCACCGGTATCAAATACCCAGGAGCTACTACGAGCGCTGGTAAGGTACACATCAATAACATGTATATCATATATACCTTTGGTATTGCCAGCCTTCTTATCCGCTAAGTACTTGGGGCAGTTCCGCTTCCAGTGACCATTTCCCTTGCAATAAAAGCACTCAGTCTCAGGCTTGGGTCCATTCTTTGGCTTCTTCCCGGCAACTGGCTTGCCGGGGGCGGCAACTCCCTTGCCTTCCTTCTTGAAGTTCTTCTTACCCTTGCCTTTCTTGAAACTAGTGGTCTTATTCACCATCAACACTTGATGTTCCTTCTTGATCTCCACCTCCGCTGATTTCAGCATTGAATATAACTCGGGAATGGACTTCTCCATCCCTTGCATATTGTAGTTCATCACAAAGCTCTTGTAGCTAGGTGGAAGCGATGGGAGGATCCTATCAATGACCGAATCATCTGGAAGATTAACTCCCAGCTGAGACAAGCGGTTGTGCAACCCAGACATTTTGAGTATATGCTCGCTGACAGAACTGTTTTCCTCCATCTTACAACTGTAGAACTTGTCAGAGACTTCATATCTCTCGACTCGGGCATGAGCTTGGAAAACCATTTTCAGCTCTTGGAACATCTCATATGCTCCGTGCTTCTCAAAACGCTTTTGGAGCCCCAATTCTAAGCTGTAAAGCATGCCGCACTGAACCAGGGAGTAATCATCACTACGCGACTGCCAGGCGTTCATAACGTCTTGAGTTGCTGGGAAAATGGGTGCGTCACCTAGCGGTGCTTCAAGGACATATGCTTTCTTGGCAGCTATGAGGATGATCCTCAAGTTACGGACCCAGTCCGTATAGTTGCTACCATCGTCTTTCAGCTTGGTTTTCTCTAGGAACGCGTTGAAGTTGAGGGCAACATTAGCGTGGGCCATTTGATCTACAGGATAGATTGTAAAGACAATTTTTAGACTAAGTTCATGATAATCAAGTTCATCTAATCAAATTATTTAATGAACTCCCACTCAGATAGACATCCCTCTAGTCATCCAAGTGATACATGATCCGAATCGACTAGGCCGTGTCCGATCATCACGTGAGACGGACTAGTCATCAACGGTGAACATCTCCATGTTGATCGCATCTACTATACGACTCATGTTCGACCTTTCGGTCTCTCGTGTTCCGAGGCCATGTCTGTACATGCTAGGCTCGTCAAGTCAACCTAAGTGTTTCGCATGTGTAAATCTGGCTTACACCCGTTGTATGCGAACGTTAGAATCTATCACACCTGATCATCACGTGGTGCTTCGAAGCAACGAACCTTCGCAACGGTGCACAGTTAGGGGGAACACATTTCTTGAAATTTTAGTGAGGGATCATCTTATTTATGCTACCGTCGTTCTAAGCAAATAAGATGTAAACATGATAAACATCACATGCAAATCATAAAGTGACATGATATGGCCAATATCATCTTGCGCTTTTGATCTCCATCTTCGAGGCGCGGCATGGTCACCATCGTCACCGGCATGACACCATGATCTCCATCATCGTGTCTTCATGAAGTTGTCTCGCCAACTATTACTTCTACTACTATGGCTAACGGTTAGCAATAAAGTAAAGTAATTACACGGCTTTTACATTGACACGCAGGTCATACAATAAATTGAGACAACTCCTATGGCTCCTGCCGGTTGTCATATTCATCGACATGCAAGTCGTGATTCCTATTACAAGAACATGATCAATCTCATACATCACATATATAATTCATCACATCCTTTTTGGCCATATCACATCACATAGCATACCCTGCAAAAACAAGTTAGACGTCCTCTAATTGTTGTTGCATGTTTTACGTGGCTGCTATGGGTTTCTAGCAAGAACGTTTCTTACCTACGCAAAAACCACAACGGTGATATGCCAATTGCTATTTACCCTTCATAAGGACCCTCTTCATCGAATCCGATCCGACTAAAGTGGGAGAGACAGACACCCGCTAGCCACCTTATGCATCAAGTGCATGTCAGTCGGTGGAATCTGTCTCACGTAAGCATAGGTGTAAGGTCAGTCCGGGCCGCTTCATCCCACAATGCCGCCGAATCAAGATAGGACTAGTAACGGTAAGCAAATTGAACAAATCATCGCCCGCAACTACTTGTGTTCTACTCGTGCAAAGAATCTACGCATAGACCTAGCTCATGATGCCACTGTGGGGGAACGTAGTAGTAAATCAAAAAAATTTCCTACGTATCACCAAGATCAATCTAGGAGAAGTTTGCAATGAGAGAGAGGGAGTGCATCTTCATACCCTTGAAGATCGCTAAGCGGAAGCGTTACAAGGAACGCGGATGATGGAGTCGTACTCGCGGCGATTCAAATCGCGGAAGATCCGATCTAGCGCCGAACGGACGGCGCCTCCGCGTTCAACACACGTACAGCCCGGGGACGTCTCCTCCTTCTTAATCTAGCAAGGGAAGAGGAGAAGTTGAGGAAGAGCTCCGGCAGCACGACGGCGTGGTGGTGGAGGAGCTCGTGGTTCTCAGACAGGGCTTCGCCAAGCACTACGGAGGAGGAGGAGGTGTTGGAGAGGGGGAGGGCTGTGCCAGGGAAGGGGTGCTGCTGCCCTCCCACCCCCCTCTATTTATAGGGTGAAGGGAAGAGGGGGCCAGCCCCCTTAGATCCCATCTAAGGGGGGCAGGGGGCGGCGGCCAAGGGGGGGACTTGCCCCCCAAGTTTGGTGGGAGGCGCCCCCACCCCCTAGGGTTTTCAACCCTAGGCGCCTTGGGCCCCTTGGGGGGGGGGGCACCAGCCCACCAGGGGCTGGTTCCCTCCCTTGCTCAGCCCACTTGGCCCACCGGGGTAGGTGGCCCCACCCGGTGGACCCCCGGACACCTTCCGGTGGTCCCGGTACAATACCGATAACCCCCGAAACCATTCCGGTGACTGAAAACTGGACTTCCCATATATAATTCTTCACCTCCGGACCATTCTGGAACTCCTCGTGACGTCCGGGATCTCATCCGGGACTCCGAACAACCTTCGGTAACCACATACAATTTCCCATAACAACTCTAGCATCACCGAACCTTAAGTGTGTAGACCCTACGGGTTCGGGAACCATGCAGACATGATCGAGACATCTCTCCGGCCAATAACCAACAGCGGGATCTGGATACCCATGTTGGCTCCCACATGTTCCATGATGATCTCATCGGATGAACCACGATGTCGAGGATTCAATCAATCCCGTACGCAAATTCCCTTTGTCCATCGGTATGTTACTTGCCCGAGATTCGATCGTCGGTATCCTTTATACCTTGTTCAATCTCGTTACCGGCAAGTCTCTTTACTCGTTCCGTAATGCATGATCCCGTGGCTAACTCCTTAGTCACATTGAGCTCATTACGATGATGCATTACCGAGTGGGCCCAGAGATACCTCTCCGTCAATACGGAGTGACAAATCCCAGTCTCGATTCGTGCCAACCCAACAGACACTTTCGGAGATACCTGTAGTGCACCTTTATAGTCACCCAGTTAAGTTGTGACGTTTGATACACCCAAAGCATTCCTACGGTATCCGGGAGTTGCACAATCCCATGGTCTAAGGAAATGATACTTGACATTAGAAAAGCTCTATCAAACGAACTACACGATCTTGTGCTATGCTTAGGATTGGGTCTTGTCCATCACATCATTCTCCTAATGATGTGATCCCGTTATCAATGACATCCAATGTCCATGGTTAGGAAACCATAACCATCTATTGATCAACGAGCTAGTCAACTAGAGGCTTACTAGGGACATGCTGTGATCTATGTATTCACACATGTATTACGGTTTCCGGTTAATACAATTATAGCATGAACAATAGACAATTATCATGAACAAGGAAATATAATAATAACCATTTTATTATTGCCTCTAGGGCATATTTCCAACAGTCTCCTGCCACGGGGTCGCGGCGTAACCGAGGCACCCCGCCCTGCCTGCTCATCGTCCGAGTCTCCAGGGGGGCACCTTCGAACACCCCCATCAACAAATTTGCCTGCAGGACGAGCGAACAATGAACATAGGATTGCCGTAAAAAAAATGAACAGAGGATCGCCGCTTACAATAAGCGAGCGTACTGACAAATCAAACTGGGCGTTGCCAGCCAAAACAAGAGTTGCTACAGCGATGACTATCTGATGTTCTCAGTCGTCTAAAACTGTGTTAAAATTCTTGTAAGACGCTGTAAAAAGAAGTGGTTTTAAAACTCCTTTATAAGAGTTCTAAATTTAGCGTTCTCTCGGACCAGGTTTCCCGCACGCTATATATATTAAGTACAACACCTGAACAGAACACGACCGAACAATACAAGATGATGAGATAGCACTCGCATAATGCCGCTCCCAGAGTTAGGTAAAATTATCTATTGATTTTTTCCCTACGCTCCTGCGATTAGGGTTTTCTTCCTCTGAGGCGATCCAATCGCCCCAGAGTCTTACCCCTCGGAGTCTGGCTGGAGCGACGCCCCTCGTCGGCCCTGGCTGTGCCCCTGACCGAGACCTGATGACTCCCCCCTCGGACACCAACTCTGCTACGAGCGGCGGCGCTATGGCAGCCGCGAATCCCGATCTAGAGAATTACTTCGATCAACTGCATCTCAACGATGAGGAGTTCAATGATGTGGAGATTGACGAAGAGGATCCAGGAATCAAGGAAAGTGTGAGGTGGTTAGCCCTTGCTAGGGTTCACACCGATAAGAACTTCTCCCAGTCGGCTTTCTACAAGGACATGAGGGTGGCATGGAACCCAGCGCAAAGGGTGAGATTCCGGCCTGTTGGCCCCAACCGATTTATTGTCCAGGCTTCGTGCCTTGGTTATTGGGAACGCATAATTATGCAGGGGCCATGGCTGTTCCGTAACCTGGCAGTACTGCTGTGTCCGTATGATGGTTTCACTAGTGCAAATGAGGTCGTGTTTGATCATTTGCCTATTTGGCTCCAGTTACACAAGCTACCGGACCCTTATTGTAAGAAGGAAATTGTTGAGAAACTCTTAAAGGGTGCTGGTGATATTATGGAGATGCGTCTAAACGGCAACATCCGTGGTGATTATGTCAGGGTGAGGGTGAATCATGACATCCAACAGCCCCTCACAAAGTTTGTGAGTATTGTTCGTGCTAGAGAACGACAGGTTTATCTGGTTCGTTACGAAAAGCTAGCCAGTTTCTGTAAGTTTTGTGGCCTAATTGGCCATGAGCATAAGGAGTGTGGATTGGGAGTTCATGATGAGAAGAAGCTGAAGTTTGGGGACTGGCTGTATGCTGACGGCCCTAACAGATCACGAACTGAACAAAACCCTACCAGGGCACCTGGGCCTCGTCGGACAGGAAAGAATGGGAGTTCCGCTGCGCCGTTGAATCCAGGGCATAGTAATACTGACCCTGAGACTTTAGATACGGCCACAAGTCCGTTGAAGAATCTGGGTGTTAGGATGGAGGTGGACAGAGATGCAAGAAAGAGGCTGAACAAGGATGGGGTTGGGGATGCAACTTTGGACACTTCTAGAAACCCGAATGTGTTACTCGCCATCACCGATGGCAGCGGAAAGGATCTGAGAGAGACTACCTCGCCAACCAGCAGCAACTCAAGCAGCAAGCGAGTAAAACTCTCAAAGGGAAGTGACAATAATGAGATATCGGCGGCCTCCCTCGGGGAGGACTGCCGGACACAATGAATATCATATCTTGGAACTGCCGGGGGGGGGGGGGAGAAGGGGTGGGGGGGGACCGCGACATTCATGAGGTTTTGGCCCTCTCAAAAGCCAATAACCCCAAACTAGTCTTCCTATGTGAGACTAGGCAAGAATCTGCAAAAATTGAGAAGATGCGTTGGAGACTTGGTTTGAAAGGCTTTCATGGTGTAAGTAGTGATGGGAGAAGCGGCGGCTTAGCCCTCTTTTGGGACGAGTCGCTGTCTGTGACAGTTCTTGAATCTTGCAATCGGTTTATCGATGTTCAAGTGGTAGATGGTGGCTCCGGTATGGCTTGGAGGGGCACCTTTGTCTATGGGGAGCCCCGGGTGGAGAACAGATACCGCATGTGGGATCACCTCTGTAGGCTACGAGCAACATCGCGTGAGCCATGGCTGGTTTGCGGTGATTACAATGAGGCTTTGTGGCAGCATGAGCACCTGTCATGTACATTGCGTTCTGAAGTTCAGATGTATGCATTTAGGGACTGCTTGGAAGTATGCGAGCTAGATGACCTCGGCTTTTCGGGCATCCCATTCACATACAATAATGGACAGGCAGCAGACCATAACGTTCAGGTTCGTTTGGACCGAGCGTGTGCGGATGAAGCATGGCGGGACGTGTTTCCATTGGCAAGGGTTGGTCACCTGGCCACCTCATGCTCGGACCATTGTCCCCTCCTGATTAACATGGAGGGCGTGCATGACCAGCGGCGCCGGGCCTCTTGCCCTCGCTACGAAATAATGTGGGAACGGGACCTTACCCTCCCTGACGTGATCGCCGGGGCCTGGAATAAACATAGGCCGGTTGGCAGCTTGGGTTCGGTGGCCTCTTCCTTAAAGGAGTTGATGAAGGAACTCATACAGTGGAGTGCTACAAATTTTGGTAATGTGTTGAAAGGGATTGAGCAGCTTCGAGCTCAACTGACAGAGCTACAATTGGCGGGCTCAGATCATGCTGTTATCAGGTCCAAGATGAATCAGCTTGACGAGCTACTATATAGAGAGGAGATGCTCTGGCTACAGCGCTCCCGGATTACTTGGTTAAAAGAGGGTGAACGCAATACCAAATATCTTCATAGGAGAGCTGTTTGGCATGCACGGAGGAATTATATACAACGTCTACAGAAAAATGATGGCACTTGGTGCAATGCTCCTACGGATATGGAAAGGATGCCTCTCTCCTATTTTAATGAGATTTTTACGAAGGACCCAACCCTCTCCCCTGATGAGGTCCTCGAATGTATCACGCCTAAGGTCACTGCGGAGATGAATGAGTCATTATGTAAACCTTACACTGAGGAGGAGATTTCAAATGCCCTCTTCCAGATCGGACCAATGAAGGCTCTGGGCTGTGATGGGTTTCCAGCTAGGTTTTATCAACGGAATTGGACATTGCTAAAAGTTGAAGTTATTGCGGCAGTGCAGGAGTTCTTTTCTTCGGGTGTTATGCCAGATGGTGTCAATAACACAACGATTGTATTAATCCATAAAGTCCCTCATCCCAAGGAGCTTAAGGATTTCCGTCCAATCAGCTTGTGTAATGTCATATACAAAATTGTTTCAAAGTGCTTGAATAGACTTCGGCCCCTCCTCACCGAGCTCATTTCTGAGAATCAAAGTGCCTTCATTCCAGGGAGGCTTATTTCTGATAATTCAATCATTGCTTTTGAATGTATTCACCATATACAGTCAGTCAAGAATAACTCTCCAGCCTTATGTGCTTACAAGCTTGATCTATCTAAGGCTTATGATCGTGTGGACTGGGAGTTTTTAGAGAAGGCTCTAGCTAAGTGGGGCTTCTCTCAGCATTGGATCTCACGTGTGATGGCGTGTGTCTCTTCGGTGAAATACTCAGTGAAATTTAACGGGAAGTTATTGGAGCCCTTCTCCCCGTCTAGGGGACTACATCAAGGTGATCCTTTGTCCCCTTTCCTCTTCCTATTTGTGGCTGATGCACTCTCTTCGCTGATTAATAAGGCTACGTGGGGAGATGGACTCAAAGGGATCAGAATAAGCAGAGGTGCTCCGGAGATTTCTCACCTCCTGTTTGCGGATGATTCGCTCCTGTTTTTCCATGCGACAGAACAACAGGCAATCTTGGTGAAAGGTTTGTTGAACACGTTTGCGACGGCGATGGGGCAACTGATTAATCCGTCCAAGTGTTCCATCCTTTTTTCAGATCACTGCCTACCTAATGTGGTGCAGGAAGTTAATAGTGTTTTGGAGATTACTCAGGAGGTGTTTGAATCCAAATACTTGGGCTTGCCGGTCCCTGAGGGACGGATGCATAAAGGGAAGTTTGAAACTATTCAGGAACGTTTGAGGAAGATACTCGTTGACTGGAGTGAGCAGTATATGTCCTCGGGGAATAAAGAGATTCTTATTAAGTCGGTTGCTCAGGCCATCCCGGCCTATGTTATGAGTGTCTTCAAGCTCCCGGCCTCGGTTTGTGATGAGCTAACACGCATGATACGTCAGTACTGGTGGGGAGTTGAGGATGGGAAGAAGAAAATGGCCTGGATGAGTTGGGACAAGTTGAGGCTCCCAAAACCCATGGGGGGATGGGTTTCAGGGACATGAGGGCGTTCAACCAGGCCTTGTTAGCCAAACAAGCCTGGAGGCTTCTGGACATGCCGGAGAGCTTGTGTGCGCGCCTCCTGAAAGCAAAATACTACCCCTCTGGCCAGCTGCTCGATACGGTCTTTCCAAGTAACGGCTATGAGGTCTGGAAGGGTATTTTGCATGGTCTTGAACTGGTTAAGAAAGGTGTCATATGGCGAGTTGGAAATGGTACAGGGATCCGCACTTGGCGGGACCCTTGGATCCCGCGGCCTCTCTCTTTCCGGCCAATTACTCCAAAAGGAAATTGTCGTTTTCACCGGGTAGCCGATTTCCTAGATGATAATGGTGCATGGAGATATGACCGTCTAAGTGAGTTTTTTTGGCCAATGGATGTTGAGCAGATTCTGAAGATTAGAACCTCGCCGCACCAGAGGTGTGATTTTCTAGCTTGGGCTCTGGAGAAGAGTGGCTTGTTTACAGTGAAAAGCGCCTATAAGTTGGCTACTTATGATCATAATGCTACCTTCGCCAATGGTACTTCTAGTACCAGCCCGGACGGGAATCGAGCCCTATGGAATCTTATTTGGAAATCTGCGATGCCTCAAAAGATGAACATTACTACCTGGAGGTGTGCTACGGGGACGCTAGCAACACAGCAAGGCAAGATATACAGACACTTATCGACAAGATTGACCTATCCGCTATGTGGTGTTGAGGAGGAGGATTCGTTTCATGCCTTGGTTGCATGTACACAGGCGAGAATTTTGTGGGTAAATATGCGGAGAAGATGGCCAATTCCAGGAGATGACCTACTCGTTATGGATGGTAAGGAATGGTTCATTACTTTGCTCTCTAAGTGCTCTGCTGATATTCGTGATATGCTCATCATGTTAATTTGGCGGATTTGGCAAATACGTAATGATCTGTCCCATGGGAAGGATGCTCCCCCAGTTCTTGCCACCGTCGATTACTTGGATAGCTACTATAAATCTATTAAGCTCGCTGGGCGTTTCTCAATGGAAGAAATTCTAAAGGGAAAGATGCCCTCTTCGGACAGTGCTGCTACAACCCAGGTGAACAAGGTCCCTGCAGATCCTTGGCCGGCCCCGGCATCGGGTAAGCTGGCCCTATCGGTCGACAGCTCCTTCTGTCAGGAGGATGGCTCTACCTCCGCTGGTATGGTTATCAAGAACAACAAGGGGGAGATCTTGTTGGCAGCATACCGGTTCATCTTCCATTGCAATGATCCACTGGAGGCAGAATTACATGCGATTATGCAAGGTATGGCATTGTCGATACAACACTTAGACCTTCCGGTGGTGGTGCAATCGGATTCTTCTGAAGCTCTGTCCAGTTTAACAAATGGCGTGCTTCTCCGCTCGGCGTATGGACAGATAGTCTTGGAGATCAAGGCTTTACTAGGTACTAGGGAGTTTTTTCCTCAAAAAGTTAGTCGCTTTCAAAATAGAGTTGCCGATCGGTTGGCAAAGTATAGCCGATCTGAGCGTGCTACTGCTGTGTGGCTAGGCTCGATCCCACCGTGTATTGAGGACTTGTGGCCTCTCGACTGTAACTCTATGTCTATGCAATAAAACTCCCTTTACCCCCGCAAAAAATAATAATGCCGCTCCCAGGTTAACCGCATCCCGCAGGACACATGTGACCACATACCGAAAGAGAGCACATAAATAACTGAGTACAACGCCACGCTACGCGTTATAAGAGCATCTACAACCGGAGGTGGCATATCCGAGCCCCTATACATCTGCGGGCGCGTCTACCCATATGCAACAAATCCAACCACGTCCTTCATATAACACAAATTCATTATGAATTCAAGGATACAAAGTAAAAGAAAATTCATTACATGCCAAAATAAAATTCAAAAAATCATACTTAGATAAGTGATACAAGAATGAATGAAAGGCTTCAGTTCATGCGATCATTGATCATCTTCCTCATGCGGAGCACCCACTTCTTGCCTTCATCATCCAAGTTGTTTATGACCTGCAACATGATCTTCGACTCCTCTGTCTCTCTCGCAAGCGTTCAACTTCTCTCTCTCGAGCTCAATTTCTTGCATTGTTGTCTCTTGTTCAAGCTCCCATTTTGTAATCTTCTTTTGCCCCTCCAATTATATATTGTCCTTCTCAATGTCCAACCTCTCCCGGTTGAACTTCATCTTCTCCCTTTGCACATCTATGAACATCTTGTACCTTCCTCCTTCTTCACCCCCTTGGCAGAAAAAATGCCCGTTCAAGTGGCAGACATTTTGTTTGCCATTCCATCATGAGCAATCATGCCCTTCTCCCACTTGTTCCCATCACCTGTCGGTTTCTCTTCGGTACTATGGCTTGTAAGTCCACCCCACCATTTTCTTCTTCTTCGTCATCCAATCCAATTGATTGAGTGGAGCTAGACCCATTATTTTTCTTCATCTTCTTTGTGACGCTTTCAATCTCCTCGAGAAAACCAACAAATTTGCTCACATTCTCTTGGATGGTGGACCATATATGTTCGAGAGAGCACGAGCCATGGTTGGTACTAATTGGTTGTGGCTTCACATCATGTTTTTACTCATGATAAAGTTTGTGAATTTTCCTCAATATTTCTCGCTTTTTTGCTCATTTCCACACATCGGATCCATGCTAGTGTTCAACCAACTATCACACCACAACATCTTCAAATTTTGTGAATGTCCAACCTCTTGGCTTCACTAACTTCTTCTTTTTAGTGTGCGATGTTGTCCCAACTTCAAACACCAAGGAATTGGTATCCCCCATGTTAAATTGCAAAGGCTCTTGACAATCATTTATCATGTTAAGCAATATTTGTTCCCACAACATGCATCGTAATTTAACTATCATCTACAAGTTTGATCTAATTGTACGCACAACAAATAAATCAAATGTCATAGGGGAAAAGACTGTATCGGGTCCAGTTTGAGCGTTTTGTTGAACAACATGTGGGCATGCTCGAAGCCGACATTGCCTGATGATTCTCGATGCCTTTGAAGTTGCGGCAAGTTGGCAATCATGGCCGTGACGGGGGTGTCTTCCGAAAACCTCAAATCCGGGATGCCCGTCCATTGGGAGGGTAGAACTGAGTCAGGCTCTGTTGGTGAGTTGTTTTTTCCCGCGGCCATGACAAAAGGATTGGTCTGTGTGATCACATCGCTCGCACCAAAGTCCATGTCCTCATCACCGGCCATCTCCGTAGCACCGTTCTCCGCCATTCCCTTCTCCGTTGCTTCACACCCGCACTACCTCTGGCGGCGGTCCTTCTCAGCAAGGGTTCTCTGCCTTGCAAGCAACCGCTACGGTCAGGATACCGACCGATTACGGTGAGGCATAATCCATGTTGATGATAGAAGTAAGGGTTGTCGGCAACGACATCAGCGACGGCGGACGAGGACGACTGCGCGGATGGCGAGCAAGGGAGTAGGTGGGCAGCTGTGTGGACGCGGGAAATGGAGGAGGGAGGCAGAAGGAGTGCAGTTGAAGTGATGGAATAGTCAATTTTGAGAGGATTTGGGATGGATCGGGCTTGTTGGAGACGACGTGGCGGGCGCCCCCATATTCGCCCAAGATATGGGCCTGGTATGGGGAGTGCCGGTTAGCCCGGGCATTTGGGCCAGATTTGCCAGGTCTGGTTGGGTGGCTCTTTTCTACCCGGTCAGTGACCGGGCCGGCCGCCCAGACATTTGAGGCGGATATGGGGGCTTCAATTGTAGATGATCTAACACCTAAGCTCCACGAAAACACCCCATGAGGGAGAACGATGCTAAGCATCACTACTGCCGTCCACACAAAGAGGAGCACCACAACCACGTCTTCAAGAAGAAAGCAGCGCCCACAAGTGTCGCCATTGTCGGTGACAAAGTTCAGAGCTTTCGCTCGGCAGCTCCCCCATCCCATCACGAGGCCTCCAGAACAAGCGCAACGAGTTCAAATCTCCAGTCGGGGCCATCACCGCCAATGACAGAAAGCATGCCCGAACCATCCACCGCTCCCCCTCTCGTAGCCTACACGGCCAAGAGGGAAAGCCATTACCGCTGCCATGGTGCCCGTCGGAGAGCCAACCATGCAGCCATCCGGGGCCTCCTCCCCTGCATATGTCCGAGACACCACCTACCGCCCACATCACCGTGCACCCACCACGGCAGGGGCAGTAAAAGGCGTCTACTCTCACTCCTAGCCCGGCATCAGCTACAGAGTCTGGGTCGACACCTCCATGATAAGAGGCGCCCATGTCTGCGTCTTCAGCTAGTCCCGGTGGACCGGGGGAGACACAACCCGTGAGTCTGGGTCGACGCCTCCATGATAAGAGGCGCCCATGTCTGCGTCTTCAGCTAGTCCCGGTGGACCGGGGGAGACACAACCCGTGACTACTGATCTGTCCGACAGAGAAGTGGAGTCCCCACCGCCACCAACGACCGCCGCACCCATGAGGAGAGGGAATGCCCACGGGCACCATTTGGGTCGCGTCCAACCTCACCTACTTGAGGCGAGAGCCCCAACCCGCTTCAGGCCTAGATCTGGGCCGCCCAAGCATGAGCCCCAGGTCGGAGCCACCGCCGCCGCACGTGTTGTTGGTACCACGGCGCACCTGTGGTGGTGAGGAGATGGGAGAGAAGGGGGCGGTCTAGATCCAGCGGCTAGGGTTTCTCCCCGGTCACTCGCGGGAGCGACCCAACAGGGGGAAGGGGAAAGTGTCGCCCGAGGAGTACCAGTTGTCTTATTTCTAAATATCTCATGGCGGGAATCTTTTGTGCTGGCTCCTCCAACGTAAAGGGAGGACAATGCAAGCTGTATGGATTAACATCGGTGGTCTGGGCATTCACAACCTTAAGACTCTAAACGATGCCCTCGAACTAAGGGCTCCTTTGGTTTGGAGGAATTTCACAGGAACTTTATAGGATAGGATTATTATAGTAATTTTTTCTTTAGAGCCCTTTGGTTCATAGGAATGGATTCCTATTCCTACATGGGACTTGTTCCTATCCTCCACATTTCAAAGAAAAATAAACATGAGTCTAGACTCAACGGAAAAATTCTTATTATGCGAACCAAATGACATCTCTTTTCCTATTCCTACTCATAGGATTTGAGATACATGTCGTCTCATTTCCTATAAGTTTCTTATTCCTATGATAATCCTAGCCTATGAACCAAAGGAGGCCTAAATGGATTTGTGGTCTGATGAACTGTCGTGGTCAGGCACGGACCTCACTGTTCCAGACGACGCAAAGGTGAAGGCCATTTTCTCCGCTTCTCTATTTATTCAGATCCTAGACGGCCGTTCCGCGTGTTTCTGGCTAGATCACTGGATAGATAGCATCAACTCTCTACTGCTTTTCACTACTTCTCGATCGATCATAAGATCGGCGGAGAATTAATCATCGACAACCTCATGGCCCCTACAACTCTTAAACACTTAGGGTAGGACTATTCCCCCCTCCCCCCAATGATAGGTAAGTGCTAAGCACAGCCTAGAAAAGGGTGAAGTACAATCAACTTGTGTCTCTAGCAACACAAAAAATTCAGTCAACTTGATGCTCATGAATTTGGATTTTATATATTTATATTTTGTTTATGAACATCAGTCCACACACAGAGTTTATTGTAGAACGAAGGCTCGAGACCAGCCCATCTTTGAATTAGCAATGTCATTGGGTTAGGAAATTACAACATAAAAGCGGAAAAGAAAAATCGGGGATACCAACCGAAGATACAAGCACAGGGGTGAACAACTAAAGAACACACATAGATTAAGAACAAGGAAAGTAAAGTTAAAGCATAATGTATTTCCATCCACAATTGACAGCAACAAGAAAAGGATTGGCAGCACATCCACATGGCCACAATGTATGTCAAGGCATAATGTATGTCATGGTTGAGAAGCTCCGACCAATGATATAGCAACACAGGTAAAATAACAAAAGAACATTATATGTTACACTTAGAATCACTTTTTGCTGACAAAAACACCAGCTCACTCTCATCAAGCCAAAGCCTCTTGCGGACACATCGCACTCTGTTCTTCGCATCTACCAATGAAACAAGCGCTGCACAATACCGAAAGGGAGTATTAACTTCAACACATTAATATATCCATTTTGTAGTGAAAATCATATATTTTAATATAACAAGGATTGATCACAATTGAGGGGTTCCGTCAGCAGGTAATGGTCAAAACTACGGTGAAGAAGGATGCATTTTTGTTTTGCCATGCGTTTTTTGGTTACCTTGGCTTTCTTCTTCTTTTTCTTTTCAATGTATTCCATGATCTCCCGTTGCCGCTCAAGAGTTTCCTGCAAAGCCTGCATAAACAGATGAAAGCATGTTTTAAGGCAAAGTAACACATGATGGTAATGGAATTAACATGACAACACAGAAGCCTCGGTATTGTGCACTAAGAAATTGCTTTTCACCAAGGTGGAAAAGACGTTACCTTGTTGGTCCGTGCAAGTTCCTCTTCCAATGCAGCGACACGGCTGGTTGCAGCCTTCAGCAGCTCCTCCTTATCCGCCGGCATTTCTGCTTGCTTTGCAAGGAGTGCAATGATCTTCTCCTCAAGATCAGCAAAGCGCTTTGCAGAGACGGTGTATTCAGCCTCGGCCGACATCTTGGATTGCTGCTGCGTCTGAGTTTTCGGTGTGCTTTGGGCTCCTATGGCAGCACCAATTACCTTCCTGGGCATGTTACGGCTCAGACGGAGCATCGTCGCAATGCTCATCACAAGGGCCATGATGCCGCCCATCATTGGTGGATTGGATGCATTAGAGGCGTTTGCCACAGCTGGTGAAGAGGGTCAGTATGTCAGTGGGATGGTACACGGGGTAGCAGTGCTGTGTCAAAAGATTTTCAGGGTGGAGAGGTGGTATTAACCTTTAGTGAGGGCAAGATTATCATCTGTTAACCCATGGCTCTTGCATATGGCATCTATGGCCTTCTCAACCATTGGAACATCACAGGAATACGGTGATCCTGGGTTCTGACATTTTTTTATAACAATTGTAAGTGAAATTTGAGTATGTGCATCATACGCGACAAATTTATCCGAGTATTAAGTCTAGGACCAGTTTGTGCCTTAATCTCCCTATTATATAACTAACATATCAGCAACAAGTCAACTGTTAGTGAATATGATTTGAGAAAACTGGAATAAGTAATATAATTTTCCTTGAGAGATGGAACTAGAGCAGCCACCTAAGTTTGAATATTGAGCCTAGAGAATTATACTTCTAGTTTAATTCACGAGAGACGAGGGACTTTATTATTTGCATGATTTGACACTAAAAAATAACTGATAGTTCTCAAATCGGTGAAGAAACATGACTTACAGGAAACAATGCAGGAAGAAGCTCCTCATGAACAGGCGACAGTTGAGGATGCTCAATTTGGGCACGTGCGGGGTTCCTCCATTCATCTTGTCCGTTCAAAGGATCTTGCTTCTTCAGTTTACAAAAATCAAAATCTGATGGATAAATACTATTTTCGAATGCATTGAAAAATATGTTAATGTGACTATGTCTTTGTGAAAGAATATCTTGTTTTCACTACCTTCGTGTAAACGGTGTTATCTGCACAGATCATTTTCTCCCCGGCTTCAAGAGATTCCAGATTGAGCTTTCCACACCTCCCGGCACCACTTTGAACCATCTTCACATCAAAGTATATACAAAACACAAAGTTAGTTCCTTGTCCTTTGTAATTTGATGCTCTATTCTAGGATAACATGTGAGGCCAAAGGATCAGATTGAGTTTACCTTCATGACTTCAGGATTCTTCCATGGTCCTTTGTCAGCCTTCATGCAGCCACCTTGGCACTGGCAGGTTCCACCAAAAAACTCTGGCAGCTCACTGAATAACAGAAATATATGCGCAATTATTGTACTATTATAAGTAGCTTATGAGTTTAATAATGTTGATAAACCATAAATACAATTTAAAGTTTTACTTCTCACCTGGCATCGATCACCTCGAGAAGCTTACTCTGGTACTTGTTACCCAATACCTAAAGAAATACACAATTCAGGAAACAGTCCTTTAACTGAACACAAGATAAAGAGCCATAGCTACAGAACAAAATTAACAGAGACAGAAACTTGCATGAATCTTTGCGGTGGTCTTTGGGTCAAGGAAGCTCTTAATTGTGCTCCAGAGAAGTCGGAACCCTTGGCCTGCATTAATGATGAACATCCGGCACAGCGTCTGTTACAAGAAATGTATAATCGATGCAATAAGCACTTGCTAGACAAAATCCAGCACAAACTAGTCACGTAAGCGTGATGAATTGTCTGCCATCCGTTTTGGATTACCTCTGGGTAGTTATCACCATCAATCTTCTGAAGCTGACCGATGAGATCCCTTGCAGCTTTGCTGAATTGTTTCATCCCCTGAAAATGTGATTCATCTCAATAAGCCATAGTGAAACCACAATAGCCGGACTAATCCATGAACTTGTTTAGATACGTACGACTCCTTGCACATCAAGGATGGTAGTGCTCTGATCAATGTGGCGCTTGGCAGCTACTGAGCAAGCTGGAAACTTATCAGCAAAGTTCTTCTCAAACTCCTTGACATGGTTCTTGACGAAACGTTCCATTGTGGTAACCTGCATCAGCTTATTGACATCGATCTGTCCGAGCCGTTCAATGTAGACGGGCCTTCCTTCCTTGTCCACTCCATGGTAGCCTTGAGGGTAGCATTCTGCAACCTTATCAGCTTCTTCGAATTCGAAACCCTGACAAGAGATTTAGGATAAAAATGTGAGATATTGTATCCTTCAGTCTAAATGGGATTAATCAAAATAGAGTTTAAGATCACAAACTGAATAGTAGCTATAATTACCTCGAGAAGGGTATCTGTGCCGAACTCCTTTCTCCACTGCAGCATATCAGCCCACATTTGCTTTGACTTCTCAACATCAAACTTTCTCGCCTTCAAAAACCTACACCATGACAACATTCAGTAATGCTGTTCCAAATGAAAAATGCAGTTATATAACATGGTGTGCCATTATATCGGATAAAATACCTAAGCATCATGTGGTAGTCATCGTGCTGCGACGGTAGAAGCTCTTCGAGCACAAGAAGCTGGCGGAAGGCATCCACAGCCTGCACCTCCTCAGGGTCGCGCTCGTCCTCAATTGAAATGGACATCACCTTGCTGCTCCTCCTCCCCTTTTTCATGGAATGCCTCAGTTTCTG
The DNA here is from genome assembly GCA_011799875.1 of Thinopyrum elongatum. NCBI lineage: Eukaryota > Viridiplantae > Streptophyta > Magnoliopsida > Poales > Poaceae > Thinopyrum > Thinopyrum elongatum. Next base: position 478,206,508 of record CM022298.1, on the reverse strand, counting down.
TGAGGCGGTCATCGCCTTTTTCTTGAGCGACACGATCATTGCTTTCTTTTCATCTTCTGAGTATTCCACATTGGATTTCCTCTTCTCTTCATAATGTGCATCTAAGGCTGCTAGCAGTCATATACATTAGTTGATCCTGTGTAGTTTAATAGACTAAATTCGGTTTTGAAGAATCATGTTGCTTTTCCATGACCGAGAGTAGAAAGCATAAACTAATATGCCACAAGAAATAATAAGAGGGCATACACTAAGAACAGATAAATTGTTATCATGTTATAGTATTGCATTTTATTCAACATGAAAATGCTTATAACAGTGATGTGTATTCTCACCAGAGCTTAGATGGTGCTCGGGAGGTCCTGACAGGACTTCTGCCATGTCTGGTATGCCCTATCTGGACCTGATCAGATAGATAGCTTTGGTTAAATATTTATGCAGTATAATAGTTGCAGGACAGATGCTAAGTAGTACGGAACAATAATTTTCTGCGGCCTGATGCAATGTCAAATAAAACAAAAATCATTAACTAGAATGTGCAATGTCAAATAAAACAAAAATCATTAACTAGAATGTTCCCCAATTTTAACTAGAATGTGTTGTGCGAATAAAAAAAAATTCATTAATCCGTGTCCCTGCTTCTCCTTAAACGGCAATGCCACCATGCTCTTTAAAATGGTAATAAATGGAGAAAATAATTAAGGTTGCTATAGGCATCCACGTGAACAGTATTCTCTAGCTGTTACAAGGACACAATCAAAACAAACACTAATAAGGATGAGCCATCAGCTCATGAAGCAAGAACGGGCTCCTTCATCTGACAAAAAATCCCCAAATTTCAAAATTCATGCATGAAAATGATTTTAAGTTACCAACTGGCCTGATATTTGCAGAACTCTTTGTGGGGTCTGAAAAGAAAATTAAAAGTGGGGAAGCAGACGACGTGATCCCAAAATACAGACATGCACGCACAAATTTCCGGCAACGCATGAGACGGTTCTAATCAGAAGCATAAACGCAGGAATAATAAAGGCACAGAAATCCAAACCAAACTACAGGTATATTTATCCTCAATTCCACCCTTGAAACCACTGCTACCTAGCAAATACTACAAACTGCGGCAACACTCGGATGCAATCTGATCGCCACATACCAAAGAGGGAGAGAAAGAGACGAAGAACCGGAGCAGAAGAACAAATTCCTAATTGATCTCCGCTCGAAAGGATAGCAGAACACGGGCAGGCTTACCTCCGGGCGGGAGGCTGCAGGAGGAGAGGGGATGGGAGGGGAGGGAGATGGAGAGGGCGAATGAAGGGGAAGGGGAAGGGCGTTAAGAATAGACTTTGGTGGTGGGTGGCGGGAACTCGCCGCGAGGGCCGCACGCCAATTAGGAGAGGGCCGCACGATGACAGTAGGAGGAAGCCGGCGACGGGTGGTGCTGACACGAAGGACGGGGCATGATCAGGCTGTCAAATAAAAAAATTGAATTATTTTATTACTTCTCCGTTCTGGAGTCCTCTAATTAGAAGTAGCACGCTCTAAAAAACGAGGGGACATGGCGTAAGCCTCAATTACTTCTTCCAAATTTTTCTGCGAGAGTTCCCCTAAAAAATATATTTTTTCCGAGAGAGAAAATTTTGATATATTTTTTTACAAATAAATTGTACTCTCTCCGTAAACTAATATAAGAGCGTTTAGAACACTACTTTAATGATCTAAACACTCTTATATTAGTTTACAGAGGGAGTAGGTAAACAAAAATAACAACCAGATTCATGGACCACTTAGCGACGATAATAAGCACTGCAGCTAGCCGTCGTTATTGCCTCTCCCTCACTGGATCCGGACAAACCTTATTGTAGTAGGCAGTCGAGAAGTCGTCGTGCTAAGCCCCCACAGAAGAAGAAAAAGTCATAGATCGGAATGATCAAACATGTAAACACTCAAACGAATACCAGATTCAAACAGATCCATCAAAGGCCGACACTGGCCGAGTCACACAAGATCTGTGATAAGCCTGAAACGCATCTATAATTTATGTAGTAGCTATATTTACATCATTTATTTATGTTTTTGGCACAATATTTATTGGACTAACCTATGAAATCATTGCCGGAGGCCAGTTCTCGTTTTCTATTCTTTTGGAGGTTTTAGGTGAAAATTTCACACAGACAGAAAGAGCTGATTTTTTTTTGTTTTTTATGGAATATATCAATTTTTGGGCGAAAAATTCATCGTAAGGCGGTGCCCGAGGTCCCACGCGACCTCATGGCCCGGATACCCCCCACCCGTGTGGGAACTCCTTAAGTCAGCTCTACTTTGGCTGCAAGAAAGCTAATATATGGGGGGAAATCATTTTAAAATCTCAGCCTAATCGGAGTTACGGATCTCCGGCTATAAATGAAACAGGTGCTCGTCAAGAAAACAGAAGCCAAAAAAAAAATGAGACAAAAAGAGACATCCAATCTACTCTCTCCCCAGAGGACCAAGGAAGAAGAAGAAGGAGGGCCCCCTACCCCCCCTCTCCTTCGGCGGTGTCGGGACACCGCCAGGGACATCTCCGTCATCACCATCACCAACAGCTCTCTCTCCTTCTCGTGGCGTTGTGTGAGTAGTTCATCCTCGGGGTTGAGGATATGTACTAGTAGCTATGTATCCCTCTACCCCTTGTTCTTGAAGGATTTGATCTTGATTGTATCATGAGCTTTGTTAATATAGTCGGATCTGATGATGTTCATCACTCTCTACTATTTTTGTCGTGAATTGAGTCTCGCTCTTTGAAGTTTATTTATGTTGGATCGAATACTTTGGATTTGAAATTACATGATGCATGCCTATTAATTAACTTGCATATACCCATGGTGACATTGGGGATACTCTATGCATAAAGGTTGAATGATAAGTATCATATTGTGTTGTCGTAGTACGATTTCTGGGACTATCCGTGGCACATTGGGGTGGTTCAGTAGACCAAGATTGGAAAGACGACTTTGAGGTGATTTTCTGTAAGCGCACGTACATGATTTCATCTATTTTCTCCGATAAAAATAGAAACTTTGGAATGCTTGCTTCACTTGTTGAGGGATTATCATGATGTTTAACAATGTTAATGATGTTGAGAGTTGGCACTAGTGAAAGTATAAACCTTGGCACTAGTGAAAGTATAAACCATAGGCCTTATTTCCAAGCATTGAGACACTACTCACTTTTGTTACTTGCTACATTGCTATTTTTATTTATTCAGATTATAAAAAGCTATTTCTACCATCCATATTATCGATAGGAAGGCTACAATATGAGATTTGTGTACCTGATTTGATTCCACCCGTACCTTCCAACGGAATCCCTTTTAATAGTATGGATTTTCTATGACCAAAGAAATAAAAGTGTCTAAAATGCCATCTTTGACCTTTTTCTTCAAGAGGGGTACCTAACCATCTTGTTTCATATAGCCATGTTGTGTACATCTTGTGTCATATAGCCATGCATGTGTAGCTCAAGCACACAATTAGTTCGCAAAGCGGTCTCACCAACACAAAAACACTTAGGGAGGGAAATGCCCTTTCGCCGTGCAACACTAGTGGGCAGATCAGGACACACAACTGGCCTCAAGAAAGATTTGGGTCAGCTGAGCATAAAAGCTTGGCATCCGATAAAACACTACAATGGATAGGGCTTATTAGCTATTATCTTGGTCGCCTACTTCACCTCCTCCTCGGTGTTGGTCTAGCGCAGCTTGACCTCCTCCATCTCTAGCACTTGCTTTTTGGCCTCCTCGGGTAAAGGAGTCCTTCTCCAATTTCATTCAGTCATACTGCAAGGCCCGCTTTTCAATGTCACCTTGAACAATGACCACCCGATCTGAGGCTGTGCAGCATGCTTCCTGTTCTTTTTTAAGAAGGTCAGTTGCCTTTGTCACCTCAGCTCAGGCGGCTCAGGCTTGTTTTTGGATAGCCAGAAGCTGGCTTTCTAGCTTGACCAAACGCTGCTCGACAACTGATCCAACAATGTCATGGTAGATTTCCTAAGCAGGCCAAAGGTAGAAAATCATACATAAAGATGAAAAAGGTATATTATTGGCAGGAACAACGCTCTACTTAAGTTGTTGGACTTCGAGCTCGGATTTAGTGAGCTCGTTTTAAATCCTAGCTAGGTCAACCATCAAGAGTTTTTTTCTTGACGGTAGCCTTCTCATTTATCGAAAGGATTCAGTCTGGGCACCAGATAAAGGTTCGATCCTTAGGACAGCTGCTCGCACCCGGCTGAAGTCTCGGGGGCTACTACACATGCGTTTTATATGTAAATCGAGATACTTTTTATAAACGCTGCTCATGTTAATCTTCCTAAGGAGAAGTGGTTTAAGTTTCATCCACCTATTGAAGAAATGTTAGAGGAACCTGTTATAGCTAAAGATGACACAATTATTTATAATGTTGATCCAGCTGTGCCTACTGCTTATATTGAGAAACCACCTTTTCCTGTTAGGATTAAGTAACATGCTAAAGCTTCAATTGTGGTTAATAAAAATAATATTAAAACACCTCTGAACAAATAAGTGTGGAACCTAATGTTGCAATGATTAAAGATCTTTTGGTGGATAATATTGATGGACATGTCATTTATTTCTGTGAGGAAGCAACTAGGATTGCTAAACCCGAACCTATATATAAAAACAAACATGTTATTGGCATGCATGTTATTCCTGTTAAAATAGGAGACATTGTTATCATGGTTTATGTGATATGGGTGCTAGTGTGAGTGCTATTCCTTTTACTTTATATCAAGAAGTTATGAATGATATTGCATCTGTTGAGATAGAAGACATTGATATTACTATTAAGCTTGTAAACCGAGATACTATTTCATTGCTTGAGATTGTTAGAGATGTTGAAGTCTTGTGTGGTAAGATCAAATACCCTACTGATTTTCTAGTTCTTGGATCTCCTCCACAAGATGATTTTTGCTATATTTGGTAGACCTTTTCCAAATACAGTTAATGCTAAGATTGATTGCACTAGGGAAACGGTCAGTGTTAACTTTGGTGATGTATCTCATGAGCTCAATTTCTCTAAATTTCGTAGACAACCTCATGATAAAGAACTGTCTAGTAAAGATGAAATTATTGGTCTTGCTTCTATTGCTGTACCTCCTACTAAACCTGGGCATCTCTCGGGCCGGGCCGGGTTCCGGGCCGGGCTCTTAAAAGCCCGATGCTACAATATGAAGCCCGAGCCCGGGAAAAGCCTGAGAGTTTTTTAGATTTACAAGGCCGAGCCCGGCCCGGCTAAAAAGCCCGAAGCCCGAAGCCCTGCTGCTCCTGATATACAGCAGAATAATAACATCATATTTCACAAAATAGCAGCATACATATGATATCTTCACAGCAGCATATCTATTTTAGCAAACACTATATGATCTTTACAAAACAGCACATATATTCCACTATTCCAGCAAACAACACGTTAGCAACATATACAACGGAACTAATCTTCACAGCAGCCTATATACACAACTACTCTTCACAGCACCATATATATTTTCAGCAAACAACACTATAGATATGTTATCCGAACAAAACATCATATATATGTGGCGTCCCCGACTCAATCGTACACTAATCATACACGCAAACGTGTACGATCAAGCACAGGGACTCACGGGAAGATATCACAACACAACTCTAACACAATTTAAACGGAGGTCCACAATATTACAGACCAGGGATTCGAAGATCCGAATACATAAGTCAGTCATACAAATATTATCTGAGTACAGACATAGTTAGACAAGTTTTGCCTTAAGAAGGCTAGCACAAACAGCGACACTAGATCGAAAGGCGTTGGCCTCCTGCCTGGGAGCCTCCGATCCTACTCCTGGTCATCTGGCTCGATCCAGTAGTAAGTACCCTCTGGACCCTCCTGGTAGTAGGCTCCGGTGGTGGCATCTGGCTCCTGGACTCCATCGTCTGATGTATCATCAAGGTGGGGTATATGGGGAAAGAGAAAGTAAAGCAACCGTGAGTACTCATCCGAAGTACTCAGCAAGCAAGGATCTATACTACATATGCAACATTATCAATGGAGAAAGGCTGTATAAGTGGACTGGGCTGCAGAAATGCCAGAATAGAGAGAAGGCCTAGTCCTATCGAAGACTAGCATCTTCAAACATCTTCACAAGGCCATCATCTTGCAGCAGTAGAAGAGAGTAGAATAGCATTTTATTTAGCAAACATGTTGAAGTACAGCTTAAAGATCCTTCCTCGACTCCCAAGCGAGAAAGCAATCCCGAAGCTTCAATTAAGTAACAAGTATCCAGTTTAAGTAGTAGATCGGGATACACAAACTGAGCGTCCTTTACCGTAGGACCGGCTATCGATAGAAGATTCATCCCTGCAGGGGTGCACTACTGTTACCCAACACGCTCGATCAACTCTGGCCGGACACACTTGCTGGGTAATGCCCGTCCTCGGAAGATCAACACGAAGCAGCGCTCTACCTAGGCTCGGCAGAGAGGTCAGCACGCCGGACTAACCTATGCACCCAGAGGTCTCGGGCCATCGCACTGGGCACCCTGCGCGTTGCGAGACTGGCCGGGGTGCAGGCGCGACACTGAACTCGTCAGTGAAGTATCCAGCCCAATCCCGACAATCAGCCCGCACGGTGAATCGTGACGTCAGACGAGCTTTCGGAGAAACGTACTTCGCAGAGGGTCCCATAACCATTATCCCGCGTGGTGGTAGTGCGTATAGGGCACGTCGACCCACTCAGATCACACACCCAAATCCAATAGGCTCAATTAGTATCACGCGGAGACAATCAGAGTCTCTGATGCTCCGCCACAATGTCACACTCGAGTGCCCTTCTGGCACACCCGAAAATCATAGATCCCCAGCGGGTACCCACCAGGGTGGACCCGCCTGTAACAAAGGTCAAGTAATCGTGTGGTCATAACATCAAGGGGGAAACCCGACGAATCACCCTCGGCGGATTCCACTCGATGAAATCATCAGGGCGAACGTATGAGGTATCACCCTCGAGGTTCACACTGAGGGTTGCACGACAGAGTCGTATCGGAAGTGGAGAAGGAGGAATCACCCTCGATTACCACGACCGAACAGCTACACTGCAGAGTATTCATCGGGAGTGCATTACGAGGTATCACCCTCGGCACTCGATAGTAACTATGCAGAGTCGTACAACTAAGGGGGTGTGAAGTGAGGTGTCGGTCTCTGGTCGACGATCACGTTGATCGGGTAGTCGATGATCAAGCAGGGGCAACAAGGGAAAAGTGGTGGGGTCACTGATGGTTCATTCCAACCTAAACTAAACAGTTTATCATAGGCAGGTAAGGTAGCAATGAACAGGTTACAACAGCAGGCTATGCATCAGAATAGGAGCATACATTAATAGTAGCAAAATCTAATGCAAGCAGGAGAATAGAATGGGCGATATCTGGAATGCTCAAGGGGGGGGGGGCTTGCCTGGTTGCTCTGGCAAGAGAGAGGGGTCATCAACGGGCTGCTCGTCGGTAGAGTAGTTGTACCCGGGTGCAGCATCGTCGGTCTCAGCGTCTATCGAGAGAGAGAAAGAGGGGGAGAGAAACAATAAATTCACGGCAATAATGCAAACAACATGTATGACATGCCTAAATGATATGCCGGGGTGTTCTACTGCCTAACTAAATGATTTAGTTAATTTAGGAGTTTATTTGGATTTATTTAATTAAAGTTGGGCACTATTCATTTACTGAAAATGGTCTAAAAGTTCAATGTTCTTATAGCTGCGGGCGTCTGACGGGAATACGGAGGGCGTATTCGGGTTCGTATCGGAATTCTGAGCAAGTTTCATGTATAAAGTATTTTCATCGGAGTTACGGATTATTTAATATGATTTTCTAAAGTTTTTATTAATTTCTGGAATTTATTTAATTATTTAAATCAACATTATCCGAAACAGTGCTGCGATGACATCAGCATGACATCATGCTGACGTCAGCAGGCGTCCTGACAGGGTGGGTCCCACCTGTCATAGACTGTTAGCTTAATTAGGATTAACTAATTAGATTACTGTTTAATTAACACTAATTAGTTAATTAGATTAACCTAATCAGGATTAATTAACTAATTAATTAATTTTAATTATTTCCTAAAATGTTTTCGGGGCGGGGCCCCACTGTCAGCGGGCCAGGGGCCTAACGGGCGCGGGCGACGGGCGCTGGGCGCCAGCCCGATACGGCGTAGCGGGCGCGGGCGCGGCCAGGGGCGAGCCCGGGCGCTGGCCACGGGCGCGCACGCCGGCGTGGGGAGCGGCGAGGTGAGGCGAGGATGGGACGCGGGCGGAGCGGCCGAGCGGCGCAAGCAGGCGGTGCGGGGCGCGGTGGTGCAGGGTAGCAGCAACAGCTTCACAGCGGCAGAAGCAGCAGCGGGGTACGGCTAGGGAGAACGCGAGGCGGAGGCGGGCTCGACGCGGCGAGGGCGTGTGGGCGCGCGCACGACAGGGGGTGGCGGTGGCCGGAGCGGGCGGCAGCAGGGCGAGCGACAGCGCGGCGCGGCGATGCGCGGGCGCGGGGAGGCGGAGGCGCGGCGCAGAGCGGGCCGGGCGCGGGCGAGCGAAGGCCGGCGCGGACGCGGCCGGAGCGCGCGCGCGCGGGCGAGCGGGCGAGTGCGCAGAGATGGGCGCGGTGAGCTCGAGCGCGGCCGAACCGGCGACGGGAGAGAGTGGGGAGAGGCCGGGGGCCTCACCGGCGTTCGTGAGAAGAGGGGCGGTGAGGCTCGGTGGAGCCGTCGAGGGGGAGGCGTGGACGGGCAGTCCGGCGAGGCGGCGGTTGAGCGCGTCGGGCGCTGGAGGAGATCGGGGTGGGGGGGGGGGGGGGGGGGGGGGAAGGGGGGAAATGTGGAGCGGGAGGTTGGCTAGGGTTCGGCCCGTGGCCCATAGCCAGGGGGTGGGAAGTGGGCCGGGGGGGTGGGGGTCCTTTTTTTCTTTTTCTGTTTTCTTTTTCTTTTGTCTTTTTCTTTTATTCATCTCCTGTTTAGTAAATAGTTAGGCCACATATTGAATTTTGTAAAACACAGGAACTGCTCCAACAAATACTAGGCATTACCTAACACTACCAAAAACTAGTTTGGAGACAATAGGAGCTCACACAATTTTTATAATAATTAATATGCATTAATCCTCACTGTTTTAATTATGTTTGTGCCACCTAATTATTTTATTATTTATTGGTTTCAATTTTAGACTAGCCTCTGCAATATTTGTTATTTATCGAACATTTTAGTTTTTATGTTGGACAACTTTTATATTTCACTTTCATTTAAATTTGAATTTGACTTAGGAGTTGAAATGCAATATGATGCTAATGATGATTATGCACTGTTTATCATGCTGACATGTCATTATCAAAAGTGATTACTGTTGCTAATCACCGGGGGTGTTACAATTCTCCTCAACTATTAAGAATTCTCGTCCCGAGAATTAAGAGGAAGACTGAAAGAAGGAGGGGTATTCTTCACGAAGACGATCCTCGCGTTCCCAAGTGGCCTCATCTTCAGAATGATTTGACCACTGAACTTTGAGGAATTTGATTGACTTTTGACGAGTCCGACGTTCAGTTTCATCAAGAACACGGATGGGATATTCTGGATAAGACAGATCTTCCCGTAATTCAAGCACTTCGTGATCCACAACTCGAATAGGATCCTTGAAGCAGCGACGGAGTTGGGATACATGAAAGACATCATGTACTTGAGAAAGATTAGGCGGCAACTGCAATTGATATGCCACTTCTCCTCGACGGGCAAGAATACAGAACGGGGCAATGTAGCGAGGAGCTAACTTGCCTTTGATTCCGAACCTATGAGTGCCTTTCAACGGAGTGACGCGGAGGTAAGCTTGCTCGCCAGGTTGATAGACTATTTCCTGGTGCTTTCGGTCATAGTTGCTTTTCTGACGAAACTGAGCAGTTTTCAAATGTTCACGGACAATGCGGACTTGATCTTCAGCTTGCTGAATAATGTCCGGTCCGACGAGTGAGCGTTCCCCAGTTTCTGACCAATTCAGAGGGGTTCGACACTTACGACCGTATAGAACTTCAAACGGTGCCATCTTCAAACTAGCCTGATAGCTATTGTTGTAAGAGAATTCGGCATACGGGAGAGATTCCTCCCATTTCTTACCGAAGGAGATGACGCAAGCTCGAAGCATATCTTCGAGCACTTGATTAACTCGTTCAACTTGACCCTGTGACTGAGGGTGAAAAGCGGTACTGAACGACAGATGAGTTCCCATAGCTTCTTGGAAACTATTCCAGAATCTGGAGGTGAAGAGGCTGCCACGATCAGAACTGATCTCCAACGGAACACCATGGAGTGACACAATTCGGGAAACATACAAGTGTGCTAACTGGCTAGCAGTGATTATCTCTTTAACTGGCAGAAAGTGAGCAACCTTGGAGAACCGGTCAATGATGACAAATATAGCATCATTACCCTTCTGAGATCTGGGAAAACCAGTAATGAAATCCATTTGGACCTTGTCCCATTTCCATTCAGGAATTGCAAGGGGTTGCAGAGCTCCTGCGGGCCTTTGATGTTGAGCTTTAACGCGGCGGCAAACGTCACACTCAGAAACATAAAGAGCAATATCTCGCTTCATATTAGGCCACCAGTATCTCTGACAAATGTCACGGTACATCTTTGTGCTACCAGGATGAATTGACAGAGGAGTGTCATGAGCTTCCATCATAACGTGTTCTCTCTCATCTTTGAACTTAGGTACGAAGAGACGGTGTTGGAAAAATAGGATCCCATCATTATCAAGATGGAACTCCGACGGTTTTCCTTTTTCAAGGTATCGCTTGATCCTTTCAACTTTAGAGTCATACCGTTGCATAGTTTTGATGCTGTGTTCTAAATCTGGTTCGACAACGAGGGTATTGAGATAACCCTGTGGAACAATATGGAGGTTCAATTTACCAAACTCTTCATAAAGAAGAGGTTGTGATTCCTGAACCATATGGTTGCTGCAATAAGCCTTGCGGCTCAAAGCATCGGCCATTACATTTGCCTTGCCAGGGGTGTATGAGATATTCATATCATAATCGGCTATTGTCTCGAGCCATCTTTGTTGACGAAGGTTCAGATCCGGTTGAGTATATAAATACTTCAAACTTTGATGATCCGTATATATCTCGCAACGGTTACCGAGAAGGTAATGTCGCCATAGCTTCAGGGCATAAATAACCGCAGAAAGTTCGAGATCGTGCACTGGGTAATTTTCTTCGTGGGGACGCAATTGTCGGGAGGCATAAGCAATCACCTTGCGTTCTTGCATTAGGACACAGCCTAATCCTTGACGGGAGGCATCACAGTATATTACGAAATCCTTTTGGGAATCCGAGGGTGCTAATACTGGGGCAGATGTCAATTTATCTTTTAGTGTCTGAAAGCTTTCTTGACATTTTTCTGTCCACTCAAATTTAACACCTTTGTGAAGCAGATTTGTCAATGGTTTTGCAATCTTGGAAAAGTTCTCAACGAATTGACGGCAATAACTAGCAAGTCCGAGAAAACTTCTAACTTGCTTAACATTCTTCGGGGGAGTCCAGTCAAGAATAGCCTGAACTCGTTCGGGGTTAACAGCAATTCCATCCTTGGAAATCACATGTCCAAGGTAAGTTACTTCAGAAAGCCAAAATTCACATTTGGAATACTTGGCATACAACTGGTGTTCTCGAAGCCTTTCTAGTACCAAACGGAGGTGTTCAGCATGTTCTTCTTTATTCTTAGAATAAACCAGAATATCATCCAAATAAACCATGACGAATTTGTCGAGGTAATCCATGAATATATAATTCATCAGACGGGAGAAAGTTGCTGGAGCATTTGTTAGGCCAAATGACATGACTGTGTATTCATAGGAGCCATAACGAGTGACGAATGCAGTCTTGGGAATATCCTCTTCACGGACACGGATCTGGTGATAACCCAACCTCAGGTCGAGTTTAGAGAACACCGATGATCCAGCGAGTTGATCATAAATATCATTGATCCGGGGCAGTGGATATTTATTCTGGATTGTGGCTTGGTTAATGGGCCGATAATCCTGAACCAAACGGTTAGTTCCATCCTTCTTCTTAACGAAGAGTGAAGGTGCTCCCCAAGCAGAGGAACTGGGGCGGATGAAACCACTTTTAAGCGACTTGTCGATTTCTTCCTTAAGCTCGAGTAGGTGATGCGGAGGCATCTTATAAGGTCGCTTGGCAATAGGGACGGTGCCAGGCTTCAAGTCGATGACGAACTCGATAGCTCTAGCCGGGGGTATTCCTGGAAGTTCTTCTGGAAAGACGTCTGGAAAATCTCGAACGACAGGAACGTTCTCGATCCCTTCCAGAGGTGAGGCGTTCAAAGCATTCAGAGCATATATCTGAGCTTCAGCGTCCCGAGTAATGCGTGCGGTATAGTTCACTATCTCATCGGTGGGGTGAATAAGTTGGACGACTTTAGTGGCACAATTGATCGAAGCAATGTGAGCTTTCAACCAATCCATTCCAAGAATGAGGTCTATGGTGGAAGACTTCAAGACGATGGGCGAGGCAAGGAATTCCAATCCTTTAATTTCAACGGTAACGTCAGGTGCTATCACGTCAGCATGACAGTGACCTCCGGGAGTTTTAATGACTAACGGAGTATGCATTTTCTCATATCGAATGCCATGCATAAATGCAAATTTTCCAGAGATGAATGAATGTGATGCTCCTGAATCAAATAAAACAGAAGCAGGTACTGAGTTAACAAGAAGGGTACCCATCACAGTAGCAGGTTGATCCTGGACTTCTTCAATGTCAATGTTGTAAGCGTGTCCACGACCATGTGCAGCAGACCTAGTATTATAGTTGCGGGTCTGGTTGTTGCCACGACCATTGCCACGGCCAGCACGGGGAAAAGCTAACTGATTCTGATTCTGGCGGCAGTCTTTAGCCTGGTGACCTGGTTTGCGGCACTTGAAGCACATACCATCTTCAGGACGAAGAGGAGCATCGTTTTGAATAGCTTGAGCTTTAGGCTGCCTCGGTGGTGGAGGAGGCAGACGTGGTGCAACATAGTTGTTCTTTTGCGTAGAGGCATTGGAACGGAACGCATTGTTGGGAATCCAAACTCGACGCTTCGATGCTGAGCCCGAAGATGAGCCAGCATCACGATAGCGCTTCTGCGAGTCCTTGTATTCCATCTGAGCGGTCTCAACAAGAATAGCCTTGTTCGTCAGAGTTGAAAAGTCATTGAAGTCTTGAGCAGCTAGTGCAAGCTTGAGGTCGGGGTGTAGTCCACTACGAAACTTCTCTTGTCTGTGTGCATCTGTGGCGATGTCTTCTTCAGCATAGCGGGAGAGGTCTAGAAATTCCCGCTGATAAGCTTCGACGGTCTTATTGCCCTGAGTGAGGTTACGGAACTGGGTCTTCATGCGTTCCATAATTGCTTGAGGGATGTAACGTGTACGGAAAGCAGCCTGGAACTCATACCAGGTGATGACTGTTCCAACTGGCAGAGTACGCTTGTGTGTGTCCCACCATTGAGCTGCGGGGCCCTTTAAGAAAAAGGCCACGAAGTTGACGTAGTTGGCAGGGGCGACATTAGCAGACTCCATCTCGTGAGTGATGTCGCGGAGCCAGTCATCAGCATCCAGTGGCTTGTCAGAATTGCGGAACTGCGTTGGGTTGAGTCGCATAAACTCTGTCAAAGTTATTGAAGCTGGGTTCTGGTTCTGGTTGTTCTGATGCGGAAACTGAGTCATGATTCCAACCATGAACTGGCGGTTAAGCTCAAACTGTTGCATCATAGCCGCCATATAGTCTGGCGGTGGTGGGCGTTCAGGGGCACGACCACGACCACGACCACCTGGTCTAACCATCCTGCTAAGTATCAACAGGGGGTAGTTTAGTAAAAGCAATTGCGAGCGTTTAGTGACAAACATGATGTAACTCGACAACAATTTAAAGTAGTGTAACAGATACATAACAGTAGTCGATTAAGACATACAGATCCATACACAGAGTCGGGTACATGCGGACAGCATAACGGCGCAAATTCAAAAGCTAGACATACTAGGCGGCGCGCAGGCACGCGGTAAGGAAGTACAAACGAGACATAGCAAAGGCTACATCAACGTCGGAGAAAACCACCGAAACGGGGTAACTGCAAGTGCTGACGACGAATGTTCGTCGCTGAAAGGTCCTGCGCTCCATGTGCACTCTGATGCAGAATCCGGTCTCGAGCTATAAGAAGAGGTCCACGTGCAGGTGTATGACCTCCAACAGCAGGCCAATCAATACCAGCATACATCTGAGTCCTGCGCGGGTAAAGGATGTGCTCAGAATGTATCCCTGCGCGAACAGCGGGTAGCAACTGCGTCATAGCATCGTAGAGACGAGCTCGAGTGGCAACCAACTCAACGGCAAGAGCCCGAACAGTGCGATCCAGAGCCTGAGTGCACTGAATCAGAACGCGCGGGTCATAGCGACGAGGCTCGAACGGGGCACAGATAGCTGTGTAGTATCCAGTAGCATCTCCAGCAGGGGCATACGAAATGTATCGGAACTCAGAGTCATCCAAGATATCGCTGAACTGTCCTCGGAGACGTGCGACGGCAGAGTAGGCGGCATCATGGACTGCCATCTCAATCGTCACGCCGATACCGTGGAAAAGGTGTAGCTCGGTGTCCGAGTCATTTTGCTGATCATAGATATGAACATCAGCATGGTACTGCTCCTGATTGAACTCGCGGTAATCCTCATAAACCAAGTACTCAGGATACCAACGATAGCCAAGTCTGGTCATGAGAGCGATCAGGACAGCTGGAAACCCAGGGGCATTACGAGCCCAAGTGCGAAGCACAAGCTGTGTCGTAGGACGTGGTGGAAACAAACGGTCCATCTGAAACAGAGGAAATTCAGATTTGTCAAATGACAATGAGAAGTTTAACACAACTCGGAGAGAAAGGTTAAACAAAACAATGAAAAGGAAAATGATTATCAGACTAATCAGATCAATGACAGGGAAATCGCACAGATATCCAGCTCTCCGGGTAGATGGGTTTTACGAGATCCTAAGTGTCGGCGTTAGCAAAATTTATTTAACCCGAGTAGAAGAGAGATCAGAGTCCCAGAGTATAGACGAGGAATAAAAGATCCTAATACCACCCAGTTGGCGACGTGGGCCCGTAAGCCACACAGCCAAGTTAGTAAATTAGTTTTTCGGTTTCTAGACTCAACTTCGGCCAAGGAATTTGGAGGGGGCTTCCTACAGGCAGTCGGCTCTGATACCAACTTGTGGCGCCCCCGACTCAATCGTACACTAATCATACACGCAAACGTGTACGATCAAGCACAGGGACTCACGGGAAGATATCACAACACAACTCTAACACAATTTAAACGGAGGTCCACAATATTACAGACCAGGGATCCGAAGATCCGAATACATAAGTCAGTCATACAAATATTATCTGAGTACAGACATAGTTAGACAAGTTTTGCCTTAAGAAGGCTAGCACAAACAGCGACACTAGATCGAAAGGCGCTGGCCTCCTGCCTGGGAGCCTCCGATCCTACTCCTGGTCATCTGGCTCGATCCAGTAGTAAGTACCCTCTGGACCCTCCTGGTAGTAGGCTCCGGTGGTGGCATCTGGCTCCTGGACTCCATCGTCTGATGTATCATCAAGGTGGGGTATATGGGGAAAGAGAAAGTAAAGCAACCGTGAGTACTCATCCGAAGTACTCAGCAAGCAAGGATCTATACTACATATGCAACATTATCAATGGAGAAAGGCTGTATAAGTGGACTGGGCTGCAGAAATGCCAGAATAGAGAGAAGGCCTAGTCCTATCGAAGACTAGCATCTTCAAACATCTTCACAAGGCCATCATCTTGCAGCAGTAGAAGAGAGTAGAATAGCATTTTATTTAGCAAACATGTTGAAGTACAGCTTAAAGATCCTTCCTCGACTCCCAAGCGAGAAAGCGATCCCGAAGCTTCAATTAAGTAACAAGTATCCAGTTTAAGTAGTAGATCGGGATACACAAACTGAGCGTCCTTTACCGTAGGACCGGCTATCGATAAAAGATTCATCCCTGCAGGGGTGCACTACTGTTACCCAACACGCTCGATCAACTCTGGCCGGACACACTTGCTGGGTAATGCCCGTCCTCGGAAGATCAACACGAAGCAACGCTCTACCTAGGCTCGGCAGAGAGGTCAGCACGCCGGACTAACCTATGCACCCAGAGGTCTCGGGCCATCGCCCTGGGCACCCTGCGTGTTGCGAGACTGGCCGGGGTGCAGGCGCAACACTGAACTCGTCAGTGAAGTATCCAGCCCAATCCCGACAATCAGCCCGCACGGTGAATCGTGACGTCAGACGAGCTTTCGGAGAAACGTACTTCGCAGAGGGTCCCATAACCATTATCCCGCGTGGTGGTAGTGCGTATAGGGCACGTCGACCCACTCAGATCACACACCCAAATCCAATAGGCTCAATTAGTATCACGCGGAGACAATCAGAGTCTCTGATGCTCCACCACAATGTCACACTCGAGTGCCCTTCCGGCACACCCGAAAATCATAGATCCCCAGCGGGTACCCACCAGGGTGGACCTGCCTGTAACAAAGGTCAAGTAATCGTGTGGTCATAACATCAAGGGGGAAACCCGAGGAATCACCCTCGGCGGATTCCACTCGACGAAATCATCAGGGCGAACGTATGAGGTATCACCCTCGAGGTTCACACTGAGGGTTGCACGACAGAGTCGTATCGGAAGTGGAGAAGGAGGAATCACCCTCGATGACCACGACCGAACAGCTACACTGCAGAGTATTCATCGGGAGTGCATTACGAGGTATCACCCTCGGCACTCGATAGTAACTATGCAGAGTCGTACAACTAAGGGGGTGTGAAGTGAGGTGTCGGTCTCTGGTCGACGATCACGTTGATCGGGTCGTCGATGATCAAGCAGGGGCAACAAGGGAAAAGTGGTGGGGTCACTGATGGTTCATTCCAACCTAAACTAAACAGTTTATCATAGGCAGGTAAGGTAGCAATGAACAGGTTACAACAGCAGGCTATGCATCAGAATAGGAGCATACATTAATAGTAGCAAAATCTAATGCAAGCAGGAGAATAGAATGGGCGATATCTGGAATGCTCAAGGGGGGGCTTGCCTGGTTGCTCTGGCAAGAGAGAGGGGTCGTCAACGGGCTGCTCGTCGGTAGAGTAGTTGTACCCGGGTGCAGCGTCGTCGGTCTCAGCGTCTATCAAGAGAGAGAAGGAGGGGGAGAGAAACAATAAATTCACGGCAATAATGCAAACAACATGTATGACATGCCTAAATGATATGCCGGGGTGTTCTACTGCCTAACTAAATGATTTAGTTAATTTAGGAGTTTATTTGGATTTATTTAATTAAAGTTGGGCACTATTCATTTACTGAAAATGGTCTAAAAGTTCAATGTTCTTATAGCTGCGGGTGTCTGACGGGAATACGGAGGGCGTATTCGGGTTCGTATCGGAATTCTGAGCAAGTTTCATGTATAAAGTATTTTCATCGGAGTTACGGATTATTTAATATGATTTTCTAAAGTTTTTATTAATTTCTGGAATTTATTTAATTATTTAAATCAGCATTATCCGAAACAGTGCTGCGATGACATCAGCATAACATCATGCTGACGTCAGCAGGCGTCCTGACAGGGTGGGTCCCACCTGTCATAGACTGTTAGCTTAATTAGGATTAACTAATTAGATTACTGTTTAATTAACACTAATTAGTTAATTAGATTAACCTAATCAGGATTAATTAACTAATTAATTAATTAATTATTTTTATTTTTATTTTTTTATTTTTATTTTTTTTTATTTCCTAAAACATTTTCGGGGCGGGGCCCCACTATCAGCGGGCCAGGGGCCTAACGGGCGCGGGCGACGGGCGCCCGCCCGATACGGCGCAGCGGGCGCGCCGGCGTGGGGGGCGGCGAGGTGAGGCGAGGATGGGACGCGGGCGGAGCGGCGCGAGCGGGCGGTGCGGGGCGCGGTGGTGCAGGGTAGCAGCAGCAGCTTCACAGCGGCAGAAGCAGCAGCGGGGTACGGCTAGGGAGAACGCGAGGCGGAGGCGGGCTCGACGCGGCGCGGGCGTGTGGGCGCGCGCACGGCAGGGGGAGGCGGTGGCCGGAGCGGGCGGCAGCAGGGCGAGCGGCAGCGCGGCGCGGGGAGGCGGAGGCGCGGCGCAGAGCGGGCCGGGCGCGGGCGAGCGAAGGCCGGCGCGGACGCGGCCGGAGCGCGGCGAGCGAGGGGGCCGGAGCGCGCGCGCGCGGGCGAGCGGGCGAGTGCGCAGAGATGGGCGCGGTGAGCTCGAGCGCGGCCGAACCGGCGACGGGAGAGAGTGGGGAGAGGCTGGGGGCCTCACCGGCGTTCGTGAGAAGAGGGGCGGCGAGGCTCGGTGGAGTCGTCGAGGGGGAGGCGTGGATGGGCAGTACCTGCGATGCCTGCGCGTCGGCGGTTGAGCGCTCGGGCGCTGGAGGAATCGGGGGGGGGGGAGAAGGGGGGAAATGTGGATCGTGAGGGGGGCTAGGGTTCGGCCCGTGGCCCATAGCCAGGGGGTGGGAAGTGGGCCGGGGGGGTGGGGGTCCTTTTTTTCTTTTTCTGTTTTCTTTTTCTTTTGTCTTTTTCTTTTATTCATCTCCTGTTTAGTAAATAGTTAGGCCACATATTGAATTTTGTAAAACACAGGAACTGCTCCAACAAATACTAGGCATTACCTAACACTACCAAAAACTAGTTTGGAGACAATAGGAGCTCACACAATTTTTATAATAATTAATATGCATTAATCCTCACTGTTTTAATTATGTTTGTGCCACCTAATTATTTTATTATTTGTTGGTTTCAATTTTAGACTAGCCTCTGCAATATTTGTTATTTATCGAACATTTTAGTTTTTATGTTGGACAACTTTTATATTTCACTTTCATTTAAATTTGAATTTGACTTAGGAGTTGAAATGCAATATGATGCTAATGATGATTATGCACTGTTTATCATGCTGACATGTCATTATCAAAAGTGATTACTGTTGCTAATCACCGGGGGTGTTACAATATATTCTAGGCTTCCAGCCAACAACATCATATACACACATGAAATCTTCACATAAACAACAGCATATATTCTTCACAAGATAGCAAAAGGCAAGTTTGTTACATCATTACATAACAGCAACATATTTCTTGTTCATAATAGCTAGTCCATAGTCCATACTACATAATAAACACATAGTCCGACAAGATAGCAAATAGCTAGTCCGTTACAAAATACATAATAGCAAGTACATACTCCATAACATAGTTCGACAAGTTCATTACATAACATCATATCAAATAGCAAAGAAACAAGTTGATGAATTTTTTGACTCCATCTCTTTCTTCTTCCATCAAGCTATAATAACTTAATCATTTTCCTGGAACAAAGCAAGAGAGAAATGATATGAACTAACAATATATAATTAATGATAACATGATATCAATGCACAAGATTGTAAGGAAGAAAGAATGAACACAAGCCGAATATGAAGATAACTCCTCCGCATGAGAACTTGAAGGTCCACCTCCCGTAGTGCTCATTTCTACAAAACAAACAACACAATAATCAATGATAACATGAGTAACCATGATGTTAAATATGAAACAACAAAGCACACTCAATTGTACCTTCATTGTGAGACATCTTCCAACGATACCAATCTTGGAGACACATTAAAGCCTCGATAGTTTAAGGCTTAAGTGAAGCTTGGTTAGGTGTTATAACTTTGCGACTCATGCTAAAGGCCTACTCCGAAGCAACACTAGAAATGGGGACAGCAAGAACATCCCGAGCCATTGAAGCAAGCTGAGGATATCGCATAGATGATTTGCTCCAAAATTCCAAGACATCCAACTTGTCATTCAATTTTCTAGGTGTTTCTTCCAAGTAAAGATCCAATTGAGACCTCTCTACATTTGTGCATTGAGATTGTATGTAATTCTCATAGTCATTGAACATATCAGCAACATCTCCCCGATTTCTGATACGTCTCCATCATATCTACTTTTCCAAACTCTTTTGCCCTTGTTTTGGACTCTAATTTGCATGATTTGAATGGAACTAACCCGGACTGATGATGTTTTCAGCAGAATTGCCATGGTGTTATTTTTGTGCAGAAATCAAAGTTCTCGGATTGACCTGAAAATTTACGAATAATTTTTGTGGAATATATAAAAAATACTGGCACAAGAATTAACCAGAGGGGGTCCACCCAGAGGCCACAAGCCTCGGGGGCGCGCCTAGAGGGCTTGTGGTCCCCCTGGACCTCCTCCGACCTCAACTCCAACTCCATATAACCCTATTCGGGGAGAAAAAAATCAGAGAGAAGGATTCATCGTGTTTTACGATACGGAGCCGCCGCCGCCTCCTGTTCTTCATCGGGAGGGCTGATCTGGAGTCCGTTCGGGGTTTGGAGAGGGGGATTCGTCGCCATCATCATCACCAACCTTCATCCATCACCACTTTCATGATGCTCACCGCCGTGCGTGAGTAATTCCATCGTAGGCTTGCTGGACGGTGATGGGTTGGATGAGATTTATCATGTAATTGAGTTAGTTTTATTAGGGTTTGATCCCTAGTATCCACTATGTTCTGAGATTGATGTTGCTATGACTTTGCTATGCGTAATGCTTGTCACTAGGGCCCGAGTGCCATGATTTCAGATCTGAACCTATTATTGTTTCATGAATATATTTGTGTTCTTGATCCTATCTTGCAAGTTGTAGACACCTATTATGAGTTATGATCCGCATACCCCAAGGTGACAATAATTGGGATTCTTTCCGGTGATTACCGTAGTTTGAGGAGTTCATGTATTCACTAAATGCTAATGCTTTGGTCCGGTTCTCTATTAAAAGGAGGCCTTAATATCTCTTAGTTTCCATTAGGACCCCGCTGCCACGGGAGGGTAGGACAAAAGATGTCATGCAAGTTCCTTTCCATAAGCACGTATGACTATATACGGAATACATGCCTACATTATATTGATGAATTGGAGCTAGTTTTGTGTCACCCTAGGTTATGACTTCTACATGATGAATATCATCCAACACAATTATCATTGCTGATCCATTGCCTACGAGCTTTTCACATATTGATCTTTGCTAAGTTACTTTCGTTGCTACTGCTGTTACAATCATTATAAAATTGCTACTGTTACTTTTGCCACTGTTACCGTTACTTCCATACTACTTTGCTACTAAATACTTTGCTGCAGATATTAAGTCTTTCAGGTATGGTTGAATTGACAACTCAACGTCTAATACTCGTGAATTTTCTTTGGCTCCCCTTGTGTCGAATCAATAAATTTGGGTTGAATACTCTACCCTCAAAAACTGTTGCGATCCCCTACACTTGTGGGTTATCAAGACCTTTTTTATGGCACCGTTGCCGGGGAGCATAGCTCTATTCTCTGAGTCACTTGGGATTTATATCTGTTGATCACTATGAGGAATCTGAAATATACCAGAACCAAGATTTTCCCCTCTACTACGAGGGGAGGTAAGGAACTGCCATCTAGCTCTGCACTTGATTCACCTTCTGTTTTGAGTAAGCTTGCGACACCTACACCTGCTATTCATTCTGATATGTCGCAAGTAATTGATGATGCTACTTCTGCTATGCATGATGCTTATGATGATACTACTGCTTGATAATACTGTTCCACTAGGTGAATTTTGATGACCCACAAGTATAGGGGATCTATCGTAGTCCTTTTGATAAGTAAGAGTGTCGAACCCAACGAGGAGCAGAAGGAAATGACAAGCGGTTTTCAACAAGGTATTCTCTCAAAGCACTGAAATTATCGGTAACAGATAGTTGTGTGATAAGATAATTCGTAACGGGTAACAAGTAACAAAAGTAACTAAGGTGGCCCAATTCTTTTTGTAGCAAAGGAAAAGCCTGGACAAACTCTTATATAAAGCAAAGCGCTCCCGAGGACACATGGGAATTACTGTCAAGCTAGTTTTCATCATGCTCATATGATTCACGTTCGTTACTTTGATAATTTGATATTTGGGTGGACCGGTGCTTGGGTGCCACCCTTACTTGGACAAGCCTCCCACTTATGATTAACCCCTCTCCCAAGCATCCGCAACTACGAAAGAAGAATTAAGATAAATCTAACCATAGCATGAAACATATGGATCCAAATCAGCCCCTTACGAAGCAACGCATAAACTATGGTTTAAGATTCTGTCAGTCTAGCAACCCATCATCTACTTATTACTTCCCAATGCCTTCCCCTAGGCCCAAATCATGGTGAAGTGTCATGTAGTAGACATTCACATAACACCACTAGAGGAAAGACAACATACATCTCATCAAAATATCGAACGAATACCAAATTCACATGATTACTTATAACAAGACTACTCCCATGTCCTCAGGAACAAACGTAGCTACTCACAAAACATATTCATGTTCATAATCAGAGGGGTATTGAATAGCACTAAGGATCTGAACATATGATCTTCCACCGAATAAACCAACTAGCATCAACTACAAGGAGTAATCAACACTACTAGCAACCCAAAGGTACCAATCTGAGGTTTTGAGACAAATATCGGATAGAAGAGATGAACTAGGGTTTGAGAGGAGATGGTGCTGGTGAAGATGTTGATGGAGATTGACCCCCTCTCGATGATAGGATCATTGGTGATGACGATGGCTTCGATTTCCCCCTCCCGGAGGGAAGTTTCTTCGGCAGAACAGCTCCGCCGGAGCCCTACATTGGTTCTGCCCAGGTTCCACCTCGAGACAGCGGCGCTTCGTCCCGAAAGCTTCCTTTTGATTTTTTCTAGGTCAAAACACATCATATAGCAGAAGATGGGCATCGGGGGCTTGCCAGGTGGCCCACAAGGTAGGGAGGCGCGCCTAGGGGGTAGGGCGCGCCCCCCACCCTTGTGGCTGCCTAGTGGGTCCCCTCAGGTGCTTTATTCTCCCAATATTTTTTATATATTCCAAAATAATTCTCCGTGAAGTTTCAGGATTTTTGGAGTTGTGCAGAATAGGTTTCTCGGATTTGCTCCTTTTCCAGCCCAGAATTCCAACTGCCGGCATTCTCCTTCTTCATATAAACCTTGTAAAATAAGAGAGAAAAGGCATAAGTATTGTGCTAGAATGTGTAATAACAGCCCATAATGCAATAAATATCAATATAAAAGCATGATGCAAAATGGACGTATCAACTCCCCCAAGCTTAGACCTCGCGTGTCCTCAAGCGAAAGCCGAAATCGAAAAATATGTCCACATGTTTAGAGATAGAGGTGTCGATAAAATAAAATAAGGACATGAGGGCATCATGATCATCTTTAGAACAACAACAAATATTGTCATATAGTTTCTTATGCTAAAATAACAATTCGTTCACAAGGTAAAGTATGAATCAGAAACTTCATTGAAAACTAACAAACTATGATCTCAGTCATTGAAGCAATTGCAATTTATCATAACATCGGAAAGAGTCAATTCAAGAGCTTTTCAGCAAGTCCACATACTCAACTATCATTTAATCTTTCACAATTGCTAACACTCACACGATACTTATGGGTTCGAAGCCTCAGTCGGACACAGAGAAAGATAGGGGCTTATAGTTTAACCTCCCAACCTTTTACCTCAAGGGTAATGTCAACAATAATACTTTATGATAACCTACATCCGAGTGGATATATATATCTGGATCCTTCTCCAACACATAGTGCTTGTCAAAAGAAAACGTATAAAAAGGAAAGGTGAAGATCACCATGACTCTTGTATAAGAGTAAAAGATAAAAGTAAAAGATAGGCCCTTCGCAGAGGGAAGCAGAGGTTGTCATGCGCTTTTATTGTTGGATGCACAAAATCTTAATGCAAAAGAACGTCACTTTATATTGCCGCTTGTGATAAGGAACTTTATTATGCAGTCCGTCGCTTTTATTTCTTCCATATCACAAGTTCGTATAAAGCTTATTTTCTTCATGCTAATAGATCATACATATTTAGAGAGCAATTTTTATTGCTTGCACCAATGACAACTTACTTGAAGGATCATACTCAATCCATAGATAGGTATGGTGGACTCTCATGGCAAAACTGGTTTAAGGGATGTTTGGATGCACAAGTAGTATCTCTACTTGGTGCAAAGGATTTGGCTAGCACAAGAGGGAAAAGCAAGCTCAACATGTTGTAGGATCCAAGACACTGTAACTTCTATTCGGATATACGAAAACATAACCCATTATGTTGTCTTCCTTTTCCAACATCAACTTTTTAGCATGTCATATTTTATTGAGTGCTCACAATTACAAAAGATGTCTAAGATAGTATATTTATATGTGAAACCTCTCTTTCTTTATTACTTCCTATTAATTGCAACAATGACCAAATCTATGTTTGTCAACTCTCAACAACTTTTATTCATCATACTCTTTATATGTGAAGTCATTACTCTCCATAAGATCATTATACGATCTTTTTATTCTTTCTTTTATTTATTCCCTCAAGATCATAGCAAGCAAGCAAAGCCCTCAACTCAAAACTACTCTTTATTATATATAACTCAGGGACTCGATTACATAGATAGATCTCGAAACAAAACTCAAAGCTAGATCATACTAAAACTTTATTCTACTAGATCAAAATATAACCAAAAGGATCGAACTAAGAAAAATGGTAAAAGTAAAGGTGTGATGGTGATACGATACCGGGGCACCTCCCCCAAGCTTGGCAGTTGCCAAGGGGAGTGCCCATACCCATGTATTTAGATCTCTTTCTTCGGAGGTGGTGATGATGGAGTTGTTGATGTATCCATCAGCTTTATTAAGGCACCTTTCAGGGCTTGCAATTCCCGGAGCACTTGTTGGAGCGTATTTGCATTCTTCTGGATCCCCTCCAAAAGATGCTTATTTTCAGGCCACCAAGAACCTTTCCCTGCATTACTTTCACTTGGACGGGATATGTCCCAATTGGAGGTTATATGCATACGTGGGGTGTTCTCCACTCCGTAATTATGAACCAAATTATGAAAGTTGTTCTGATCTAACCTGTGTAAGGGCCTCCTAGGGGGAAGCCCTTCTAGAACCTCTTGGTCTTCATGGTTGTTTGTAGTGCCTATTGCTTGATGGGGATTTGGAATAGTGGAGATGCCCGCCAGAGTACCTCTCTCCAATGCCGGAGGCTGTTCCTCAAGCGATTCTCCTTCATCCTCCTCCATCGTGGCTTCCTCGGCATTCTCCCTTCTAAGTTCCATCTGCATCAACCAAGCATCACCGTCCGCGTTGTTGGAGGAGGAGGACGACATGATGCCTGGCCTTGAAAACTCTGGCAGAAAACAACTCAAAACAAAAACAGGAGATTTTGCCGTGGTACGGTGGTCGAAACCTTCGAAAGATTATATAATGAATTTTTACCGACTAAAAGAAGTGTTGTGCAAGAAAACGGAGTCCGTAGGGCACACGAGGTGGTGGCAAGGGTGGGGGGCACGCCCAGGGGGGTAGGGTGCGCCTCCCTGCCTTGTCGCTTCCTCGTGCACTTTTCGGACTACTTTTAATTTTCCTATTTTTTTATATTCCAAAACAGAGAAAAATTGCCATTAGAACAGTTTTGTAGTCGGTTTACTTACCGTACCACATACCTATTCCTTTTTGGAGTCTAAAACATTCTGGAAAGTGTCCCTTATGTACTCTTCCGGTGTTATGGTATTAATAATATTTGTCTCAACATTTATGGGAGTACCTGAAATATAATGTTTGATTCTTTGACTGTTTACCACCTTCGGGTTGGTGCCTTCGTCATTGTTGATCTTAATGGCACCGGAACGATAGACCTCTTCGATAATGTAAGTACCTTCCCATTTAGAGAGAAGCTTTCCTGCAAAAAATCTTAAATGAGAGTTGTATAGCAAAACATGATCACCTACATTAAACTCACGCTTTTGTATCCTTTTGTCATGCCATCTTTTAACTTTTTCTTTAAACAACTTGGCATTTTCATAAGCTTGGGTTCTCCATTCATCAAGTGAGCTAATGTCAAATAACCTCTTCTCACCGGCAAGTTTAAAATCATAGTTGAGCTCTTTAATAGCCCAATACGCTTTATGTTCTAGTTCTAGAGGTAAGTGACATGCTTTTCCATAAACCATTTTATACGGAGACATACCCATAGAGTTTTTATAAGCAGTTCTATAAGCCCATAATGCATCATCAAGTTTCTTAGACCAATTCTTTCTAGATCTATTAACAGTCTTTTGCAAAATTAATTTAATCTCTCTATTGGTCAATTCTACTTGACCACTAGACTGAGGGTGATATGGAGATGCAATTCTATGGTTGACATAATATTTAGCAAGCATTTTACGGAAAGCACCATGAATAAAATGTGAACCACCATCAGTCATTAAATATCTAGGGACTCCAAACCTCGGAAAAATAACTTCTTTAAGCTTCTTAATAGAAGTGTTATGATCAACACTACTAGTTGGAATAGCTTCTACCCACTTAGTAACGTAATCAACAGCAACTAAAATATGTGTATACCCATTAGAGGAAGGAAAAGGTCCCATATAATCAAAGCCCCAAACATCAAATGGTTCAATAACAAGTGAATAATTCATAGGCATTTCCTGACGTCTACTAATATTGCCAATTCTCTGGCATTCATCACAAGACAAGACAAACTTACGGGCATCCTTGAAGAGAGTAGGCCAATAAAAACCAGATTGCAATACCTTGTGTGCAGTTATATCTCCAGCATGGTGTCCTCCATAAGCTTCGGAGTGGCACTTGCGTAGGATCTGTTCCTGTTCATGCTCAGGTACACAATGTCTAATAACACCATCTACTCCTTCTTTATAAAGGTGTGGGTCATCCCAAAAGTAATGTCTTAAATCATAGAAAAACTTTTTCTTTTGCTGGTATGTGAAACTAGGTGGTATAAATTTAGCAACAATGTAATTAGCATAATCAGCATACCATGGAGTATTACGAGAAGCGTTTATGACAACTAATTGCTCATCAGGAAAGCTATCATCAATAGGCAGTGGGTCATCAAGAACATTTTCTAACCTAGACAAGTTGTCTGCAACGGGGTTCTCAGCTCCCTTTCTATCAATAATATGCAAATCAAATTCTTGCAGTAAGAGAACCCATCTAATAAGTCTAGGTTTAGCATCTTTCTTTTCCATAAGGTATTTAATAGCAGCATGATCAGTGTGAACAGTTACTTCGGAATCAACAATATAAGATCTGAACTTATCACAAGCAAAAACAACTGCTAAAAATTCTTTTTTAGTAGTAGCATAGTTTCTTTGGGCACTGTCTAGAGTTTTACTAGCATAATGAAAAACATTCAATTTTTTATCAACTCTTTGTCCTAGAACAGCACCAACAACATAATCACTAGCATCACACATAATTTCCAAGGGTAGATTCCAATCAGGTGGTTGAACAATGGGTGCAGAAATCAAGGCTTTCTTAAGTATTTCAAATGCTTCTACACAATCATCATCAAAAACAAAAGGAACATCTTTTTGCAAGAGATTAGTGAGAGGCCTAGGAATTTTAGAGAAGTCTTTAATAAACCTCCTATAGAAACCAGCATGACCAAGGAAACTTCTTATACCTTTGATATCTTTAGGACATAGCATCTTTTCAATAGCATCTACTTTAGCTTTATCAACTTCAATACCTCTTTCAGAAATTTTATGCCCCAAGACAATACCTTCATTAACCATAAAGTGGCACTTCTCCCAATTCAAGACAAGATTAGTTTCTTCACATCTCTGCAAAACTCGATCAAGGTTGCTTAAGCAATCATCAAAAGAAGTTTCGTAAACGGAGAAATCATCCATGAAAACCTCAACAATCTTTTCACAAAAGTCAGAGAATATAGCAGTCATACATCTTTGAAAGGTAGTAGGTGCATTGCATAAACCAAAAGGCATACGTCTATAAGCAAAGGTACCAAAAGGGCAAGTAAAAGTGGTCTTTTCTTGGTCCTCTTTTGACACAGGTATTTGAGAAAAACCAGAATAACCATCTAGAAAGCAAAAATGTGTATGTTTGGATAATCTTTCTAGCATTTGATCAATAAAAGGTAGAGGGTAATGATATTTTCTAGTAGCTTTGTTTAATTTGCGAAAATCAATTACCATTCTATAACCTGTAACAATTCTTTGTGGAATCAATTCATTCTTATCATTAGGAACAACAGTAGTGCCTCCCTTCATAGGGACACAATGAACAAGACTTACCCATCTACTATCAACAAAAGGATAATATATACCTGCCTCCAGAAGTTTTAGTATTTCATTTCTTACCACTTCCTTCATCTTAGGATTTAACCGTCGTTGGTGATCAACAACTGGTTTAGCATCAGGCTCCATATTAATTTTGTGCTGACATAGAGTGGGACTAATGCCCTTAAGATCATCAAGAGTATATCCAATAGCAGCACGGTGCTTCGTCAGAGTTTTCAATAATTTCTTTTCTTCATGCTCTGAAAGGTTAGCACTTATAATAACAGGATATATCTTCTTTTCATCAAGATAAGCATATTTCAAAGTATCAGGTAATTGTTTAAGCTCAAACACGGGATCACCCTTGGGTGGAGGAGGATCTTCAAGGATTTCAACAGGCAAATTGTGTTTCAAAACAGGCATTTGGTTAAAGAATATTTTGTCTAATTCCTTTCTTTCATTCATAAACATATCATTTTCATGATCTAGCAAATATTGTTCTAAAGGATCGGTAGGAGGCATGGCAATAGAAGCAAGACCAATGATTTCATCCTTACTAGGCAATTCCTTATCATGGGGTTGTCTACGAAATTTAGAGAAATTAAAATCATGAGACACATCCCCAAAGCTTACAGTAACAATTTCTTTCTCACAGTCTATCCTAGCATTAACAGTATTCAAGAAAGGTCTACCAAATATAATGGGACAAAAATCATCTTGTGGGGAACTAAGAACAAGAAAATCAGTAGGGTATTTTATTTTCGCACACAAGACTTCAACATCTCTAACAATCCCAATTGGTGATATAGTATCTCTATTAGCACGTTTAATAGTAACATCAATATCTTCTATCTCAGGAGGTGCAATATCATTCATAATTTCTTGATATAAGGTATAAGGAATTGCACTCACACTAGCACCCATATCACATAAGCCATGATAACAATGATCTCCTATTTTAACAGAAACAACAGGCATGCCAACAACGGGCCTATGTTTATCTTTAATATCAGGTTTAGCAATTCTAGCAGCTTCACCACAGAAATAAATAACATGCTCATAAATATTATCGACCAAGAGATCTTTAACCATAGCAATACTAGGTTCAACTTTAATTTGTTCAGGGGGTGTAGGTGTTCTAATATTACTCTTACGAACCACAGTTGTCGGTGCAACAAACCCTGGGTCTGTTGCCCAGACTGTGCACAGGCACGGGGACGAGATTGAAGCACCAACCCAAGTCAGAATACAAGGGACTAAGAGGTTCAAAGGACTAACATGCAGATCAGAGGGACCAAGATCAAGCCAAAGAAGCAAGGCACCATCAGGAGAAGGGCCTCCTTTGCTGGGCAGGCAAGCTCGGCAAGGGGCGAGGCCACCCCCGGAAGACGACGTCCAAGACGTCCCGGCAGGGCCTGCCGGGGCACACAGAGGCAAAACCACCTCACCAACTACTCCACCATGACCCACGTTGTCAATCAGTGCGGTGTCGAACCGCGGAGTGACTAAGTGGCAGCCATTCACCACATGGTAGCCTCTCCCCACAGGAAACACCTGCAGATGACACCCATCCTGCGACGTGTCAAGCGAGCAGGCGTGGAGCTGGCGAGATAGCCCGGCAAGCCTTGTCGCGCAACCAACGATGTGACGTTGAGCGGTGCATTTAATGTGCCCTGTCAGCCCGCAGAGTTAGGTATGATGGCACTGTTTGCTATCTTATCAGTGCATAATGACTGTTTTGCCATTGTGGTGACCCCTTAATCTATAAAAGGCAACCGTAGAGAGGGTTAGAAGGTTGGGTAAGTCAGACCCCCATACGCGCGTAGCCACTGCCGCCCTGAGGCAACCCTTGCCGGGCAAGTGTACTACGCTCCACCACCACCTTTCCACCATCAATCCACCAAAGCAGGAGTAGGGTTTTATGCCTCACGGCGGCCCGAACCTGGGTAAAAATGCATGTGTGATCTCTGTCGTGCTGCCACACGCTCGTCTGCTCTTTGTGCAACGCGACGCCCCCCTGCCGAACCAGCAAGGGGCCTCCTGGTCCCATAGGTGGCTGTGGTTTCCCGTGACATCTTTGGCGTGCCAGGTAGGGGGACCGCTTGCGCGAACCTGAAGGCGTGTGTAGCGTGTTACCTTCATCACCATCAGCATCTTCGACGACGCCATCGACCATGGTGCCCAAGAAGAAACCCGGTTCTTCGGCTCGTCCTTCCACCTCGAAGGCTCCGCCGCCCGCGGCCTCTAAAGCTGCGGGGGGTGCGGAGACACGCTAGGACGCGGACGCTGCTGGGGATATGGTCGGAGCAGGCGGCGCATTCACCACTTCCCCCGTGGCCGACGCAGGAGCAGGAGACATCAGAGGAGAGCAGCATCAGCAACATCCCGACGGCCACGCTCCACAAGGTCCGAGTGAAGGGGTTACTCCATCTGCGCCCCTTTCGCCCGCGGACGGGCACAGCCGCAGCAACGGCGCTCGGGCCGGGGCGAATCACCGCCCTCCGACCGCTCCCACCACGGGTGCGGTCGCAACGCGTGCACCTCCCCCGGGACGGGTCGACCAAGCCGCTGCACCCGACGGAGCCACTGGCCCTCGAGCGCCTTCGCCGCACCACCCTGCCATCCAGGTGGTCGCCCCGCAGCAGCGAGGGCGCAGTGCTGCCGCCACTGGCACCGTCAGGAGCTGAGCGATGGTGCAATCGACTTCATCATCACCCATGCCAAGTACAGCCTCGGAGGCCATGGCGCGGGCTCAGCTGCTGCTGAGGTTTCCGCCAGCGGCCGAGCAAATGGACGAATGACGTGCCACCATCCAGAGTCTGCTCGGTTTCACCGAAGCTGGGGGCTCATGGCGAGCTGGCCCGCCACGGCCGCCCCAAGAGACAGCAACGGCTCATGGTGCTGATCGTACAGAAGGGGCCATCCCCACGGTGCAGTCCCCGCCACGGCAGCCAGCGCGAGCGCAATAGAATCAAGACCCCGACGACATCTCGATGGCCTCTTTTGACCCTCAAGTGCGTCCAGGCCAACGACGAGCCCCGAAGGATAGGCGGAGAGGAGATACACACGCTGTTGTCCGCGACGACCTCCGCCGGACCGATGGGTGCGACGGCCCCGACGTCGACGAGCCCGCGCTCGGTATTGGCGGGTGCCTACCTTTCGAGGTTGGCTGCCCTGCCTTTACCCATGAGCTGCGGCAA
The DNA here is from genome assembly GCA_011799875.1 of Thinopyrum elongatum. Classification (NCBI taxonomy): domain Eukaryota; kingdom Viridiplantae; phylum Streptophyta; class Magnoliopsida; order Poales; family Poaceae; genus Thinopyrum; species Thinopyrum elongatum. The sequence continues at coordinate 478,174,974 of CM022298.1, read as the reverse complement.
GTCCATTGGCCGTCCGTTCGCATGTTCAAGCCAGAGATACGTGAGAAGTATGATGGGAGGCTGAACCCGGTAAAGTTCCTAAGCATCTACACCATCGCTGTTCAGGCTGCCGGGGGAAGAGATGAGAAGGTTTTCGCCAACTACTTTCCTTTGGCCCTCAAGTCCAATGTGAGGTCTTGGCTGATGCACCTGCCGGAGAACTCCATTTCGTCATGGGCAGACCTGTGCCATGAGTTCATCGGTGCCTTCACCGGTGGCCACCAAGAGCCGGGCCAACCCAACGACTTGCAGCTTCTCCAATAAAAGGAAGGAGAGACCCTCCGTAAGTATTTACAGAGATTCAGCAAAGTTCATAGAAATATCCCAAATATCCATCTGGCAGCCATGATAGCCGCCTTCCAGTCCAATGTGCGCAACCCCTAGATTCGTTCCAAGATGAACGTACGGTTGCCCAAGACTATGAAGGAGCTCTACACGTTGGTGGATAAGTGTGCTTGGATGGAGGAGGGAAGAAAGTTGCCCGGAGAGGAAGATTGCACCAATATTGATTAAGAGGATGAGGATGAACCAACCAGCCAGAAGAAGAGCAAGAAGCGAAGTAAGAAGCGAAGGGATAAGGCAGTAATGACTGTTGAAGGATCGGGTATGCCTAGTACTGGCAAGAAGGCCAAAGCTGAGGCCCCCGGCAAGGAAGCTGCCGTGTGCGCTGACTGCCGGAAAGCCCCTGCTGCCGAGAAAGCCGGGAAAGGTGATGGGCCATATTGCAAGATTCATCGGACCAAGGGCCACGACGTTCAAGAGTGTTATCAGGTTGAGCAGCTTGTCAAAAGACAGAAAGCAGAGTATGAGAAGTGTGACAAGGAAAAGGGTTAGAATGTTAATAGCGGCAAGGGCCGAGGTGGTGAAGTAAATCACCCCGGCAAACCCTTTCGGAACCAAGGAAAACTCGCCAGAGGTCGAGAGAAGGAAGCCTGTGGTGATGAGAGTGATGGAGGGGATGAAGAGGAAACCAGTGAGCAAGAGTTTCAGAAGGCCACCGACGCCCTGTGCATTTACGGGGGGTGCATCTCTGCACACCTCTCACCGCCAACTCAAGCGGTGGGCGCGAGAAGTCAATGCCGTGGAGCCAGCACCTGAGGCCCGGAAGCCGCTCAAGTGGTCCCGTATGCCCATCATCTTTGACGAGGAGGATCATCCTAGCCGTACCACTGCGGTAGGGTGTTTGCCATTGTTGGTCTCCCCAACAATCTGCAACCTCAAGGTCACGAAGATGTTGGTGGACGGCGGGGCCGGGTTGAATCTGATTTCCCCAGCAGTTATCAGCAAGCTTCAGATAGCAGAGGAAGAACTGGAGGTTACCGGCACGTTTCAAGGAGTTAATCCTGGCAGGAGCCGTCCTAAGGGAAAGATCATGTTGCCGGTAACGTTTGGGGGAGAACTGAACTACCGGACTAAGAGGATTGTATTTGATGTGGTTGATCTCCCCCTACCATACAATGAGATTCTTGGACGCCCGGCCCTGGCTAAGTTCATGGCAGCATCTCACTATGCCTACAACACCTTGAAGATGCCTGGGCCACTGCGAGTCATCACCATCCCATCAGATGAGAAGGATGCAATCATTTGTGTGGATAAGATGTACCGGGATGCAGTCGCAGCAGAGGCAGCGGCAGCAGCAGTTCCCGCTAAGGAAAGCAAAGGAAAGAAGAGGGATTGCAGGGACTCCGGCAAAGAGTCCGGGAAGCGTGCCCCCACCGAGTGCACAACACCCGTTGACGACGTGCCGGAGTGTTCCAATGGCAAGAGATCCAAGGTCGCTGCACCCCAAGTGAAGAAGGTCCCGGCAGGGCTGGCTGGCGTTGATGGTACTTTCACTATCAGCGCCAGCCTCGATGACAAATAGGAAAGCGCACTTGTTGCCTTCCTGCGGGCGAATATCAATGTGTTTGCCTGGCAACCATCTGATATCCCCGGTGTTCCCAGGGAGGTAATCGAGCACCACCTTGCTGTCTGCCCACATGCCCGACCTGTCAAGCAGAAAGTACGGAAGCATGCCTTGGAGAGGCAGCAGTTCATTGCGGAAGAGATCAAGAGACTAAAGGCAACTGGATTGGTAAGAGGAGTACTGCATCCCACGTGGTTGGCAAACCCAGTGGTAGTCCGGAAGGCTAACGGGAAGTGGAGGCTTTGCATAGATTTCACAGATCTCAACAAGGCTTGCCCGAAGGACCTGTTTCCCTTGCCCCGTATCGATCAGATTGTGGATTCCACTTCAGGTTGTGATTTGCTCTCCTTTCTGGATGCGTATTCTGGGTATCACCAGATCTTCATGTCCAAGGAAGATGAAGAGAAGATGTCGTTCATCACTCCATGTGGTACGTACTATTTTGTCCGCATGCCATTCGGATTAAAGAGTGCCGGGTCCACTTTTGCAAGGGCAGTCCAGATTGGTTTTGAGCCACAGTTGCACAGAAACATAGAAGCCTATATGGGTGATATTGTGGTCAAGACCAAGGATAGGGCCACCCTTATTCAAGATTTGGAGGAGACGTTTGCTAATCTGCGCAAAATCAATTTGAAGCTCAACCCGGAGAAGTGTGTATTTGGTGTTCCCTCCGGCAAGTTGCTTGGGTTCTTTGTATCCCATCATGGGATCGAAGCCAATCCCGACAAGATCAAGGCTATCGAGCAGATCCAAGCACCAAGGACAATTAAGGATGTGAGGCGTCTGACAGGATGCATTGCCGCGCTAAGCAGATTCATCTCCAAGTCTACCGAGCGCGCCCTGCCGTTCTTCAAAATTTTGAAGAAGGCGGGACCCATGAAGTGGACCCCGGAAGCAGATGCAACTTTGCAAGAGTTGAAGGCCTACTTGTCCTCCGTGCCTACCTTGGTCGCTCCCAAACCCCAGGAGCCGTTGCTGCTGTACTTAGCGGCAACCAACCAAGTAGTCAGTGCAACTTTGGTAGCGCAGCGAGAAGTGGATGAGGCAGAGAGTGAGCAGAGACCGGCAGAGTCAGAGAAGGATCAGGACAGCAATGAGCACGGCAACGAGAGCAACCCCAAGGACGCGGCAAGGAAGAAAGTGGTGCAGCGCCCAGTGTACTTCATCAGCTCCTTATTACAGGGGGCTAGATCGAGGTACTCTGGCGTGCAAAAGTTGATTTTTGGTCTCATCATGGCCTCAAGGAAACCGCGCCACTACTTCCAAGCCCATGAGATCACGGTTGTCACTCGTTTCCCATTGCAACAGATACTCCAAAACCCTGAGGCTATCGGCAGAATAGTGGAGTGGGCTTTGGAGTTATCCAGTTTTGGTTTGAAGTTTGAAAGCACGTCAACTATTCAGAGCAGGGCATTGGCAGAGTTTATTGCAGAATGGACGCCAACCCCTGATGAGGAAGTGACGGAGACAGCTATCCCCGACAAGGAATCGCCCCAAGAATGGATTATGTATTTTGATGGTGCTTTTTCCCTACAAGGTGGAGGAGCTTGCGTGCTTCTTGTTGCCCCCTCCGGGGAGCACTTGAGGTACGTCGTCCAAATGCATTTTGCTCGGGAAGAAGCAACCAACAACACAACAGAATATGAAGGGCTCCTTGCCGGGCTCAGGATTGCAGTTGAATTGGGAATTAAGAAGCTGATCATTCGAGGAGATTCACAGCTTGTGGTGAGACAAGTTAACAAGGATTACCAAAGTCCATTGATGGAGGCATACGTCGAGGATGTGAGGAGATTGGAGGAGCACTTTGACGGATTGCAAACAGAGCACGTACCCCGTGCGGAAAACAGCATAGCTGATCATCTGTCAAAGTGTGCTGCGTAGAAGCTCCCTGTGGAACCAGGGACTTTTGTTCTCCATCTCACTCAGCCCTTCGTATCCCCAGCAACAATGGCTCGGAAAACTAGAAATTTGGACTCCGGTAAGCCTCTCCCGGTAGAGCCGTCTGCTCCTGGCAGAGACCCTGCCGGAAACAACTCCTCACAGTCTGCCGGACCACACCCTCCAGCGGGCCCATGGACCCCGCAAACGAGGCATGTGCTCCCGCAGCAGAGGAGGTACCGCTAGTCCTCGTTGCCGAGCCCCAGGCTCCAACTTGGGCAAGGCACATTGTCCACTTCCTCCAAACCAGAGAGCTTCCCGGCAACCAAGACGAAGCTGAAAAAGTAGCCCGGAGGGCCAGTATGTATCAGTTTGTCGATGACACTCTGTACAGAAGGAGGCCCAACGGTGTGAAATTAAAGTGTGTCTGCCGGGAAGAAGGAAAGGAACTGCTGGCTGAGATACACAAAGGCATGTGTGGCTCCCACATTGGATCAAGGGCACTAGTTGGGAAAGCATTCCGGCAAGGATTCTATTGGCCCACAGCCCTCCAAGATGCGGTCGAGCTAGTCACAAATGTGAAGCCTGCCAGTTCCATTCCAAGAAAACCCACCTGCCTACCCAAGCTCTTCAAACAATCCCTCTATCATGGCCATTTTCGGTCTGGGGGCTCGATATCCTCGGCCCCTTCCCCCGAGCAATCAGGGGCTTTGAATTCTTGTTCGTTGCTACGACAAGTTTACAAAGTGGCCGGAAGTAATTGCCGTGAGAAAGGTGACTGCTCAGTCAGCTATCAGGTTCTTGAAAGAATTGGTGTGTCGTTTTGGAGTTCCGGCAAGGATCATTACTGACAACGGCACCCAGTTCACGAGCCACGCCTTCATGCAATATGTTCATGCCCTCGGATGCAAGATCTCATTTGCCTCTGTGGCACACCCCCGGAGCAATGGGCAAGCTGAGAGGGCGAATGCTGAAGTGCTGCGTGGACTCAAGACAAGAACCTTTGATACACTGCAGAAGCACGACAGGCGATGGATCGAGGAGCTGCCGGTAGTTCTCTGGCCCCTCAGAACGACACCAAACCGAGCTACCGGGCAGACTCCCTTCTCCCTGGTCTACGAGGCAGAAGCAGTTATCCCCACGGAACTCATTTACGGGTCGCCTCGAGTGCTTTCCTACGATGAAGTAGCGCAAGATCAGCACCGGCGTGATGATGCTGTGCTACTTGAGGAGAACCGTCTCCGGGCTGCTATGTGTGCTGCACGCTATCAGCAAGCCCTGCGTCGCTATCATAGCCGCAGGGTTCACGCCCGGTGTTTTGAGGAAGGTGACCTTGTCCTTAGGCGCGTTCAGTCTGCCAAGGGTACAAACAAGTTGTCACCAAAGTGGGAAGGCCCTTACCGGGTAGTGCGAGTCACCAGACCTGGCGCAGTCTGTCTGGAGACCGGAGATGGCATTCAGTTGCAAAACTCATGGAATATTGAGCATCTCCGCAAGTTCTACTCGTAAGGCGCGGCTGTCGGGCCCTGCCCGGCAGCCACCCTTTTGTACAGGCCTTGCCTCAGCTGCATGTAACCCCTTGTACAAAGCCAGGGCGATGACCCTGTGCAAGAGAAAATAAAGAAGCGCTGTGGGGGGCCCCCGACCAAGATTGCATGCATGCATGAGCATTCCAAGATCACTGCATAAGCATTTCATGAGCATTTGCATATGCATATAGATAGGATCGCATCCTGCATTCATTCTCAGCCGCATGAAGCTGCAGGTTCCTGCCATGAACTTGGCTTTGACAAGGAGTTGAGAAGATTGCCCGGCACTGCGATCCCCGGCAAGCCAAATAGATAAGTTCTACCTCCTGTCCATTAGTGTTCTGTAAGTTATAACTTGTGCATAAGAAAACCCCGCCACTCTTTTGAGACTTAGGTGCTCCCATCCCTGACTCGAACGTTGCTTCGGACAGGATGGTCATAGTAGCCTTTGGTAAAAAGAAGTTGGCGGGGGGCTGGCCCCTTTGCCTGTTGCCCGGTAGACACAGTTCTCCGGCAGACAGAAAAGGTGCTAGGAGGGTAGCCTACCGGGGAAAGCTCGTTTATTTACACTAAAGAGGCATCTCGCCTCTGCATGGACATACACATGCACGGGTTCCCGGCAAGGTTCATCTTTTTCATTAATATGCTGATACAAGTACAAGCATTACAGAACACAAACATGGACTCGAGAGATTACATTATGTGAATTAAAATTTGGCAAGTGCCTGCAGATTTAAGATTGAAAAAAGATAAGTGCCCCTTAATGCCTTTGCCCCTGTCCATCTCCTACAGGAAGAGGTCGAAGAGGCCAGAGACCGGCGCAGCTGGGATTCGGCGCCTCCCCAGGCTCAGGACAGCACCGCTCCCCAGCAAGGAGGAAGAAACCGAAGGGCAGGCATGGATGGTGACGCTGCCGGAGGACCAGATGGGGGACATGGAGTCACCGGCAAACACGACTCGTTGGAGCGGTCATCCCTGTAACACCCCCGGTGATTAGCAACAGTAATCACTTTTGATAATGACATGTTAGCATGATCGACTGTGCATAATCATCATTAGCATCACATTGCATTTCAACTCCTAAGTCAAATTCAAATTTAAATGAAAGTGGAATATAAAAGTTGACCAACATAGGAGCTAAAATGTGAGATAAATAACAAATATTCCAGAGGCTATTCTAAAATTGAAACCAACATCATTGGAATTGGATAAGTGACTCGAACAACCTCACACACTGGATAAAGATAATATTTAGTAACCATTTATTAAATCTGAAATAAATATGGAATTATGTTTTGCCCAAACTAATTTTAGGTGTTAGGGAATAATGCACTGGTGTTTATGAAATAGGTCACACTTTTTACAAAAACCATTTGGGGCCTAAACATTTAACAGTGGAGAAAGGAGAATAAAGAAAAAGATAAAAGAAAAATGAAACAGAAAAGAAGAAGAGGACCCCCCTCCCCTCCGGCCCAACTGGGCCGAAGCCCAGCCGCCGCCCACTTGTGCCCCCCCCCCTGCCTATATGGCCCCCAGCCGGCCAAACCCTAATCCCCACCCCACTCCCCTCGCTCCTCTCTCCCCCCCTCGTCTGGATCGGGATCTCCCGTCCCGTCCGTCCCGCTCGCCGCTCGCCCCGTCGCCGCCTCCCCCTCGTCAGCCCCCACCTCCCATCCAATCGGGATCGGGATCGCGGGAAACGGCCCCGCGTCGCCGACGCCGCCCTCGCCTACTGCCGCCCGCTCCCGCGCCGATCGGCCAGCGCCGACGCCGCCGCCACACAACCTACGCGCGCCCCGTCCTCCTCTCTCTTCCCGCACGCCGCTGGCTCTGCCGTCCCCCCTCCTCGCCTCTGGATCCGGATCGGGCAAATCCCCGATCCCGTCGCCACGCCGCGGACACTTGCCGCCGCCCGGAGCCCCTCCTCCCCGCCGCCTGCCTCCCCATCGCCGTCGTCCCTGTCGACCACCCCGACCCCCCGCTGCCCCGTCCCTACGAGCACGGTGAGCCTCGGCCTCCCCCCTCTCTCTCCCCACCTCTCCCGCGCTCACCGCGCCCCCCTTTGCCGCCGCTCACCTCGCTGCGCTGCCCTCGCGTCACCGCGCTTCTCGGTCTCCTTCCATCCCCTCTCCTCCCTCACCATCGCTTCTTCTCTCTTTCCCCTCTCTCCTCTCCGGCCATCCTCTCCTCCTTCGCCCTCTCGTCTACCTTCTCCCTCTCTTCCTCCTCTCCCTCCTCTTTCCTCACCGCTCTCTCTGTCCATACTCTCCCCACCTGTCCCTCTCTATGTCTCGTCGCTTCTCCTCGCCTTTTCCCCGTCTCCCCTCCCCTTCCGCTCTTCGCCTCTTCGTCTTTCTCTCCCTATCATCCCCCTTCAGTGGTCCCGCCCCGTACTGCCACTGCCCGTGGCCCTGCCCCCCTGTGCCGCTGACAGATGGGGCCCGCCCCCTAAAACGATTTAAAAAGAAATAGAAAATACAAATAAAATACTAAAATGATTAATTAACATAATTAATTAGTATTAATCCTGATTAGGTTTAATCAAATTAACTAATTAGTGTTAATTAATCATAATTAAATGAATTAAACCTAATTAACCTAACATCCTTGAACAGGTGGGACCCCCCTGTCAGGTGGCTGCTGACTCAGCATGTGTCATGCTGACGTCACTCAATCACTGTTTTCGGATAATTTGAATTAAATAATTAATTAATTTCAGAAATTAATAAAAACTTTAGAAAATCATATCTTTTAAACCGTAACCTCGATGAAAATACCTTTGTACATGAAACTTGCTCAGAACGACGATACGAACCCCGGATAACCCCTCTGTATTCCCGTCAGATGCCCCAGCTATAAGAACGTTGAAACAATTTAGACCGATTTCGATAAATGAATAGTGGTCCAACTTTAATTAAATAAATCCGAATAAATTCCTAACTTAACTAATCATTTAGTTAGGCATAGACACACCCCGGCATATCATTTAGGCATGTCATACATATTGTTTTTGCATATTTGCCGTGGATTTTATTGTTTTCTCTCTCCCCTCCTTCTCTCTCGATAGACCCGAGACCGACGACGCTGCAACCAGGATACGACTACTCTATACCGACGAGCAGCCCGTTGACGACCTCCCTCTCTTGCCATAGCAACCAGGCAAGCCCCCCCCTTGAGCATTCCAGATATCGCCCATTCTATTCTCCTGCTTGCATTAGATTTCGCTTACTGTTAGTGTATGCTCCTATTCTGATGCATAGCCTGCTGTTTGTAACCTGCTCATTGCTACCTTACCTGCCTATGATAAACTGTTTAGTAATAGGTTGGTATGACCCTCTGTGACCCCACCACCTTACTTTGTCGCCCCCTGCTTGTGTCATCAAACGACTCGATCAACGTGATCGCGATCAGAGAACGCGCCTCCTTCACACCCCCCCCCCTTAGTTGTACACTCTGCGTAGTAACTAATCGAGTGCCGAGGGTGATACCTTCGTCACGCACTCCTGATGAATAACTCCTGCAAGCATAGCTGTACGGTCGTGGCCATCGAGGGTGATTTCCTCCTTCTCCATGTCCATACCACTCTGTCGTGCAACCCCTCAGTGTGAACCTCGAGGGTGATACCTCATACGTTTCACCCTGATGATTATGACCACACGGTTACTTGACTTTGTCACGGCGGTCCACCCTGGTGGGTACCCGCGGGGATCTATGTTCGAGTGTGCCGGAAGGGCACTCGAGTGTGACACTGTGGCGGAGCATCAGAGACTCTGATTGTTCCCGCTTGATACTAATTGAGCCTATTGGATTTGGGTGTGTGATCTGAGTGGGTCGACCGTGCCCTAAATCGACTGCCATACCACGCGGGATAATGGTTTTGGGCCCTCTGCGATGTACGTTTCGCCGAAAGCTTATCAGACGTCACGATTCATCGTGCGGGCTGATCGTCGGGGATTGGGCTGGATAACTTCACTGGCAGTTCAGTGTCGCGCCTGCACCCCGGCCAGCCACGCAACGCGCAGGGTGCCCAGGGCGATGGCCCAGACCCCTGGGTGCATAGGTTAGTCCGGCGTGCTGACCTCTCTGCTGGCCTAGGTAGAGCGCTGCTCGTGTTGATCTTCCGAGACGGGCATTACCCAGCAAGTAATGTCCCGGCCAGAGTTGATCGAGCGTGTGGGTAACGTAGTGCACCCCTGCAGGGATGAATCTTCTATCGATAGCTGGTCCTACGGTAAAGGACGCTCAGTTTTTGTGTATCCCGATCTACTACCTTAAACTGGATACTTGTTACTTAATTGAAGCTTTCGGGATTACTTTCTCGTGGGAGTCGAGGAGGATCTTTTAGCTGTACTTCACATGTTTGCTAAATAAAATGCTATTCTAACTCTCTTCTATCTGCTGGCAAGATGATGGCTTTGAGAATATGTTTGAAGATGCTAGGTCCTTCGATAGGAAGGCCTTTCTCTCTATTCTGCTTTCTTTCTGCAGCCCAGTCCACTATACAGCCTTTTCCTCCATTGATAATTTGCATATGTAGTATAGATCCTTGCTTCGCTGAGTACTTTCGATTGAGTACTCACGGTTGCTTTATTTTTTTTTTTTCCCTCATATACCCCACTTGATGATACACCAGACGATGGAGTCCAGAGCCAGACGCACCACCGGAGCCTACTACCAGGCGGGTCCCGATGGGCACGTACTACTGGGATCGAGCCATCTGACCATGAGTAGGATCGAGGCTCCCCGGCAGGAGGCCAAACGCCTTTCGTCTAATGTCGCTGTTTTGTGCTACCTTCTTAAGGCAAAACTTGTCTAACTATGTCTGTACCCATTATATTTTGTATGACTGACTTATGTATTCGGATCTTCGGATCCCTGGCTGTAATAATGTGGACCTCCGTTTATTTGTGTTTTAGAGTTGTGTGTTGAGATCTTCCCGAGTCCCTGGGTTTGATCGTACACGTTTGCGTGTATGATAGTGTAACGATTGAACCGGGGGCGTCCACAGTTGGTATCAAGCCGACTGCCTGTAGGAAGCCCCCCTCCAAATTCCTTGGCCGAAGTGATCTAGAAACCGAGAACTAATTTACTAACTTGGCTGTGTGGCTTACGGGCCCACGTCGCCAACTGGGTGGGTATTAGGATCTTTTTTCCTCGGTCTATACTCCTGGGACTCTAATATCTCTTCTATTCGGGTTAAATAAGTTTACTAACGCCGACACTTAGGATCTCGTAAATCCCGTCTACCCGGAGAGCTGGATATCTGTGCGATTTCCCTGTCCGTTGATCTGATTAGTCTGATAATCATTTTCCCTTTCCATTGTTTTGTTTAACCTTTCTCTCCGAGTTTCGTTAAACTTTCTCGTTGTCATTTGACAAAGCTGAATTTCCTCTGTTTCAGATGGACCGTTTGTTTCCAACCGGCGTCCTACGACACAGCTTGTGCTTCGCACTTGGGGCTCGTGATGCCCCTGGTTTTCTCAGCTGTCCTGATCGCTCTCATGACCAGGCTTGGCTACAGCTGGTACCCCTAGTACAATGGTTTACGAGGATTACCGCGAGTTTTAAATCAGAGCATTACCATGCTTTTGTTTGTGTCGTATCTATGATCGGCAGAATGACTCAGACACCGAGTTACACCTTTTTTCACGGATTAGCGTGACGATTGAGATGGCAGTACATGAATGCCGCCTACTCTGCTGTTTCACGTCTTCGGGACAGTTTCAGTGGTATCTTGGATGACCTAGTTCCGATACATTCCGTATGCCCCTGCTTGAGATGCTACCGGCGTACTACACAGCTATCTGTTCCCCGTACGAGCCTCGCCGATATGACCAACCGCGTTCCTGATTCAGTGCACTCAGGCTCTGGATCGCACTGTTCGGGCTCTTGCCGTCGAGTTGGTTTCCACTCGAGCGTCTTTACGATGCTATGACGCAGTTGATGCTCCCGCTGTTCGTGCAGGGATACATCCGGACCACATCCTTTACCCCCGCATGACTCAGATGTATGCTGGTATTGACTGGCCTGCTGTTGGAGGTCACACACCACACTGACCTCTTCTTACAGTTCGAGAACGGGTTCTGCATCAAGTGCACATGAGCACAAGGATCCTTCCGCGACGAATATTCGTCGTCCGCACTCGCAGTTACCCCGTTACAGTGTTGTTTTCCTCCGACGTGATTGCCTTGCTATGTCCTCGTTGTGTACTCTTCCTTACCCGCTGCCTGCGCGCCGCCTGTAATGTCTAGCTTTTAATTTGCGGCCGTTATGCTGTCCGCATGTACCCGACTCTTGTATGGATCTGTATGTCTTAATCGACTAACTGTTATGTATCTATTACACTGCTTAAGGTATTGTCGTGTTTACATCATACTTGTCGCTAAACACTCGCAATTGCTTTTAACTAAACTACCCCCCCTATTGATACGTAGCAGGATGGTTAGAACCGGTGGTCCGTGGTCCGTGGTCGTACCCCTGAACGTCCACCACACGCCAGACTATATGGCGCTATGATCAACAGTTCGAGCTTAACCGTCCAGTTCATGTTGGAATCATGGCTCAGTTTCCTCCGCATCAAACACCAGAACCCAGAACCCAGCTTCATTAACTTTGACAGAGTTTACGCGACTCAACCCCAACCGGTCTTTTCGCAACTCTGACAAGCCCCTGGATGCCGATGACTGCTCCGCGACATCCTACCTCACCAGATGGAGTCCTGCTATTTCGCCCCCCACCCGCCAACTTGTCACCTTCCTCGCGGCCTTTTTCTTAAAGGCCCCGCTGCTCAATGGTGTGACACAAACAAGCGTACTCTGCTGTTTGGAACAGTCATCACTTGGTAATGAGTTCCAGGCTGCTTCCGTACACGTTACATCCCTCAATCAATTTTGGAACGCATGAAGACCCAGTTCCGCAACCTCACTCAGGGCATAAACCGTCGAAGCTTATCACGGAATTTCTTGATCTCTCCGCTATGCTGAAAAGACATCTGCACAGATGCTCGCAGACAGGGAAGGTTCCGTAATGGACTAACACCCTGACCTCAAGCTTGCACTAGCTGCTCAAGACATCAATGACTTCTCAACCTAGTGAACAGGCTATTCTCGTTGAGACCGCTCAGATGGAACCACAGGACTCGCATAAGCCTATCATCGTGATGCTGGCTCATCTTCGGGCTCAGCACCGAAGCGTAGAGTTTTGGATTCCCAACAGCGCGTTCCGTCCCCATGCCCTGCGCCAAGGAACAATCTGCACCTACGTCTGCCTCCTCCACCACCAGAGGGGCCCAGTCAAAGCTCATCTATTCAGAACAATGCCCCTCTTCGGTCCTGAAGATGGTTTGTGTTTCATCAGTGCCGCAAACCAGTGCCACCAGCTAAAGACTGCCGCGGAGACTCAGAATCAGTTAGATTTTCCTCGTGCTGGCCGTGGATATGGCCGTGCAACAATAGACCCGCAGACCCGCAACTCTATACTGGGTTCTGCTTCAACGTGGTCGTGTCAACTTACACAATTGACATTGAAGAGTCCAGGATCACACCTGCTACTGTGATTGGTAACCCTTTGTTAATTCGTACCTGCTTCTGTATTATTTGATTTCGGAGCATCGCATTCATTCCAATGTCTGAACATTGCATTATCTATGACAGTTGCATTCGAAAAATTAACCTGCCAATATTTGGTCCGTAAAACCCCTGGAAGCCCATGTCCAAAACCACTATGATGGCACATATGTCCCTTTGTTGAAAATCGAGGAATTTTGAATTCCTAGAGCTTCCCCTATATCCTGAAGTCTTCCACCATAGACCTCATATCGGAATGGATCACAGTTGGTATCAAGCCGACAGCCTGTAGGAAGCCCCCCTCCAAATTCCTTGGCCGAAGTTGATCTAGAAACCGAGAAACTAATTTACTAACTTGGCTGTGTGGCTTACGGGCCCACTCGCCAACTGGGTGGTATTAGGATCTTTTATTCCTCGTCTATACTCTGGGACTCTAATATCTCTTCTATTCGGGTTAAATAAGTTTACTAACGCCGACACTTAGGATCCTCGTAAATCCCGTCTACCCGGAGAGCTGGATATCTGTGCGATTTCCCTGTCGTTGATCTGATTAGTCTGATAATCATTTTCCCTTTCCATTGTTTTGGTTTGTGTATCCCGATCTACTACTTAAACTGGATACTTGTTACTTAATTGAAGCTTCGGGATTACTTTCTCGCTGGGAGTCGAGGAAGGATCTTTGAGCTGTACTTCAACATGTTTGCTAAATAAAATGCTATTCTACTCTCTTCTACTGCTGCAAGATGATGGCTTTGAGAAGATGTTTGAAGATGCTAGTCTTCGATAGGACTAGGCCTTTCTCTCTATTCTGGCATTTCTGCAGCCCAGTCCACATATACAGCCTTTTCTCCATTGATAATGTTGCATATGTAGTATAGATCCTTGCTTGCTGAGTACTTCGGATGAGTACTCACGGTTGCTTTATTTTCTTTTTTTCCCTCATATACCCCACCTTGATGATACACCAGACGATGGAGTCCAGGAGCCAGACGCCACCACCGGAGCCTACTACCAGGCGGGTCCCGAGGGCACGTACTACTGGATCGAGCCAGCTGACCAGGAGTAGGATCGGAGGCTCCCAGGCAGGAGGCCAACGCCTTTCGATCTAGTGTCGCTGTTTGTGCTAGCCTTCTTAAGGCAAAACTTGTCTAACTATGTCTGTACCCAGATATTATTTGTATGACTGACTTATGTATTCGGATCTTCGGATCCCTGGTCTGTAATAATGTGGACCTCCGTTTATTTGTGTTTAGAGTTGTGTTGAGATATCTTCCCGTGAGTCCCTGGGTTTGATCGTACACGTTTGCGTGTATGATTAGTGTACGATTGAACCGGGGGCGTCACAAACGTCCGATTGGTCGTTGAAACTTTTCCCAGTTGCTCAAAACCATTGCATAGTTTGCTTCACAAAGGTGTTTAATAACTCATTATTGCAAGGTTGAAATACGGCTGGAGCGAGGGGTGGTCCAAGAAACTTTCAGACCTAAAAGATTAAATTACATCTCACCTCCCATACAGCACCCCCGATGCCCAAAAGGATGTTTCGTGATATACTGTGTGGCATCTCGTCAATGATTAGGCTGTTCCTAGATGCAAGAGCCAAAGTGATTGCTTATGCCTCCCGACAATTGCGTCCTCATGAAGTGACAAATCATTCCCCGTGCATGACTCCTTGAACTTTTCTGCGGTTATCTATCCTTGTGAAGCCTATGGCAGACATTACCTTCTCCTCTGGTAACCTTAGCCTGATATACACGGATCACCAAAGCTTGAAGCTATCTATAGATCAACCAGATCTGAAACCTTCGTCATCACAAGATGCTCGAAACAATTGCCGAAGATAGACACATTCATATACCACCCACGGCAAGGCTAAATGTAATGGCCGATCTTTTGAGTCGCAAGCCTATCCAGACAATCTTAGGTTCAAGAAACCAACCCTCTCTCCATGAAAGCTTTGCAAATTGAAGCCTCCTATTGTCCCACAGGGTATCTCAATACCCTGGTTGTCGAACCAGATTTTGAACACGGCACTTAAGGTTATGCAATGTTCATACACTGAAGTTGAAAAGACAAAGCGAATAACCTCGAGAAGGAAAGCCGTCGGAATTCCATCTTGATCAGATGGGAGATCCTATTTTTCCAACACCTCTCTTCTCGTACCCATTCAGAATGAGAGGGAAAACTTATAGGAAGCTGCATGTCCCTCCTCTCTTGTCCATTCCACACCTGGGGTAGCACAAAGATGTACCGTGACATTTGTCAAAGATTCGGTGGCCTATAGGTGAAGCGGAGACATGCTCGTTTATGTTTCTGATGTGGTGACGTTTGGCCGCCGCTTAAAGTCCCACACATTCAAAAGCCCGTAGCTAACCTCTCGGCACACCCCTGGAAGTTCTGAGATGGAAATAGGGACAAGGGTCCCCAATGGATTTCATTTACAGGTTTAGATCCCAAATCCCCAGAGAGGTCATTAGTTGGTGTGTGCAGGCCGATTCGCTAAGGGTTGCCCGACTTTTCTGCCTGTTTAGCAGAGACAATCACTGCTAAGCCAGTTAGCAACTTGTATGTTTCCCGAATATTGTCCTCCCGGTGTCCGTTGGAGATCAGTTCTGATCGTGGGTAACGCAAGCCTCTTCACCTCCAGATTCCTGGAATAGTTGTTCCAAAATACATGGGAACTTTGTGCATCCTGTCTTTTAAGCACCCCCGCTTTTCACCTCAGTTCACAAGGGTTCAGTTAACAGTAATCAAGTGCATACGAAATATGCTCTCGAGCTGTGCGTCATCTCCTTCGTAGAAATGGGATGAATCTCTCCCGTTGCTGAATTCTCCTACACAACAATAGCTATCAAGCTAGCTGAAGATAGCAAATCCCGTTTGAAGTTCTTACGTCGAAGTGTCGCACCCCATCTGAATTGGTCAGAAACTGGGGACCGCTCACGGTCGTCGGACCAGGACATATTCGGTCAAGCCTGAAGAAACAAAGTATCCTATTGTTTCGTGAGACATTTTGAAGTCTGCTCAGTACCTGGTACCAAAGAGCAACTATGACCGGAAGCACCAGGAAATGGTCTATCAACCTGGCGAACAAGCTACCAATACCTTCGCTGTCACCTCCATTGAAAGGGCACGATCCATTCGGTTTCGGAATCAAGGCAAGTTAGCTCCACGCCCACGCTACATGGCCCCGTTCCGTATCTCTTGCCCGTGGGCGAGGAAAGTGGTCAATATCAAGTTGCAAATTGCGTTGCCCGCCAACCGTTCTCATAAGTACTGACGTCTTTTCTTATTCCAACTCCGCCGCGGCTTCAAGTGATCCTTTCGATCTGTGGATCTATGAAGTGTCTTGAATTTACGGGAAATCTGTCATATCCAGAATGCCCTCCGTATTCCTTGATCATAGCTGAGCGTGCTCGAACTCGTCAAATAGTCAATCAAGTTCCTCAAGGTTCATGGTCAATCATTCTGAAGAGTGAAGCCACTTGGTGAACGCGAGGACGTCTTCGCGAAGATACCCCTCTTTCTTTCACTTCCCTCTTAATTCTCGGTACGAGAATTCTTAATATCTGAGTGAGAGTTTGTAACAACACCCCCGGTATTTGAGCCAAACAGTAACCTTTTTGATAATGACACGGGGGGGGTGGGGTTAGCGGATGTACGACTGTGCTATAAAAATTGCCAAAAAAAAGCATCACTCTGCACATTTTTCAACTCCTAAGAGTCAATCAATGTTAGAATGAAAGTGGATATAACAGATTTGACCAACAATAGGAAGCTAAAATGTCAGATAAAACAAATATTCCACTGAGGCATATTCTAAAATTGATAACCAACCCTCATTGAAATTGGAATAAGTGACTCGACACAATCAAACAGGGATAAATATAAAGTTGAGTTACCTATTTATTAAATCTGAAATAATAGGACTTATGTTTTGCCCCAACTAATTTAGGTTTAGGAGATAATCACTGGTTTTTTTTATGAATAGTCACACTTTTTAACAAAACCATTTGGAGTGCCTGACACATTTACGTCGAGAGAAAGGAGAACTAAAGAAAAAGATAAAAGACAAAATGAACAACGAAGAAGAACGCGACCACCCCCCCCCCGGCCCAACTGGCGAAGCCCAGCCGGCGCCCCATTGTGCCCCCCCTGCTATATGGCCCCCAGCCGCCAAAACCCTAAATCCCACCAACCCCCCTTCCCTCGGCCCCTCCTTCCTCCTCCTCCTCTCCCCCCCCATTGTCTGGGCTCGGATCTCCCGATCACTCCGTCCGCCTCAGACCCCTCATCGCCGACGCGCTGTGCTCTCCCGTCAGCTCTCCGCCTCGTCAGTCCCCCACAACGCTCCCATCCCGATCTGGACTCGGGATCTGCGTGAACGTTGCCCCCGCTCCGACAGCCTTGCTCAAATCCTACTGCCGCCCAACTCCCCCCCGCTATCCCGCTCCCTACTCGCTGCATATCCATCGCGCCTCCGTCCAGGTCCCACACCGTACGTCTCCCCGTCCTCTCCCCCTCGTCTTCCCGCACGCATTCCCTCTGCTCTCGTCGCACTCTCCCCCTCCCTCGACTGATCCGATCGGTGCAAATCCCCGATACCCGTCTCCCCTAAGCCTCGACTGACCTTTCCTCGCCCTGAGATCCCCGCCTTCCCCTCCGGCCTGCCTACCCCATCGCCGTCGTCCCCCGACCCCTCCTCTCCACTTCACGGCACGAGGCCTCGGCACCTCTCCGCCTCGCCCCGACACCTCTCGCGCGCCGCGCACGTAGGACTGTACCGCGCTGCCTCATTCTCACCGCTCTCCAGTCGCCCCGTCATAAACTCTCCCGCCTCCTGCGCGCCCCCTCTCCAAGTCCGCCGCACTTCCAGCCGCTGCGCGCTGCGCGTCCACGCAGCTCTTGCCGGACCGTCGTGGTCGGGCCCATGACCAGCGCTCGCGCGATTTTCGCGAGTGCTACCCGCACTCGCTCGCTCCACTCACAACACCACTCAACGTAATACAGGTCCGTGCTCGCAGTGAGAGTTACCTCTCGCTCCTCCGCCTCCGCGTACTCCTGTCCTCCGCGCCATTCCGCCCGTTGCAGCGCCGTCGACCGCTGTCGCCCGCACGTCCTGCTCCCACCATCTGCCCATCATCCCGTTTTTGCGCCCGTCATGACGTTCACTACGCCCGCGTGGCCCTCCCGCTCCATCACCACCGTAGCCTGCGCCTCGCCGGCACCCGTGGCGCGCCCGGCGGCCCATCCGGATCGACCCCGCCATTTAAATGGCTCGACCCTCACTCCAGTGTTTGCCGATTCCACTGCCCGTGGGCCCCTGCCTCCCCTGTGCCGCTGACAGATGGGGCCCGCCCCTCAAAACGATTTAAAAGAATCGAAATAAAATAACTAATAAAATGATTAATTAAATATTAATTAGTATTAATCCTGATTAGGTTAATCCCATTAACTATTAGTGTTATTATCGTATTAAATAATTAAACCTAATTAACCTACGCCTATGACAGGTGGGACCACCCTGTCAGGTGGCTGCTGACTCTCATGATGTCATCTGACCTCATCAATCACTGTTTCGGATAATGTTGATTAAATAATTATAAATTTCAGAAATTAATAAAAACTTTAGAAAATCATATCTTTTAAACCGTAACTCCGATGAAAATACTTTGACATGAACATTGCTCAGAACGACGATACGAACCCGATACGCCCTCTTATTCCCGTCAGATGCCCGCAGCTATAGACGTTGAACACATTAGAAGATGATTTCGATAAATGAATAGTGTCCCAACTTTAATTAAATAAATCCGAATAAATTCCTAAATTAACTAATCATTTAGTTGCATAGAACAACCCCGGCATATCATTTAGGCATGTCATACATATTTGTTTGCATATTTGCCGTGGAATTTATCTGTTTTCTCTCCCCCTCCTTCTCTCCGATGAGCCGAGACCGACGACGCTAGAACCAGCGATAACGACTACTCTAACCGCGAGCAGCCCGTTGACGACCTCCCTCTCTTGCCAGAGACAACCAGGCAAGTCCCCCCCTTGAGCATTCCAGATATCGCCCATTCTATTCTCCTGCTTGCATTAGATTTCTTAACTGTTTAGTGTATGCTCCTATTCTGATACCTTGCTGTTGTAACCTGCTCATTGCTACCTTACCTGCCTATGATAAACTGTTTAGTCAGGTTGGTATGACCCATCTGTGACCCCACCACCTTACTTTGTCGCCCCTGTCTTGTTCATCATGCTCGATCAACGTGATCGTCGATCAGAGACGACGCCCTCACTTCACACACCCCCCCCCTTAGTTGTACGACCTCTGCGATAACTATCGAGTGCCGAGGGTGATACCTTCGTACGCACTCCTGATGAATACTCCTGCAGCATAGCTGTAACGGTCGTGGTCACTCGAGGTGATTTCCTCCTTCTCCATGTCCTTACGAACTCTCTGTCGTGCAACCCCTCATGTGAACCTAGGGGTAACCTCATACGTTCACCCTGATGATTATGACCACACGGTTACTTGACCTTGTACAAGGCGGGTCCACCCTGGTGGGTACCCGCTGGGGATCTATGTTTCGAGTGTGCCGGAAGGGCACTCGAGTGTGACACTTGTGGCGGAGCATCAGAACCTTGATTGTCTCCGCGCTTGATACTAATTGATGCCTATTGGGATTTGGGTGTTGATCTGAGTGGGTCGACGTGCCCTATACGCACTGCCACCTAACGCGGGATAATGGTTATGGGCCCTCTGCGATGTACGTTTCGCCGAAAGCTTATCAGACGTCACGATTCAAACCGTGCGGCTGATCTGTCGTGGGATTGGGCTGGATACTTCACTGCGAGTTTCAGTGTCGCGCCTGCACCCCGGCCAGCCACGCAACGCGCAGGTGCCCAGAGCGATGGCCCTAGACCCCTGGGTGCATAGGTTAGTCCGGCGTGCTGACCCTCTCTGAGGCCTAGGTAGAGCGCTGCTTCGTGTTGATCTTCCGATGGACGGGCATCCCAGCACGTAGTCGTATGTCTTAATCGACTACTGTTATGTATCTATTACACTGCTTAAGGTATTGTCGTGTTACATCATACTTGTCGCTAAACACTCGCAATTGCTTTTACTAAACTACCCCCTATTGATACGTAGCAGGATGGTTAGACCAGGTGGTCGTGGTCGTGGTCGTACCCCTGAACGTCCACCACCGCCAGACTATATGGCAGCTATGATGCAACAGTTCGAGCTTAACCGCCAGTTCATGGTTGGAATCATGGCTCAGTTTCCGCATCAGAACAACCAGAACCAGAACCCAGCTTCAGTAACTTTGACAGAGTTTACGCGACTCAACCCAACGCAGTTTCGCAACTCTGACAAGCCCCTGGATGCCGATGACTGGCTCCGCGACATCACTCACGAGATGGAGTCTGCTAATGTCGCCCCCGCCAACTTTGTCACCTTCGCGGCCTTTTTCTTAAAGGGCCCCGCTGCTCAATGGTGGGACACAAACAAGCGTACTCTGCCTGTTGGAACAGTCATCACTTGGTATGAGTTCCAGGCTGCTTTCCGTACACGTTACATCCCTCAAGCAATTATGGAACGCATGAAGACCCAGTTCCGCAACCTCACTCAGGGCAATAAAACCGTCGAAGCTTATCAGCGGGAATTTCTTGATCTCTCCCGCTATGCTGAAGAAGACATCGCCACAGATGCTCGCAGACAGGAGAAGTTCCGTAATGGACTACACCCTGACCTCAAGCTTGCACTAGCTGCTCAAGACATCAATGACTTCTCAACTCTAGTGAACAAGGCTATTCTCGTTGAGACCGCTCAGATGGAACACAAGGACTCGCATAAGCGCTATCGTGATGCTGGCTCATCTTCGGGCTCAGCACCGAAGCGTAGAGTTTGGATTCCCAACAGCGCGTTCCGTCCCAATGCCTCTGCGCCAAGGAACAATGCTGCACTACGTCTGCCTCCTCCACCACCGAGGCCGTCAAAGGCTCAAGCTATTCAGAACAATGCCCCTCTTCGTCCTGAAGATGGTTTGTGTTTCAAGTGCCGCAAACCAGGCCACCAGGCTAAAGACTGCCGCCAGACTCAGAATCAGTTAGATTTTCCTCGTGCTGGCCGTGGATATGGCCGTGGCAACAATCAGACCCGCAACTATAATACTGGGTCTGCTTCACGTGGTCGTGGTCAAGCTTACAACATTGACATTGAAGAAGTCCAGGATCAACCTGCTACTGTGATGGGTACCCTTCTTGTTAATTCAGTACCTGCTTCTGTATTATTTGATTCAGGAGCATCGCATTCATTCATGTCTGAAGCATTTGCATTATCTCATGACATTGCATTCGAAAAGATGAACCTGCCAATAGTTGTCCGTACCCCTGGAAGCCAATGTCAAACCACTATGATGGCACATAATGTCCCTGTTGAAATCGAGGAATTTGAATTCCTAGCTTCCCCTATTATCCTGAAGTCTTCCACCATAGACCTCATACTCGGAATGGATTGGTTGAAAGCTCACATTGCTTCGATCAATTGTGCCACTAAAGTCGTCCAACTTCTTCACCCCTCCGATGAGATAGTGAACTACACTGCCCGAATTACTCGAGACGCTGAAGCTGAGGTATATGTTATGAATGCTTTGAACGCCTCACCTCTGGAAGGGATCGAGAACGTTCCTGTCGTTCGAGATTTTCCAGACGTCTTTCCAGAAGAACTTCCAGGAATACCCCCAGCTAGAGCTGTCGAGTTCGTCATCGACTTGAAGCCTGGCACCGTTCCTATTGCCAAGCGACCTTATAAGATGCCTCCGCATCACCTTCTTGAGCTTAAGGAAGAAATCGACAAGTCACTTAAGAGTGGTTTCATCCGCCCCAGTTCCTCTGCTTGGGGAGCACCTTCACTCTTCGTTAAGAAGAAGGATGGAACTAACCGATTGGTTCAGGATTACCGGCCCATTAACCAAGCCACAATCCAGAATAAATACCCACTGCCCCGGATCAATGATCTTTATGATCAACTCGCTGGATCATCGGTGTTCTCTAAACTCGACTTGAGGTTGGGTTATCACCAGATCCGTGTCCGTAAAGAGGACATTCCCAAGACTGCATTCGTCACTCGTTATGGCTCCTATGAATACACCGTCATGTCATTTGGCCTAACGAATGCTCCAGCTACATTCTCCCGCCTGATGAATTATATATTCATGGATTACCTCGACAAATTCGTCGTGGTATATCTAGATGATATTCTGGTCTATTCTAAGAATAAAGAGGAACATGCTGGACATCTCTGCCTTGTTCTAGAAAGGCTCCGAGAACACCAGTTGTATGCCAAGTATTCCAAATGCGAATTTTGGCTTCCGGAAGTAACTTACCTTGGACATGTGATTTCCAAGGATGGGATTGCTGTTAACCCCGAACGAGTTCAGGCTATTCTCGACTGGACTCCCCCAAAGAATGTTAAGCAAGTCAGAAGTTTTCTCGGACTCGCTAGTTATTGCCGTCGATTCGTTGAGAACTTTTCCAAGATTGCAAAACCATTGACATATCTGCTTCACAAAGGTGTTAAATTTGAGTGGACAGAAAAATGTCAAGAAAGCTTTCAGACACTAAAAGATAAATTGACATCTGCCCCAGTACTAGCACCCCCGGATTCCCAAAAGGATTTCGTGATATACTGTGATGCATCTCGTCAAGGATTAGGCTGTGTCCTAATGCAAGAGCGCAAAGTGATTGCTTATGCCTCCCGGCAATTGCGTCCTCATGAAGAAAATTATCCCGTGCATGATCTTGAACTTTCTGCGGTTATCTATGCCTTGAAGCTATGGCGACATTACCTTCTCGGTAACCATTGCGAGATATACACGGATCACCAAAGCTTGAAGTATCTATATACTCAACCAGATCTGAACCTTCGTCAACAAAGATGGCTCGAAACAATTGCCGATTATGATATGAATATTTCATATACCCCCGGCAAGGCTAATGTAATGGCCGATGCTTTGAGTCGCAAGTCCTATAGTAACAATCTTATGGTTCAAGAAACACAACCTCTTCTCCATGAAGAGCTTTGCAAATTGAACCTCCATATTGTTCCACAGGGTTATCTCAATACCCTGGTTGTCGAACCAGATTTAGAACACGGCATTAAGGTTATGCAAAGGTATGACACTGAAGTTGAAAAGATCAAGCGATACCTCGAGAAAGGAAAGCCGTCGGAATTCCATCTTGATGCAGATGGGATCCTATTTTTCCAACACCGTCTCTTCGTACCCAAGTTCAAGAATGAGAGGGAAAACGTTATGAAGGAAGCTCATGACACTCCCTTGTCCATTCACCCTGGTAGCACAAAGATGTACCGTGACATTTGTCAAAGATTCTGGTGGCCTAATATGAAGCGAGACATTGCTCGTTATGTTTCTGAGTGTGACGTCTGCCGCCGCGTTAAAGCCCAACATCAAAGGCCCGCAGGAACTCTGCAACCCCTGGAAATTCCTGAATGGAAATGGGACAAGGTCCAAATGGATTTCATTACTGGTTTTCCCAAATCCCAGAAGGGTCATGATGCTATTTTTGTTGTCATTGACCGATTCTCTAAGGTTGCCCACTTTCTGCCTGTTAAGGAGACAATCACTGCTAGCCAGTTAGCAGACTTGTATGTTTCCCGAATTGTGTCACTCCACGGTGTTCCGTTGGAGATCAGTTCTGATCGTGGCAGCCTCTTCACCTCCAGATTCTGGAATAGTTTCCAAGAAGCTATGGGAACTCATCTGTCTTTTAGCACCGCTTTTCACCCTCAGTCACAGGGTCAAGTTGAACGAGTTAATCAAGTGCTCGAAGATATGCTTCGAGCTTGCGTCATCTCCTTCGGTAAGAAATGGGAGGAATCTCTCCCGTATGCCGAATTCTCTTACAACAATAGCTATCAAGCTAGTCTGAAGATGGCACCGTTTGAAGTTCTATACGGTCGTAAGTGTCGAACCCCTCTGAATTGGTCAGAAACTGGGGAACGCTCACTCGTCGGACCGGACATTATTCGGCAAGCTGAAGAACAAGTCCGTATTGTTCGTGAACATTTGAAGTCTGCTCAGTCTGGTCAGAAGAGCAACTATGACCGTAAGCACCAGGAAATGGTCTATCAACCTGGCGAACAAGCTTACCTTCGTGTCACTCCATTGAAAGGCACTCATCGGTTCGGAATCAAAGGCAAGTTAGCTCCACGCTACATTGGCCCGTTCCGTATTCTTGCCCGTCGAGGAGAAGTGGCATATCAGTTGCAATTGCCGCCAAACCTTTCTCAAGTACATGACGTCTTTCATGTATCCCAACTCCGCCGCTGCTTCAAGGATCCTATTCGAGCTGTGGATCATGAAGTGCTTGAATTACGGGAAGATCTGTCATATCCAGAATATCCCATCCGTATTCTTGATCAAGCTGAGCGTCGAACACGTCAAAAGTCAATCAAGTTCCTCAAGGTTCAGTGGTCAAATCATTCTGAAGATGAAGCCACTTGGGAACGCGAGGATCGTCTTCACGAAGAATACCCCTCTTTCTTTCAGTCTTCCTCTTAATTCTCGGGACGAGAATTCTTAATAGATGAGGAGAGTTGTAACACCCCCGGTGATTAGCAACAGTAATCACTTTTGATAATGACATGTTAGCATGATCGACAGTGCATAATCATCATTAGCATCACATTGCATTTCAACTCCTAAGTCAAATTCAAATTTAAATGAAAGTGGAATATGAAAGTTGTCCAACATAGGAGCTAAAATGTCAGATAAATAACAAATATTCCAGAGGCTATTCTAAAATTGAAACCAACATCATTGGAATTGGATAAGTGACTCGAACAACCTCAAACAGTGGATAAAGATAATATTTAATAACCATTTATTGAATCTGAAATAAATATGGAATTATGTTTTGTCCAAACTAATTTTAGGTGTTAGGGAATAATGCACTGGTATTTATGAAATAGGTCACACTTTTTACAAAAGCCATTTGGGGCCTAAACATTTAACAGTGGAGAAAAGAGAATAAAGAAAAAGGAAAAAGAAACAGAAAAGGAAAAAAGAGCAACGCCCCCCCCCGGCCCAACTGGGCCGAAGCCCAGCCGGCCGGCCCACCTGCGTCGCCCCTTGCCTATAAGGCCCCCGGCCGAACCCTAGCCGATCCCCCCCTCGCTTTCTCCTTCCACCCCCCCCATCTGGATCGGGATCCCCCGACGCCGCTCGCCGACGCCGCCCCGCTCCCGCGCCGGTCGGCCAGCGCCGACGCCGCCGCCACACCGACGTCGCCCCGTCCTCTCCTCTTCCCCGACCAGCCGCCTGGCGCTCGGTCGCCCCCTCCCTCGACTGGATCCGGATCGGGGCAAACCCCCGATCCCGTCGCCCGACGCCGCGACGACCTCGCCGCCGCCCGGAGCCCGCGCCTCCCCGCCGGCCTGCACCTCGTCTCCGTCGCCGTCGTCCCCGTCGACCACCCCGACCCCCGCTGCCCCGTCCCTACGGATCACGGTGAGGCCTCGGGCCTCTCCTCCCCCTCTCTGCTCCCGCACCTCGCCGCGCGCACCGCGCCCCCGTGCCGCCGCTCCGCCCGCGCTCACCTGCTCCCGCACGCGCGCGCGCGCCGCCCACTGCCCTCGCTCGCGCGCCCGCGTCGCTCCTCGCCGCCAACCGCCCGCTCCGGCCGTACCCCTCCACGGCCCCGGCGTCTCCCTCCGGTGGCCGCCCGCATCGCCACGGCCCCGCCCCGCCGTGGCCTCGCCGGCGCCCGCGCCGCCCGGTCGGGTGCGCACCCGCGGGCCAGCGCCCGTTCGGGTTGCGCCCGTCGCCCCGACCCGTTAGACCCCCCCTGGGCCACTGCCCAGTGGGGCCCGAACCCCTGTGACGCTGACAAATGGGGCCCACCCCCTAAAAACGATTTAAAAGAAATAGAAAATAAAAATAGAAATAAATAAAATAATTAATTAAATAATTAATTAGTTAATTAATCCTGATTAGGTTAATCTAATTAACTAATTAGTGTTAATTAATCAGTAATTAAATTAATTAAACCTAATTAACCTAACAGCCTATGACAGGTGGGACCCACCCTGTCAGGTGGCTGCTGACGTCAGCATGATGTCATGCTGACGTCATCAATCACTGTTTCGGATAATGTTGAATTAAATAATTAATTAAATTTCAGAAATTAATAAAAACTTTAGAAAATCATATCTTTTAAACCGTAACTCCGATGAAAATACTTTGTACATGAAACTTGCTCAGAACGACGATACGAACCCGGATACGCCCTCTGTATTCCCGTCAGATGCCCGCAGCTATAAGAACGTTGAACAATTAGACCGATTTCGATAAATGAATAGTGTCCAACTTTAATTAAATAAATCCGAATAAATTCCTAAATTAACTAAATCATTTAGTTAGGCAGTAGAACACCCCGGCATATCATTTAGGCATGTCATACATATTGTTTGCATATTTGCCGTGGAATTTATTGTTTCTCTCCCCCTCCTTCTCTCTCGATAGACGCCGAGACCGACGACGCTGCACCAGGATACGACTACTCTACCGACGAGCAGCCCGTTGACGACCTCCCTCTCTTGCCAGAACAACCAGGCAAGCCCCCCCCTTGAGCATTCCAGATATCGCCCATTCTATTCTCCTGCTTGCATTAGATTTCGCTACTGTTAGTGTATGCTCCTATTCTGATGCATAGCCTGCTGTTGTAACCTGCTCATTGCTACCTTACCTGCCTATGATAAACTGTTTAGTATAGGTTGGTATGACCCATCTGTGACCCCACCACCTTACTTTGTCGCCCCTGCTTGTTCATCAATGACTCGATCAACGTGATCGTCGATCAGAGACAGACGCCTCACTTCACACCCCCCTTAGTTGTACGACTCTGCGTAGTAACTATCGAGTGCCGAGGGTGATACCTCGTAACGCACTCCTGATGAATACTCTGCAGCATAGCTGTACGGTCGTGGTCATCGAGGGTGATTCCTCCTTCTCCATGTCCGATACGACTCTGTCGTGCAACCCCTCAGTGTGAACCTCGAGGGTGATACCTCATACGTTCACCCTGATGATTATGACCACACGGTTACTTGACCTTTGTCACAGGCGGGTCCACCCTGGTGGGTACCCGCTGGGGATCTATGTTGTCGAGTGTGCCGGAAGGGCACTCGAGTGTGACACTGTGGCGGAGCATCAGAGACTCTGATTGTCTCCGCTTGATACTAATTGAGCCTATTGGATTTGGGTGTGTGATCTGAGTGGGTCGACGTGCCCTATACGCACTGCCACCACGCGGGATAATGGTTATGGGGCCCTCTGCGATGTACGTTTCGCCGAAAGCTTATCAGACGTCACGATTCACCGTGCGGGCTGATCGTCGGGATTGGGCTGGATACTTCACTGGCGAGTTCAGTGTCGCGCCTGCACCCCGGCCAGCCACGTAACGCGCAGGGTGCCCAGGGCGATGGCCCGAGACCCCTGGGTGCATAGGTTAGTCCGGCGTGCTGACCTCTCTGCTGAGCCTAGGTAGAGCGCTGCTTCGTGTTGATCTTCCGAGGACGGGCATTACCCAGCAAGTATGTCCGGCCAGAGTTGATCGAGCGTGTTGGGTAACAGTAGTGCACCCCTGCAGGGATGAATCTTCTATCGATAGCCGGTCCTACGGTAAAGGACGCTCAGTTTGTGTATCCCGATCTACTACTTAAACTGGATACTTGTTACTTAATTGAAGCTTCGGGATTACTTTCTCGCTGGGAGTCGAGGAAGGATCTTTGAGCTGTACTTCAACATGTTTGCTAAATAAAATGCTATTCTACTCTCTTCTACTGCTGCAAGATGATGGCTTTGAGAAGATGTTTGAAGATGCTAGTCTTCGATAGGACTAGGCCTTTCTCTCTATTCTGGCATTTCTGCAGCCCAGTCCACATATACAGCCTTTTCTCCATTGATAATGTTGCATATGTAGTATAGATCCTTGCTTGCTGAGTACTTCGGATGAGTACTCACGGTTGCTTTATTTTCTTTTTTCCCCCCATATACCCCACCTTGATGATACACCAGACGATGGAGTCCAGGAGCCAGACGCCACCACCGGAGCCTACTACCAGGCGGGTCCCGAGGGCACGTACTACTGGATCGAGCCAGCTGACCAGGAGTAGGATCGGAGGCTCCCAGGCAGGAGGCCAACGCCTTTCGATCTAGTGTCGCTGTTTGTGCTAGCCTTCTTAAGGCAAAACTTGTCTAACTATGTCTGTACCCAGATATTATTTGTATGACTGACTTATGTATTCGGATCTTCGGATCCCTGGTCTGTAATAATGTGGACCTCCGTTTATTTGTGTTTAGAGTTGTGTTGAGATATCTTCCCGTGAGTCCCTGGGTTTGATCGTACACGTTTGCGTGTATGATTAGTGTACGATTGAACCGGGGGCGTCACAATCCCCGCTCTTGACGCTTCGTGGGTTGCTGCTGCCGTCCACATCACTACCACCCGAAGACCTCGGCACGGCCGTCGTGTCGGGCACCATGCTCTCTGGGTCTTCCCACAGAGAGCATGGTCGTCCCCAGGAGCCCTGGTGTTGGAAGTCACTGCACGTCCCGGGGACGTATGTGAAAGCAAGGAGCCCTCCCCCACGACAAAAGGGCGGCGCCCGGGAGAAGTCAGATTCGCCTCTACTAGCGGCGAATCTCTTCCGTGACTCCTCCTCAGCGTCGCGAAGGGAAGAAGAATGGGGAGCGATCGACTACCACACGCCATGCCCGCCTCGAGCCTCGACATGGTGTCGTTCGCGTCCCCTCCCACTGAAATCAAGGCCACGGGCAGCTCGGTGGCGAGCACGCCGGAGTTGCCACCCCCGGCGTCGTCGCCGCGCCGCCCGAGTCCCCCTTTCAGACCCAGGAAAGGCTTCAAGATGGAGCCCGGGGCGCGGCCCCAGGCTGTTTTTCCTAACATAACCAGTAGAGGCAGACAGCAGAGGGGAAGAAGAATGCGAGGGTGGATGACTCCGCCCTCCTCCACCCCTCCTTTTATAGGCGGATCGGGGAGGGGAGCCGCTCCCTCAATGGGCGGCCACCGTCCTCCTCCACCAACTCAAGATGACCGGGCCCTCGCCTTGACGCTCTCCCATGCCACGCGCCTCCGTTACCTACCCCGCGCGATGCATGCAGCATACGTGGCTAAGGATAAGGGCGTGGTGGGAAGAGTGAATTGGCGGTTTCTCCCCCGTGCGTTAAAGTCATTCACGGGCCATCACTGGAGCGGCCCCACCACCATTGGCCTTACACGACGCACGGAGAAACCGGAAACTGGCCCGGAATCAAGGCTAATGAAGAAGCAAAGAAGACCTCAAGAGACCAGCCTCTTCAGCGACCCCGCCTGTGCACTTATTAGGCCCTACCCCGACGATGCTCGACAGCTCGTTCGGGGCAGGCCCGGGGGCTTCTGTCGGTGCAATAAACCCTGGGTCTGTTTCCCAGACTGTGCAGAGGCACGGGGACGAGATTGAAGCACCAACCCAAGTCAGAATACAAGGGACTAAGAGGTTCAAAGGACTAACATGCAGATCAGAGGGACCAAGATCAAGCCAAAGAAGCAAGGCACCATCAGGAGAAGGGCCTCCTTTGCCGGGCAGGCAAGCTCGGCAAGGGGTGAGGCCACCCCCGGAAGACGACGTCCAAGACGTCCCGGCAGGGCCTACAGGGGCACACGGAGGCAAAACCACCTCACCAACTACTCCACCACGACCCACGTCGTCAATCAGTGCGGTGTCGAACCGCGGAGTGACTAAGTGGCAGCCATTCACCACATGGCAGCCTCTCCCTACAGGAAACACCTGCAGATGACACCTGTCCTACGATGTGTCAAGCGAGCAGGCATGGAGCTAGCGAGATAGCCCGGCAAGCCTTGCCGGGCAACCAACAATGTGATGTTGAGTGGTGCATTTAATGCGCCCTATCAGCCCGCAGAGTTAGGTATGATGGCACTGTTTGCTATCTTATCAGTGCATAATGACTGTTTTGCCATTATGGTGACCCCTTAATCTATAAAAGGAGGCCCATGGCAACCGTAGAGAGGGTTAGAAGGTTGGGTAACTCAGACCCCCATACGCGCGTAGCCACTGCCGCCCTGAGGCAACCCTTGCCGGGCAAGTGTACTACGCTCCACCACCACCTTTCCACCATCAATCCACCAAAGCAGGAGTAGGGTTTTACGCCTCACGGCGGCTCGAACCTGGGTAAAAATGCCTGTGTGATCTCTGCCGTGATGCCACACGCTCGTCTGCTCTTTGTGCAACGCGACGCCCCCCTGCCGAACCAGCAAGGGGCCTCCTGGTCCCATAGGTGGCCGTGGTTTCCCGCGACAACAGTTGAAGCTTTAGCATGATCCTTTATTCTAACAGGAAAAGGTGGTTTCTCAATATAAGCAGTAGGAACAATAGGATCAACATTATAAGTAATAGTTTCTTCTTCAACTTTAATGGGTTCTACTACTTTTACTTCAATGGGAGGATAATATTTAAACCACTTCTCCTTAGGGAGATTAACATGAGTAGCAAATGATTCACAAAAGAACGCTACTATCTCAGAGTCAAGTCCATATTTAGTGCTAAAATCACGAAAAGCATCGTTATCCATGAAAGATTTAACACAATCAAACTTAAGGTTTATACCTGACTCCTTACCTTCGTCGAGTTCCCAATCTTCAGAGTTGTGTTTAATTCTTTTCAATAAATCCCATTTGAATTCAATAGTCTTCTTCATAAAAGAACCAGTACAAGAAGTATCGAGCATGGATTGATCATTACGAGAAAGCCGAGCATAAAAATTCTGAATAATAATTTCCCTTGAGAGCTCATGATTGGGGCATGAATATAACATTGACTTAAGCCTCCCCCAAGCTTGAGCGATACTTTCTCCTTCACGAGGCCAAAAATTATAAATATAATTCCGATCACGATGAACCAGATGCATAGGATAAAACTTTTGATGAAATTCCAATTTCAATCGGTTGTAGTTCCATGATCCAATATCATCACATAGCCTATACCATGTCAATGCCTTTCCCTTCAAAGATAAAGGGAAGACCTTCTTGACATCATCCTCGGGCAAACCTGCAAGCTTAAATAATCCACAAACTTCATCCACATAGGTTAGGTGCATATCGGGATGTAATGTTCCATCTCCTGCATAAGGATTAGCTAGCAGTTTCTCTATCATACCCGAAGGAATTTCAGAATAAATATTTTCAGTAGGTGCAGTAGGTTCAGGAGCAACTCTTTGCTCTTTCGGTCGGGTTGAGGATACCCGGAACAAGCCCCTCAAATGATTATTTTCCATAGTGACAAGTGACAGTAAATTTCAGCACACTATATAAATGTTTCCTTACCAAATTCCACTTACCAAAGGCGCTTCACTCCCCGACAACGGTGCCAGAAAAGAGTCTTGATGACCCACAAGTATAGGGGATCTATCATAGTCCTTTTGATAAGTAAGAGTGTCGAACCCAACGAGGAGTAGAAGGAAATGACAAGCGGTTTTCAGCAAGGTATTCTTTGCAAGCACTGAAATTATCGGTAACAGATAGTTGTGTGATAAGATAATTCGTAACGGGTAACAAGTAACAAAAGTAACTAAGGTGCAGCAAGGTGGCCCAATCCTTTTTGTAGCAAAGGACAAGCCTGGAAAAACTCTTATATAAAGCAAAGCGCTCCTGAAGACACATGGGAATTACTGTCAAGCTAGTTTTCATCATGCTCATATGATTCGCGTCCGTTACTTTGATAATTTGATATTTGGGTGGACCGGTGCTTGGGTGCTGCCCTTACTTGGACAAGCCTCCCACTTATGATTAACCCCTCTCGCAAGCATCCGCAACTACGAAAGAAGAATTAAGATAAATCTAACCATAGCATGAAACATATGGATCCAAATCAGCCCCTTACGAAGCAACGCATAAACTATGGTTTAAGATTCTGTCACTCTAGTAACCCATCATCTACTTATTACTTCCCAATCGCCTAGGCCCAAATCATGGTGAAGTGTCATGTAGTCGACGTTCACATAATACCACTAGAGGAAAGACAACTACATCTCATCAAAATATCGAACGAATACCAAATTCACATGATTACTTATAACATGACTTCTCCCATGTCCTCAGGAACAAACGTAACTACTCACAAAACATATTCATGTTCATAATCAGAGGGGTATTGAATAGCATTAAGGATCTGAACATATGATCTTCCACCGAATAAACCAACTAGCATCAACTACAAGGAGTAATCAACACTACTAGCAACCCACAGGTACCAATCTGAGGTTTTGAGACAAAGATCGGATACAAGAGATGAACTAGGGTTTGAGAGGAGATGGTGCTGGTGAAGATGTTGATGGAGATTGACCCCCTCTTGATGAGAGGATCGTTGGTGATGACGATGGCTTTGATTTCCCCCTCCAGGAGGGAAGTTTCTCCGGCAGAACAGCTCCGTCGGAGCCCTAGATTGGTTCTGCCCAGGTTCCGCCTCGAGACGGCGGCGCTTCATCCCGAAAGCTTCCTTCCAATTTTTTCCAGGTCAAAACACATCATATAGCAGAAGATGGGCATCGGGGGCCTGCCAGGTGGCCCACAAGGTAGGGAGGCGTGCCCAGGGGGTAGGGCGCGCCCCCACCCTTGTGGCTTCCTGGTGGGTCCCCTCAGGTGCTTTCTTCGCCCAATATTTTTTATATATTCCAAAATAATTCTCCGTGAAGTTTCAGGACTTTTGGAGTTGTGCAGAATAGGTCTCTCAGATTTGCTCCTTTTCCAGCCCAGAATTCCAGCTGCCGGCATTCTCCTTCTTCATACAAACCTTGTAAAATAAGAGAGAAAAGGCATAAGTATTGTGCTAGAATGTGTATAACAGCCCATAATGTAATAAATATTAATATAAAAGCATGATGCAAAATGGACGTATCAAATTTCTTGATGAACAAATTGCTAGAGCTAAAGATATTGAGAATGCTGAAACTGATGAAATTATTGAAACTAAACACTTTGAAACACCTGCTAGACCTAGTTCTCCTAGATATGAATTGCCTGTTATACCTGAGGGTTATGTTATGGATGGACAGGTAGCTAGGGGCTTTCTTGCTTGTAAGGATAGAGATGATCTTAAGAAATTACTATGCAAGTGGAAAGAAAAATCTTTGAATGCTAGAATGCAATATGATCCTAAGTTTGCTACTTCACCTATCTTTGTTACTGATAAGGATTATGAATTCTCCGTTGATCCTGAGTTAATTACTTCGGTTAAATCTGATCATTTCCATGGTTATGAATCTGAAACTGTTGTGGCACATCTTACTAAATTGAATGATATAGCCACCCTGTTTGCTCATGAGGAAAAAATTCGCTATTACTATATTCTTAAGTTGTTTCCTTTCTCGTTAAAGGGTGATGCTAAGATATGGTTTAATTCTCTTGCTCCTGGTTGTGTGCGTAGTCCCTAGGATATGATATATTACTTCTCTGAAAAATATTTTCCTGCTCATAAGAAACAAGCTGCTTTACAGGAAATATTTAACTTTGTGCAAATTGAAGAAGAGAGTCTCCCACAAGCTTGGGGGAGGCTTCTCCAATTACTCAATGCCTTGCCTGATCATCCTCTCAAGAAAAATAAAATACTTGATATCTTTTATTATGGATTAACCGATGCTTCTAGGGACCACCTAGATAGTTGTGCTGGTTGTGTTTTCAGGGAACAAACTGTGGAACAAGCTGAAGTACTATTTAATAATATATTGAGTAATGATAATGATTGGACTCTTCCCGAACTACCACCTAAGCCAACTCCGAAGAAGAGAGGTATTCTATTTCTCAGCCCTGAAGATATGCAAGAGGCAAAGAAATTTATGAAAGAAAAAGGTATAAAAGCTGAAGACGTTAAGAATTTACCACCTATTGAAGAAATACATGGTCTTAATACTCCGACACAGGTAGTAGAGGTAAATTCTCTCTATAGATTTGATGAAGGTGATATTCCTTATAATAAGTCTGCTAGTCAATGCTTGGATGAATTTGATAACTTTATTGCTAAAAAAGAAAACTTCAATGCATATGTTAGTAGACAATTGAAACGTAATGCTTATATGCTTGACTGCTTGGGTGACTATATGTGTAGAACTGCTAATGATCTCAAGATTATTAGTAAACATGCTTCCATGGTAAAAACTCAAGTAGAACAAGTTCTTAAGGCACAAAATGATTTGCTTAATTATATGAATAATAAAAATAATGATCATGTTGTTAGAGTTATGATTAGAGGTGGTAAAATGACTCATGAACCTTTGTATCCTGAGGGCCATCCTAAGAGAGTAGAACAAGACTCTCAGAGAGTCAATACTGATGCATCTAGTCCTCCTAGTAATAAAAAGAAAAAGAATGATGATAGGACTTTGCATGCTTCTAGTGAACCTGTTGTGGACACACCTGAAAATCCAAATGATATTTCTATTTCTGATGCTGAAACACAATCTGGTGATGAACATGAACCTAGTGATAATGTTAATGATGATATTCATGTTGATGCTCAACCTAGCAATGATAATGACGTGGGGATAGAACCTGCTGTTGATCTTGATAACCCACAACCTAAGAATAAAAGATATGATAAAAGAGACTTTATTGCTAGGAAACATGGTAAAGAAAGAGAACCATGGGTTCAGAAACCCATGCCCTTTCCTCCTAAACCATCCAAGAAAAAGGATGATGAGGATTTTGAGCGCTTTGTTGAAATGCTTAGACCTGTCTTTTTGCGTATGTGTTTGACTGATATTCTGAAAATGTCTCCTTATGCTAAGTATATGAAAGACATTTCTTACAAATAAAAGATACCTGAAGCTAAAATTTCCACCATGCTTGATAATTACACATTTAAGGGTGTAATACCAAAGAAACTAGGAGATCCAGGAAAACCAACTATACCATGCTCCATTATAAGAAACTATGTTAAAACTGCTTTATGTGATTTGGGAGCCGGTGTTAGTGTTATGCCTTTCTCTTTGTATCGTAGACTTGATTTGAATAAGTTGACACCAACTGAAATCTCTTTGCAAATGGTTGATAAATCTACTGCTATACCCATTGGTATTTGTGAGGATGTGCCTGTCGTAGTTGCAAATGTTACTATTTTAACGGACTTTGTTATTCTTGATATACACGAGGACGACAGTATGTCAATCATCCTTGGTAGACCCTTATTGAATACTACAGGGGCTGTTATTAATTGCAACAAGGGCAATGTCACTTTTCATGTTAATGGTAATGAGCATACGGTACACTTTCCGAAGAAACAACATCAAGTGAATAATATCAACTCTATTGGAAAAATTTCAACAATTACTATTGGAGGTTTTGAGTTCCCTCTCCCTACCATAAAAAAGAAATATGATATTCTTATTGTTGGGGACATGCATATCCCCGTTGAGGTAACCTAGTGTTATACAAAGATTCTCCGGTTTCATGTCATTCGGAAGAAGTTTGTTAATGAGACTTGATCAACCTTGTTAATGGATTCCTTTTGATGGGCATGAGATGGATGAATTTAGTAAACACGACTCTTTGTACCCACTTTTTACTTTCTGTTATTTAGAATAATCAAAGCAAAAATACTGTTATTTCTATGTTTTCTGAATTATCCGTGCAATAAAAAATGACGAGAAAATAAAAGTTCTCCAAATGCCCTGAAAATTGAGTATGATTTTTTCTAGAATATTTAAGAATTTTTGGCACTGAAAACACCTTTGGGAGGTGCACCAGTGGGCCACAAGCCCACATGATGCGCCCACCCCCTCGGTGCGCCTACAGGGCTTGTGGGTCCCACATGGGTCCCCCTCACTTATACCAGCACCCATCCACTTCGTCTTCCTCCAGAAAAAATCCCACCATTGCTCAAACCCGTGTTCTTGCTCATTTTGCTGCCATTTTCGAGCTCCTTGTTCGGAACTCCATTTCCGAAACAGTTTCGGTTGATAGTTCTTTGGTCCAATTAGTTTTTGTTCTAGTGCTTTATTTATTGCAAATTTTTGCTGCTGTGGTGACCTTGTTCTTGAGCTTGCATGTAAAATTTATATGGTCCAAAGTTGTTTTGTTGCATGATATAGCCTCTAGACCCTTGTGAGAGTAGTTGCTATCAATCTTGTTGAGTTTTATTCACTTTTATTTTGAGTCACTAAAAATTTCAGAAATTCTCAGAGAAAGAAAATGTTGTGGAAAGTATTCCAAGGTGGTTCCTCGAAGAAGAAATCCCCAAGGCCCGCGATACGTGAGCCAGATCTCGAACCACCGAGGGAGGCTTTAGTGCAACCTTGTGAATGGCCGTCGGATCATTTCATGACTCGTGCCGGTTTCAAGGATGAATTCTATGCGTACGTGCATAATGCCGAGCTGACGAACTTCTTGTCATATAAGTGTCCTCAGTACTACCTTACCGATTCCTTTGTGAGGAGATTTAAGTATTTTGTTCAGCGAAATACGCATTCCGTTTTATTTGATCTTTATGATAAATCATTTACCATGGACCTAGAAGATTTTAATGATGCATGTAAAATTCCACAATTGGGCAGTTGTACCGAACCTCGTAAATCTGATTGTTCTGAGTTCCTTGATAGCATTACTGTAGGAGAAACTAGAACCATAACACAAGCTACCATAGGGGGGCATTCACTTTCCTGCTTTACATTACTTTTCTCTCTTCATAGGTAGATGCATTAATGGTAAACATGATCATAGCCACCTTTGCGCATCCGATCTCATTGTTCTTAAGAGCACAATAATGAATGATAAAAGGTTTAATTTGGGGGCTATCATTGCACGCCGATTGCATAATAATGCTAAGGATGGAGACTTCTTTGGTGGAATATATGCCACTCATTTAGCTCAGTATCTTGGAGTCCCAATAAAAGAAAATGATTTTCCTTTGCCACCTGCTTACCTTGATTATGATGCTATGGAACGTTACCAGTTCCTTGAGAGAGGCGAGTTGCCTTTCCAATACAGACTAATCTTTGACAGGCAGCACACTGTCCATATTACCCTTCCCGCTTCTGCCTTCTTTGACTCTTAGGTAAAACAAAGATACTTCATAACTAGAGAGGAGGCAGCCGAGTACAAGAGAGCGAGAGAGACTGCTCGCCTCCAAGAGGCAGCCCTTCAAGCGATAGCTTCCGCAGCTCAATACAACCCCAACTACAATTTTGGATATCCGCCAGGCCAGCCGTGGCCCTAGACCAGCTTAGGCGAAAAGCCTAAGCTTGGGGGAGTACGTATTTCTCACCGACATTACATTCATGTTCACACACTCATTTCAGTTGTCGGTGTTCATACTTTTTCATTGTATTATCCATGTTAGTTTATTTTTCTCGCTTTCTTCTCGTGTGTTTGAATAACTTTGAGAAAATTCAAAAAAAAAATAGTTCTCGCTTCTTTTCTTTCTGGTTTATTTAGTAGTAGTATTAAAAGAAAACCCAAAAAAAGATTTCTCGTTTTTATTTTGCTTGTTGGGAGCTTTCCCGTGTAAATAGTTTTTCTCATTTTCATTTACTTTCTTTAGAAAAACAAAAACTCCAAAAATATTTCAGTGTGTTTCTTTGAAATTCTTTTCCTTTTCTTTGGGTCGTAAGGAGAAGACCACGATGAAAATGTTGAGTGACTCTCATATGCATTATTGTTGATCTAACAAAGAGCCCATATTACCTTGTCATCTCCTTTGAATAAATGTTTGCAGATTCCATCTTAGTCCAATGCACGTGCACTCTTATTATTATTCACACCGTTCGGTCATGCAAGTGAAAGGCAAAAATGACGATATTTGATGAAATGATTGAGATGGAGAAAAGCTGGTACGAACTCGACCTATTTTGTTTTTGTAAATATGATTAGCTCATCGTTCCTGATTCAGCCTATTATGAATGAAACATGTTTGCAATGACAGTTAGAGATTATAGTTACTCATGCCATGCTTAATTAGCTAGGAGTGGATAATGGTTTGTCTTGTGTGCCAACATGTATTTTAAAATGGTTGTGATGTTGTATGATAAGATTTTATCCTCCTTTGAATGATTTAATTGGCTTGACTTGGCACATGCTCACACATGTAGTTGAATCAAAAACAACATAGCCTCCACGATATTTATGTTCATGGTGATTTATATCCTACTCATACTTGCACTCAATGTTGATTAATCTCAATGCATGTTTATGACCGTTGTTGCTCTCTAGTTGGTCGCTCCTCAATCTTTTGCTAGCCTTCATTTGTACTAAGTGGGAATACTGCTTGTGCATCCTCTTCCTTAAACCCAAAATTGTTCCATATGAGTCCACCATACGTACCTATATGCGGTATTTATCTGTCGTTCCAAGTAAGTTCGCATGTGCCAGACTCTAAACCTTCAAATAATAATCTGTTTTGTATGCCCGAATCGCTCATGTAGCGACTTGGGGCTGTCAGTATCTTCCATGCTAGGTGGGTTGTTCTCACGATGAGTGTTTATTCACTTGTCATTCAAGAGAAAGTGGCTGGTAATCGGGATGCCCAGTTCCATGCTGAAAATCAAATAAAAAATAATAATCATAAAACAAAACTCCCCCAGGACTGTTGTTAGTATGGACGGTACCCGTGGATTCGGCTAGCCGTGGAGTGTGATTGTTGGTGGAGGGGGAGTAAAAACTTTACCATTCTGTTTGGGAACCGCCTATAATGTATCTAGCATGGAAGGTAGTGAGATCTCTTGGTTGTTATGTTGACAATGAAAGCATACCGCTCAAAATTATATTTATCTCTGTTTTAAAAGCTCCGAGCTCTAGCACCTCTGCAAATCCCTACTTCCCTCTGCGAAGGGCCTATCTATTTACTTTTATTGTTGAGTCATCATCCTCTTACAAAAAAAAACAGTTAGAGAGCACCACTGTCATTTGTATGCTTTGTTATTAAGTGATGTTGAGTATGAGTGTGACTAGATCTCTTTTGCCATGAATTATAATGTCTAGTCAGTCCTTGATCTTCAGGGGTGCTTTGCATTTATCTTTTGCGGTCTCAGAAAGGGCTAGCGAGATACCATTTTGTCATATTATATCATGATTGTTTTGAAAAAAGTGTTGTCATCCGAGATTTATTATTATTACTCGCTAGTTGATTATGCCATTGATATGAGTAAATGTGAGACCTAAATGTTATTATGAGTATGGTTAGTTCACAATCTTTGCTGAAAACCTGAATATTGGCTAGACATATTTGCAACAACAAGATCAAACAGAGTTTGTAAAAGTTTTTCTTTGTCACTTTCATTTTGTCAACTGAATTGCTTGAGGACAAGCAATGGGTTAATCTTGGGGGAGTTGATACGTCTCCATCGTATCTACCTTTCCAAACTCTTTTGCCCTTGTTTTGGACTCTAATTTGCATGATTTGAATGAAACTAACCCAGACTGACGCTGTTTTCAGCAGAATTGCCATGGTGTTATTTCTGTGCAGAAATCAAAGTTCTCGGATTGACCTGAAAATTTACGGAGAATTTTTGTGGAATATATAAAAAATACTGGCACAAGAATTAACCAGAGGGGGTCCACCCAGAGGCCACAAGCCTGGGGGCGCACCTAGAGGGCTTGTGGATCCCCTGGACCTCCTCCGACCTCAACTCCAACTCCATATAACCCTACTCGAGGAGAAAAAAATCAGAGAGAAGGATTCATCGCGTTTTACGATACGGAGCCGCTGCCGCCTCGTGTTCTTCATCGGGACGGCTGATCTGGAGTCCGTTCGGGGCTCCGAAGAGGGGGATTCGTCGCCATCATCATCACCAACCTTCATCCATCACCAATTTCATGATGCTCACCACCATGCGGGAGTAATTCCATCATAGGCTTGCTGGACGGTGATGTGTTGGATGAGATTTATCATGTAATCGAGTTAGTCTTGTCACTAGGGCCCGAAAGCCATGATTTTAGATCTGAACCTATTATGTTTTCATGAATATATTTGTGTTCTTGATCCTATCTTGCAAGTTGTAGACACCTATTATGAGTTATGATCCGCATACCCCAAGGTGACAATAATTGGGATTCTTTCTGGTGATTACCGTAATTTGAGGAGTTCATGTATTCACTATGTGCTAATGCTTTGGTCCGGTTCTCTATTAAAAGGATGCCTTAATATCCCTTAGTTTCCTTATGGACCCCTCTGCCACGGGAGGGTAGGACAAAAGATGTCATGAAAGTTCTTTTCCATAAGCACATATGACTATATATGGAATACATGCCTACATTATATTGATGAATTGGAGCTAGTTCTGTGTCGCCCTAGGTTATGACTGCTACATGATGAATATCATCCAACACAATTATCATTGCCGATCCATTGCCTACAAGCTTTTCACATATTGATCTTTGCTAAGTTACTTTCGTTGCTACTGCTGTTACAATCATTATAAAACTGCTACTGTTACTTTTGCCACTGTTACCGTTACTTCCATACTACTTTGCTACTAAATACTTTGCTACAGATATTAAGTCTTTTTCAGGTGTGGTTGAATTGACAACTCAACTGCTAATACTCGTGAATATTCTTTGGCTCCCCTTGTGTCGAATCAATAAATTTGGGTTGAATATTCTACCCTCGAAAACTATTGTGATCCCCTATACTTGTGGGTTATCAATTTCCCCTACAGTTTGTAGCACCATCTGATGGTATTTCACTAACAGCAGCACCACTATTTTCAGCAAACAAATTCACCAAAGTTTTCTTAACTTCATCCACCCGGCGTTCGGCCTCGTCAGGGGCATAAGGTTTTCCATAACAATAGCTAACAAAACCAAGCTTGCAACAGGGATCAAGAACAGCAGCACAAGACAAAAGGACATTATAATCAGCCCAATACTTATCAAACTTCTCTTTCATTGGAGATAGCATTAGTGTCATGAACTTCTTTCCTTCACTAGATGCTTTCAAGATACATGATTGCACCAGGAACACACACTTGAAATATAAATTGGATGTAGGGTACTTTGTCCCAGAAATTATGCATGTCACTTCATAGAAAATTTTCAATAAATCATGCATGATAGCAACTTTTGCCCATTCATCATGAGTTAGAGAAAAATTGGACTTGAATGTGCCATCCCTATCACCAAACCACAGTAATGCATCTTTGAAATACAAAGAGTTCCCAAGCATTGTGTATGTTGAATTCCAACGGACGGGCATATCTACTCTCAGCTTTTTATCTTCATTCAAATGGTAAATGTTCTAGGCAGTTTCATAGAACTTGTGAATACAATTGGAAGAAATTTTGATATACTGGATGCCATATCTAATCTTGTCAACAGATTTATCAATAAGTTTTAGACCAGCTTGGACAATCAAATTTAAAATGTGTGCACAACAACGGACTTTAAAGGAAGTTCCAAACAATGGCAACACACCTTTAGGCAATAACGTACTTCTCAAAGTGTTCACTAATGCATCATTGTATGAAGCATTATCTAGAGTCAAGAACATTATTTTGGTGTCAACCTTCCACTCAGGAAACATAAAATGGACTTCATCAGCAATTGTGGCCCCATCATACGGTGGATTCAGCTTTTTAAACCATATTATCCTTTTGTTTAGTCTCCAAGCATCATCAACATAATGATAAGTAATGCAGATATAACTAAACTTTGTCACATCTGATTTCCAGTTTTCCATTGTGAAGCTAACTCTACAAAGGCTGTTGGTGATAATTTCTCTCAATTCAACCCTCTCTCTTTCAAACATTGCCATGATATCCCTTCTAATTGTGTGCCGACTAACAATATTAAATTGAGGACAAGCTGCACCCATCATTTGTTTGAACCCTTGTTCTTCTATCACAGTAAATGCATGTGACCCCCCCAACTAGGAACATAGATACTGCAGCCCTAATAGTTTCCATGTCCAACCTTGTGTTCCTAACTGAATGTGAGCCATCCGCATTATTTTCAGTTTTCAGAAAATAGCTGTTTACTTCATTTGTATTATGTGGATGCACATTAGCACTATGCCTTAACAAATGAGATGTTCCATTTTTGAATGAGCTCTAAGTACCTTTTGACAAACATTGCACTGAGCCACTACTATATCAGGATTAGGTTGTTCAACCAAAGTGAAGTTATCCCATGCTTTTGACCTTAATTTTGGTGCAAGAGTAACCTTTGGTTCTGGTGGTGGTGGTGGCGGTGGCGGCTCACTTGCTTCAGCACCATCGGATGGCTCATTAGTTCTTGCACGATGTCTGCGTCTAGCTGGAGCCTCTTTGTTCAACCTTGTATGCTTGCGGTGAGTGCGAGGTGCCATAGCAATAGCTGATGGGGTAGCCAAACCACAAGCAGGAACAGACACAACGATCTGGTCCGTCCTTGCACTTATAGCAGCATTCTCCTCTTCATCATTGGGAACATAATCCTCCTATTCCTCTTCATGAATTTCTTCACTTAGACTCCACAAACTAGCCATGCCTACGACAAAAGACAGCACATAGGAGAAAAATAGTAGCACTTAGTACTTAGTACATAGTTAGATACTAAATTTAGTACATACTAGACTAACTGGAACAACAACAACAACAACAACAACAACAACAACAGCAGCAGCAACATCAGTTCACAACAGACTAACTGGAACAACAACAGTAGCAACAACACTTCACAACAGACTAACAACATCTTAATCCTGATGAAGTAGTGGCTGAAACATCCTAAATGAAACAACAAAAAGAGTAACAGAGAGAGGATGGGAGATCATACCTGCCGGTCGCAGCCGTCGGATGGAGAGGGTGTTGGAAATATGCCCTAGAGGCAATAATAAATTGGTTATTATCATATTTCCTTATTCATGATAAAGGTTTATTATTCATGCTAGAATTGTATAAACCGGAAACTTAAATACATGTGCGAATACATAAACAAATAATATGCACCTAGTGAGCCCCTACTAGACTAGCTCGTTGATCAAAGATGGTTAAGGTTTCCTAACCATAGACATGAGTTGTCATTTGATAACTAGATCACATCATTAGGAGAATGATGTGATGGACAAGACCCAACCGTAAGCTTAGCAGTTGATCGTATCAGTTTATTGTTATAGCTTTCTTCATGTCAAGTATCTATTCC
The DNA here is from genome assembly GCA_011799875.1 of Thinopyrum elongatum. Taxonomy (NCBI): domain Eukaryota; kingdom Viridiplantae; phylum Streptophyta; class Magnoliopsida; order Poales; family Poaceae; genus Thinopyrum; species Thinopyrum elongatum. Next base: position 478,131,850 of record CM022298.1, on the reverse strand, counting down.
TAAGACCATGAGATTGTGCAACTCCCTGACACCAGAGGAATACTTAGTGTGTATCCAAACATCACTTCATAACTGGGTGATCATAAAGGTGCTCTATAGGTATCACCAAAGGTGTTTGTTGGGTTGGCACGGATCGAGACTGGGATTTGTCACTCCGTCTGATAGCAAGATATCTCTGGGCCCTCTCGGTAATACAACATCGTAAAGGGCTTGCAAGCAATCTGCCTAATGAGTTAGTCACGAGATCTTTTATTACAAAATGAGTAAAGAGACTTGCTGGTGACGAGATTGAACTAGGTAAGACGATCGAATCTCGGGTAAGTAACATATCACCGGACAAAGGGAATTGCATATGGGATTAACCGAATCCTTGACATCATGGTTCAACCAATAAAAGTTCTTCGTGGAATATGTAGGAACCAATATGGGCATCCAGGTCCCGATATTGGTTATTGACTGGAGTGGTGTCTCGCTCATGACTACATGACTCCCGAACCCAGAGGGTCGCACGCTTAACGTTCGTTGACGCTAGAGTAGTATTAGGATATTTGATGATTGGTAATCGAATGTTGTTCGGAGTCCCAGATGAGATCTCGGACGTCATGAGGAGTCTCAGAATGGTCAAGAGGTAAAGATTTATATATGGGAAGTCATATTTTGGGTTCCGGAAAAAGGTGCAGTTTTTTCGGTATTGTACCAGGAAGCTTCCAGAAGGTTCCGGAGGATTCCGGAGGGATCCAAAAGTCCACAAGTGGGTCCACCACATCCCAAGGGCTGGCCTGGTCTAAGGGGAAGCGCCCTAGCCTTATTGGTCCAGGCGCACCAAGTCCTCAAAAGCCCATGCGGCTAGGGAAGGGAAAAAAGGGGAGTCCTAGTAGGAATAGGATTGGACTTGGAGTCCAAGTCCTCTCCCCCTTGGCACCAACTCCTATTAGGAGTAGGGCTGGACTCCCAGCCCTCCCAGACATATAAATATAGGGGAGAGGGCGCAGCAAGGCACCCCAAGACATTGGGCTTGGCTGCTGCCCCGTCTCTCCCTCCCGGCATAGTTCTCGTCCACGGTTTTTTGCTTAGGGAAGCGCTGTCGTTGCTCCACCACCACCATCACCACCACACCATCGTTCGGGTTGTGATCCCATCTACTTATCCACCTTTTCTTGTTGATTCAAGGAGGAGGAGATGTGATCGAGCCACACATGTCCTAAACTCGGAGGTGTCGTCCGTCCGGCACTAGATCGGTTGGATCGTGATCGGATCACGAAGAGTACGACTACATCAACCGTGTTATATACGCTTCCTCTTTTGGTCTACGAGGTTATGTATACACACAATCCCCTCTCGTTTCTATGCTTCTCCTAGATAGATCTTGGGTGTTCGTAGGAATTTTTTTTGATTTTCATGCTTCGTTCCCCATCAGTGGTAGCAGAGCTAGGTCTATGCGTAGATGTATATGCACGAGTAGAACACAAAGAGTTGTGGGCTTTGATGCTCAAATTTCTTACGTCTCTTGTCTTATTTGGATTCGTCGGTATTGTGGGATGAAGCGGCCCAGACCAACCTTACTTGTCCACGCACCAGAGACCGTTTCCACCGATAGATATGCAACTTGTTTTGCATAAGGTGGCTAGCGGGAGTCTGTCTCTCCTACTTTAGTTGAATCTAATTTGACAAAGGCGGTCCTTGTATAAGGTTAAAATGCAACTTGATTATCACCGTTGAGGCTTTACATAGGTAAGAATGGTTCTTGCTAGTTGCCCATAGCATCCACATAAAATTTGCAACAACAAAGTAGAGGACGTCTAACTTGTTTTTGCAGGGCATGTTGTGATGTGGTATGGCAAAAACGTGATGTGATATATGTTGATTTATGAGATGATCATGTTTTGTAATAGGTTCAAGACTTGCATGTCGATGAGTACGGCAACCGGCAGGAGCCATAGGGTTTTCTTTAGTTTATTATTCATCATGTAATTGCTTTACTTTATCGCTATGCGTAGCAATAGTTGTAGAAGCAATAGTTGGCGAGACGACCACATGATGACACGATGATGGAGATCATGGTGTTATGTCGGTGAAGATGGAGATCATGTTGGTGCTTTGGAGATGGAGATCAAAGGCACGAGAAGATAATGGCCATATCATGTCACATATTGATTGCATGTGATGTTTATCTTTTTATGCATCTTATTTGGCTTAGAACGACGGTATCTTTATACGATGACCCCTTCACTTAATTTCAAGAAATTGTGTTCTCCCTAAGTATGCACCATTGCAAAAGTTCATCGTTTCGAAGCACCTCATGATGATCGGGTGTGGTAGACTCTACGTTCGCATAGAATGGGTGTAAGCCAGTTTTACACATGCAAAATACTTGGGTTAAACTTGAGGAGCCTAACATGTACAGACATGGGCTCGGAACACAGGAGACCAAAAGGTCAAACATGAGTCATATAGTAGATATGATCAACGTGGAGATGTTCACCATTGATGACTACCCCATCTCACGTGATGAATGGACATAGGTTAGTTGATTTGGATCATGTATCAATTAGACAACTTGAGGAATGTTGATTTAAGTGGGAGTTCATTAGTAATTTGATTAACTGAACTAAATTATCATGAACTTAGTCTTAATTTTCTTTGCAAAATTTGTGTTGTAGATCAATGGCCCGCTCTATAGTTCCCCTAAATTTTAATGCGTTCCTAGACAAAGCTAAGTTGAAAGATGATGGAAGCAACTATGTGGACTGGGTCCGTAACTTGAGGATTATCTTCATTGCTGCACAGAAGGCTTATGTCCTTAATGCACCTCTTGGTGATGCACCCCCTCAAGGCTCACCTGCAGATGTTATGAATGTCTGGCAGGCACGTTCTGATGACTACTCGATAGTTTAGTGCGCCATGCTTTACGGCTTAGAACCGGGGCTCCAAAGACGTTTTGAGCACGACGGAGCATATGAGATGTTCGAGGAGCTAAAATTGGTATTTCAAGCTCATGCCCAGGTTGAGAGGTATGACACCTCCAACAAGTTCTTTAGCTGCAAGATGGAGGAGAATAGTTCTGTTAGTGAGCATATACTTAGAATGTCTGGGTTTCACAATCGATTGACTCAGTTGGGAGTTAATCTTCCAGATGACACGGTCATTGACAGAGTTCTCCAGTCACTACCACAAAGCTATAAGGGATTTTTGATGAACTATAATATGCAAGGGATGTAGAAAACGATTCCCGAGCTGTTCACGATGCTTAAAGCTGCGGAGGTAGAAATCAAGAAGGAGCATCAAGTGTTGATGGTTAAAAAGACCACTAGTTTCGAGAGAGGCAAGGAAAAGAAAGGGAACTTCAAGAAGAATGGCAAGATAGTTGCGCTCCCGTGAAGAAACCCAAGGCTGGACCCAAACCTGAGACTGAGTGTTTCTACTGCAAGGGGAATGGTCATTGGAAGCGGAACTGCCCCAAGTAATTGGCAGATAAGAAGGCTGGCAACGCCAACAAAGGTATATGTGATATACATGTTATTGATGTGTACCTTACTAGTGCTCGTAGTAGCACCTGGGTATTTGATACTGGTTCGGTTGCTAATATTTGTAACTCAAAACAGGAGCTGCGGAATAAATGGAGACTAGCTAAGGATGAGGTGACGATGCGCGTCGGAAATGGTTCCAAGGTTGATGTGATTGCCGTCGGCATGCTACCTCTACATCTACCTTCGGGATTAGTTTTAAACCTAAATAATTGTTATTTGGTGCCTGTGTTGAGCATGAACATTACATCTGGATTTTGTTTATTGCGAGACAGTTATTCATTTAAGTCAGAGAATAATGGTTGTTCTATTTATATGAGTAACATCTTTTATGGTCATGCACCCCTTGTGAATGGTTTATACTTATTGAATCTCGATCGTAGTGATATACATATTCATAATATTGATGCTAAAAGATACAAAGTTAATAATGATAGTACCACATATTTGTGGCACTGCCGCTTAGGTCATATTGGTGTAAAGCGCATGAAGAAACTCCATGCTGATGGACTTTTTGGAATCTCTTGATTATGAACCATTTGAGACATGTGAACCATGCCTCATGGGCAAGATGACTAAAACTCCGTTCTCTGGAACAATGGAGCGAGCTAGTGACTTATTGGAAATAATACATACTGATGTATGCGATCCAATGAGTGTTGAAGCACGCGGTGGATTGATACATCCATTTTGCATCATGTTTTCCTATTGTTATTTATAATGTTTTTATGCATAATAATGCTTTTTGGAGTAATTCTAATGCTTTTTCTCTCATAATATGCAAGGTTTAAACAAAGAGGGGGAATGCCGACTGCTGGAATTCTGGGCCTGAAAAAGCTACGTCAGAGTTACCTATTCTACACATCTCCAAATGAGCTGAAAATTTACGGAGAATTATTTTGGAATATATAAAAAATACTGGAGCAAATAACTACCAGAGGGGGGCCACCTGGTGAGCACAAGACACCAGGGCGCGCCTGGGACCCCTGGCGCACCCTGGTGGGTTGTGCCCAGCACGGCCCACCTCCGATGCCCATCTTCTGGTATATAGGTCATTTTGACCTAGAAAAAATCAGGAGGGGACTTTCGGGACGAAGCGCCGCCATCTCGAGGCGGAACTTGGGCAGGAGCACTTTTGCCCTCCGGTGGAGCGATTCCGCCGGGGGAACTTCCCTCCCGAAGGGGGAAATTATCGCCATCGTCATCACCAACAATCCTCGCATCTTCGGGAGGGCAATCTCCATCAACATCTTCAACAACACCATCTCCTCTCAAACCCTAGTTCATCTCTTGTGTTCAATCATTGTACCGGAACCTCAGATTGGTTCCTGTGGGTGACTAGTAGTGTTGATTACATCTTGTAGTTGATTACTATATGGTTTATCTGGTGGAAGATTATATGTTCAGATCCATTATGCTATTTAATACCCCCTCTGCTCTTGAGCCTAACTATCATTTGTGAGTAGTAAATTTTGTTCTTGAGGTCACGGGAGAAGTTATGTTGCAAGTAATCATGTGAACTTGATATGTGTTCGATATTTTGATGATATGTATGTTGTGATTCCCTTAGTGGTGTCATGTGAACATCGACTACATGGCACTTCACCATATTTGGGCCTAGGGGAATGCATTGGGGAGTAGTTATTATATGATGGGTTGCTAGAGTGACAGAAGCTTAAACCTAGTTTATGTGCTACTTCGTAAGGGACCGATTTGGATCCAAAAGTTTAATGCTATGGTTAGATTTTATATTAGTACTTTTCTCGTAGTTGCGGATGCTTACGAGGGGGTTAATCATAAGTAGGACGTTTGTTCAAGTAAGAACAGCAGCTAAGCACCGGTCCACCCACATATCAAATTATCAAAGTAGCAAACACGAATCAAACCAACATGATGAAAGTGATATGGTGAAATTCCCGTGTACCCTCAAGAATGCTTTGCTTATCATAAGAGACCATTTTGGCCTATCCGTTGCCACAAAAGGATTGGGCTACCTTGCTGCACTTTATTTACTGTTACTGTTACTTGACCATTACAAATTATCATGCTATCAAACTACCTGTTACCAACTATTTAAGTGCTTGCAGAAAATACCTTGCTGAAAACCACTTGTCATTTCCTTCTGCTCCTCGTTGGGTTCGACACTGTTACTTATCGAAAGGACTACAATTGATCCCCTATACTTGTGGGTCATCAAGAGTCTTTTCTGGCGCCATTGTCGGGGAGTGAAGCACTCTTGCTAAGTGGAAACTGGTAAGGAAAAATTATTACTACGTGCTGAAATTTATTGTCACTTGTTACTATGGAGAACCATCCTTTGAGGGCTTTGTTCGGGGTATCTTCACCTCGACCGGAAGCACAATTAGTTGCCCCTCAACCTACTACACCTACTGAAAATATTGGTTATGAAATTCCTTCGGGTATGATAGAACAACTGCTAGCTAATCCTTATGTAGGAGATGGAACTGAACATCCTGATATGCACTTGATATATGTGGATGAAATTTGTGGATTATTTAAGCTTGCAGGTTTATCCAGAGATGAAGCTAAGAAGAAGGTTTTCCCTTTATATTTGAAGGGAAAAGCATTGACATGGTATAGGCTATGCGATGATATTGGATCTTGGAACTGGAATCGATTGAAATTGGAATTTCACCAAAAAAAATTATCCTATGCATCTAGTTCATCATGATCGGAGTTATATTTATAATTTTTGGCCTCATGAAGGAGAAAGTATCGCTCTAGCTTGGGGGAGGCTTAAGTCAATGTTATACTCACGCCCCAATCATGAGCTCTCTAGATAAATTATCATTCAGAATTTTTATGCTCGGTTTTCTCATGATGATCGATCCATGCTCGATACTTCTTGTACTGGTTCTTTTATGAAGAAGACTATCGAATTCAAGTGGGATCTTTTAGAAAGAATTAAATGCAACTCTAAAGATTGGGAACTCGATGAAGGTAAGGAGTCAGGTATTAAGCTTGAATTTGATTGTGTTAAATCTTTTATGAATATTGATGCTTTTCACAAGTTTAGCACTAAATATGGACTTGACTCTGAGGTAGTAGCCTCTTTGTGTGAATCCTTTGCTACTCATGTTGATCTCTCTAAGGAGAAGTGGTTTAAATATCATCCCCCTATTAAAGAAGAAATTAAAGAACCGATCATAGTTAAAGATGAAACTATTTTTTACAATGTTGATCCAGTTGTGCCTACTGCTTATATCGAGAAACCACCTTTCCCTGTTAGGATAAAGGAACATGCTAAGGTTTCAACTGTGGTTCTCAAAAGTAATATTAGAGCACCTAAACCTGCTGAACAAATTAAAGTAGAGCCTAGTGTTGCTATGGTTAAGGATCTCCTGGTAGAAAACATTGATGGGCATGTTATTTACTTCTATGATGAAGCTGCTAGAATATCCAAACCCGATGAAAATGATAAACATGGACCTGTTGTTGGCATGCCTGTTGTCCCAGTTAAAATAGGAGATCATTATTATCAAGGTTTATGTGACTTAGGTGCTAGCGTGAGTGCTATTCCTTTTACCTTATACCAAGAAATTATGAATGACATAGCACCCGCTGAAATAGAAGATATAGATGTTACTATTAAACTTGCTAATAGAGACACCATCACACCACTTGGGATTGTTAGAGATGTTGAAGTCTTGTGTGGGAAAATAAAATACCCCACTGATTTTCTAGTTCTTGGTTCCCCACAAGATGATTTTTTGTCCCATTATCTTTGGTAGACCTTTCTTGAACACCGTGAATGCCAAAATAGATTGTGAAAAACAAACTGTCGGTGTTAGCTTTGGTGATGAATCTCATGAGTTTAATTTCTCCAAGTTTAGTAGACAACCACATAAGAAAGAATTACCTAGTAAGGATGAAATAATTGGTCTTGCTTCTATTGTCGTGCCCCCTACTGATCCACTAGAACAATATTTGCTAGACCATGAAAATGATATGCATATGCATGAAAGAAATGAAATAGATAAAATTTTCTTTGAACAATGACCTCTGCTCAAACAAAATTTGCCTATTGAAACTCTAGGAGGTCCTCCTCCACCTAAAGGTGATCCTGTGATTGAATTAAAACAATTGCCTGACACTTTGAAATATGCTTATCTCGATGAGGAAAAGATATATCCTATTATTATTAGTGCTAACCTTTCAGAACATGAAGAAGAAAGATTATTGAAAATTCTGAAGAAGCATCATGCTGCCATTGGATATACTCTTGATGATCTTAATGGCATTAGTCCCACTCTTTGTCAACACAAGATTAATATGGAACCTGATGCTAAACCCGTTGTTGATCATCAACGACGTTTGAATCCTAAGATGAAAGAAGTGGTAAGAACTGAAATATTAAAGCTTCTGGAAGCAGGTATAATCTATCTCATAGCTGATAGTAGATGGGTAAGTCCTGTTCATTGTGTCCCTAAGAAAGGAGGTATTACTGTTGTTCCTAATGAACGTATTCCACAAAGAATTGTTACTAGCTATAGAATGGTAATTGATTTTAGAAAATTAAATAAAGCAACTAGAAAAGATCATTACCCTTTGCCTTTTATTGATCAAATGTTGGAAAGATTATCTAAGCACACACACTTTTGTTTTCTGGATGGATATTCTAGTTTTTCTCAAATACCTGTTTCACAACCTGATCAAGAGAAAACCACCTTTACTTGCCCTTTTGGAACTTATGCTTATAGATGTATGCCTTTTGGTTTATGCAATGCACCTGCTACCTTTCAAAGATGTATGACTGCTATATTCTCTGATTTTTGTGAAAAGATTGTTGAGGTTTTTATGGATGATTTTTCTGTTTATGGAACTTCTTTTGATGGTTGCTTGAGCAACCTTGATCGAGTTTTGCAGAGATGTGAGCAAACTAACCTTGTCTTGAATTGGGAGAAGTGTCACTTTATGGTTAATGAAGGTATTGTCTTGGGGCATAAAATTTCTGAACGAGGTATTGAGGTGGATAAAGCTAAAGTTGATGCAATTGAGAAAATGCCATGTCCTAAAGATATTAAAGGTATTCGTAGTTTCCTTGGTCATGCTGGTTTCTATAGGAGGTTTATTAAATACTTCGCTAAAATTTCTAGGCCTCTTACAAATCTTTTACAAAAGGATGTTCCATTTGTTTTTTATGATGATTGTGTAGAAGCCTTCGAAACACTTAAGAAAGCCTTAACTTCTGCACCTATTGTTCAACCACCTGATTGGAACTTGCCTTTTGAAATTATGTGTGACACTAGTGATTATGTTGTTGGCGCTGTTCTAGGACAAAGAGTTGATAAGAAATTAAATGTTACCCATTATGCTACTAAAACTCTAGACAGTGCCCAAAGAAATTATGCCACTACTGAAAAAGAATTTTTAGCAGTTGTGTTTGCTTGTGCCAAATTCAGATCTTATATTGTTGATTCCAAAGTAATTGTTCACACTGATCATGCTGCTATTAAATATATTATGGAAAAGAAAGATGCTAAACCTAGACTTATTAGGTGGGTTCTTTTGCTACAAGAATTTGATTTACATGTTACTGATAGAAAAGGAGCTGAGAACCCCGTAGCTGATAACTTGTCTAGGTTAGAGAATATTCTTGATGACCCACTACCTATTGATGATAGCTTTCCTGATGAACAACTAGCTGCAATAAATATTTCTCATAATACTCTTTGGTATGCTGACTATGCTAGTTATATTGTTGCTAAATACATACCACCTAGTTTCACATACCAACAAAAGAAAAAATTCTTCTATGATTTAAGACATTACTTTTGGAATGACCCACATCTTTATAAAGAAGGAGTAGATGGTATTATTGGATGTTGTGTACCTGAGCATGAACAGGAACAAATCCTACGGAAATGTCACTCTGAATCTTATGGAGGGCATCATGCAGGAGATAGAACTGCTCATAAGGTATTGCAATCTGGTTTTTATTGGCCTACTCTCTTCAAGGATGCCTGTAAGTTTGTTTTATCTTGTGATGAATGTCAAAGAATTGATAATATCGGTAAGCGTCAGGAAATGCCTATGAATTATTCACTTGTTGTTGAGCCATTTGATGTTTGGGGTTTTGATTATATGGGACATTTTCCTTCCTCTAATGGGTATAAATATATTTTGGTTGATGTTGATTATGTTACTAAGTGGGTAGAAGCTATTCCAACTAGTAGTGCTGATCATAACACTTCCATTAAAATGCTTAAAGAAGTCATTTTCCCAAGGTTTGGAGTCCCTAGATATTTTATGAATGATGGTGGTTCGCACTTTATTCATGGTGCTTTCCATAAAATGCTTGCTAAATATGATGTTAACCATAGAATTGCATCACCCTATCATCCTCAATCTAGTGGTCAAGTTGAACTTAGCAATGGAGAAATAAAACTAATATTACAAAAAACTATTAATAGGTCCCGAAAGAATTGGTCTAAGAAATTGGATGATGCACTTTGGGCCTGCAGAACAGCATACAAAAATCCTATGGGTATGTCTCCTTATAAAATGGTTTATGGAAAAGCTTGTCATTTGCCTCTAGTGCTAGAACATAAAGCTTATTGGGAAATTAAAGAACTCAACTATGATTTCAAACTTGCCGGTGAAAAGAGGTTATTTGATATTAGTTCATTGGACGAATGGAGAACCCAAGCTTATGAAAATGCCAAATTATTTAAAGAAAAAGTTAAAAGATGGCATGACAAAAGAATCCAAAAGCGGGAATTTAAAGTTGGAGAATATGTTCTTTTGTACAACTCTCGGTTTAGATTCTTTGCAGGAAAACTTCTCTCTAAGTGGGAAGGACCATATATTATCAAGGAGGTTTATCGCTCTGGAGCTATTAAGATTAATAACGTCGAAGGTACTAACCCGAAGGTGGTCAATGGGCAAAGAATTAAACATTATATCTCAGGTACGCCTACTAATGTTGAAAGCAATATTATTCAAACCATGACACCGGGGGAACACATAAAAGAAACCTTCCGGAACACTCCAGAATCCTGAAAAAGAGGAGGTACGTGATACTGTAAGTAAACGGACCCCCAAAAATCCGCAGAAATATTTTTTGTCAGTTTTGGAATATTTTAAAAATTAGGAAAATAAGAAACAACCAGGAAGGCAACCGAGGAGGGCTCAAGACACCAGGGCGCGCCTGCCTTGCCTGGCGTGCCCAGGTGGGTTGTGCCCACCTCGGGAACCTTCCTGAACTCGTTTTCCTCTCGTTTGCTTGTTTCCCAAGATAAAAAATCTTTATATACCCCCCGAACGTATTGACCACCGTATCGCGAAGAAATCTTTTGCTCTTCTTTCTTGCTGTTTTCTGTTAGATCTGTCAAGCCAGGCATCATGTCTTCTCCCTCCTCCAACAAAGTAGAAGAGGATGCTTGGTTGATGAAGATAGAACTAAAGAGAGAGGAACCAGAGGAAACTATCAAAGGTGATAAGGTCAAGAAAGTTGCAGGAGAACAAGCTCCAGCAGTAGGGCAGGCCGTTCCAGCAGCAGAAGAAGAAGACATCCTTCAACCATACTACGATCATCTTACCCCTACTGAAATTGAAGCTTTTAGGACCATTGAAACGGTTCGTGTGCAAAATAAATATCTCACTCGTGAAAATATTCTGTTGCAAGAGCATGTCATCGCCCTCCGGAGCATCATTCGTAGATTGGAGTACCTCCTGAGCTTGAAGTGTGATGCTACCTCATCACCACCACCATCATCATCTTACCCAACAAAGGAGACTTGAGTTCATGGTATGGGCACTCCCCTTGGCTTGTGCCAAGCTTGGGGGAGGTGCCTCGGTATCGTATCACCACCACTATCTTTGCCTTTATCTATTTTAGTTCGATCTTTAGTTATCCTATGATTTAGTTGAATAAAAGTTTAGTTCAATCTATTTTTTGGGTAATTGCTTAGTGATCTATCTATCTATGTAACCGTGTGTGACATATATAATAAAGAGTAGTTTGATTTCTTGTTTCTTTACTCTTACGTTTTAATAAAAAGAAAGGAAAATAAATGAAAAAGATCATATGCTAATCTTATGGTAAGTAATGACATCACATAAGGAAAAGTATAAGTGGTAAAATTTATTGGAGATTGACAAACATAGCATTGGTCAATGATGCAATTCATGAAATAATTAATAAGGGAAGAGAAGATTCACATGCAAATACACTATCTTGGACACCTTTTATGATTGCGAGCCCCCATTAAATATTATATGTCAAAATTGTTGACATTGGATAAGGAAGACAACGTAATGATTTATGTTTGTTTATATTCACATAGAAGTTATATTGTCATAGATCCTTCAACATGTGGTGCTTGCTCAATATCTTTGCTAGCAAAAAACTCCGCACTAAGTAGAGATACTACTTGTGCATCCAAAAACCCTTAAACCCAAAATCTTATTTTGAGAGTCCACCATACCTGCCTATGGATTGAGTAAGATCCTTCAAGTAAGTTGTCATCAGTGCAATAAGGCAATAAAAATTGCTTCTAAATGTGTTGGATCATTTAGTGTAAGAGAAAATTGAGCGTTGTACGAACTTGTGGTGGCAAAATAATAAAAGCGACAGACTGCATAATAAAGGTTGCTATCATAAGGGGCAATACAACATGACGTTCTTTTGCATTAAGGGATTTGGCATACAAACAAAAAGCGCATGGCAACCTCTGCTTCCCTCTGCGAAGGGCTTATCTTTTACTTTTATGTATTTACTTTTATGCAAGAGTCAAAGTATTCTTCCCTATTCCTTTTTATTTTCTTTTTTTGCAAGCATCATGTGGTGAGGAAAGATCTAGGCACATATATCCAGTTGGATATGAGTAAGCATGAGTTATTATTGTTAACATCACCCCTGAGGTGAATACGTTGGGAGGCGAAACTATAAGCCCCTATCTTTCTATGTGTCCGGTTGAAACTTTTTGTTCATGGGTATGCTGTGAGTGTTAGCAATCATAGAAGGTTAAATGATGGTTGAGTATGTGGACTTGACTAAAGGCTCTGATACGTGACCCTTCCTGAAAATATGATGAATTGTAGTTGCAAAGTTGACTGAGAACATAGTTTGTTGGTTTTCAATAAGGTTTATGCTTTATACTTCAATGTTGTGATGAATTGTTACTTTTTCATGAGAAGTTATATGATAAAAGTTGTGTGACAAAGATTTATGTTAAAGTTCTTTGCTGTTATAATAATAAGCATGATGCTTCTATGTCCATATTTTGTTTTTATCGACACCTCTCTCTCTAAGCATGTGGGCATGTTTTTCGATATCGGTTTTTCGCTTGAGGACAAGCGAGGTCTAAGCTTGGGGGAGTTGATACGTCCATTTTGCATCATGTTTTCCTACTATTATTTATAATGTTTTTATGCATAATAATGCTTTTTGGAGTAATTCTAATGCCTTTTCTATCATAATATGCAAGGTTTACACAAAGAGGGGGAATGCCGGCAACTGGAATTCTGGGCCTGAAAAAGCTACATCAGAGTTACCTATTCTGCACATAACCAAATGAGCTAAAAAATTATGGAGAATTATTTTGAATATATAAAAAATACTGGAGCAAATAACTACCGGAGGGGGGCCACCTGGTGAGCACAAGACACCAGGGCGCGCCTGGGCCCCCAAGCACGCCCTGGTGGGTTGTGCCCATCACGGTCCACCTCCGGTGCCCATCTTCTGGTATATAGGTCATTTTGACATAGAAAAAATCAGGAGGGGACTTTCAAGATGAAGCGCCGCCGTCTCGAGGCGGAACTTGGGCAGGAGCACTTTTGCCCTTCGGCGGAGCGATTCCACCGGGGGAACTTCCCTCCCGGAGGGGGAAATCATCGCCATCGTCATCACCAACAACCCTCTCATCTTCGAGAGGGAAACCTCCATCAACATCTTCAACAGCACCATCTCCTCTCAAACCCTAGTTCATCTCTTTTGTTCTATCTTTGTACCGGAACCTCAGATTGGTACCTGTGGGTGACTAGTAGTGTAGATTACATCTTGTAGTTGATTACTATATGGTTTATTTAGTGGAAGATTATATGTTCAGATCCATTATGCTATTTAATACCCCTCTGATCTAGATCATGACTATCATTTGTGAGTAGTTACTTTTGTTCTTGAGGTCACGGGAGAAGTCATGTTGCAAGTAATCATGTGAACTTGATATGTGTTCGATATTTTGATGAAATGTATGTTGTGATTCCCTTAGTAGTGTCATGTGAACATCGACTACATGGCACTTCACCATATTTGGGCCTAAGGGAATGCATTGTGGAGTAGTTATTAGATGATGGGTTGCTAGAGTGTGCTACTTCTTGAGCTTGTGTTGATTTTTCCCTTGAAGAGGAAAGGGTGATGCAGCAAAGTAGAGATAAGTATTTCCCTCAGTTGAGAACCAAGGTATCAATCCAGTAGGAGGTACAAGCAAGTCTCCAATCTATGCACCTGCACAAACTAACAAACACTTGCACTCAACGCGAAAAAGGGGTTGTCAATCCCTTCACGGTCTCGAACAAGAGTGAGATCTAATAGAGATAGGTATAAAAGATAAATGAAAGAGCAAACAAAAGTAAATATAAATAAATTGCAGCAAGGTATTTTTGGGTTTTCTGGTTTATAGATCTGAAAATATATGATGGAAAATAGACGCGGGGGCCATAGGTTTCACTAGAGGCTTCTCTCTTGAAGATATCATACGGTGGCTAAACAAATTACTGTCGAGCAATTGATAGAAAAGCGCAAAGTTATGACGATATCTAAGGCAATGATCATGAATATAGGCATCACGTCCGTGACAAGTAGACCGACTCCTGCCTGCATCTACTGCTAGTACTCCACACATCGACCGCTATCCAGCATGCATCTAGAGTATTAAGTTCATAAGAACGGAGTAACGCCTTAAGCAAGATGACATGATGTAGAGGGATAAACTCAAGCAATATGATGAAAACCCCATATTTTTATCCTCGATGGCAACAATACAATACGTGCCTCGCAACCGCTACTTTGTCACTGGGTGAGGACACCGCAAGATTGAACCCAAAACTAAGCACCTGTCCCATTGCAAGAAAAACCAATCTAGTTGGCCAAACCAAACTGATAGTTCGAAGAGAAATACAAAGATATCTTAATCATGCATACAAGAGTTCACAGAAGACTCAAATAATATTCATAGATAATCTGATCATAAATCCACAATTCATCGGATCTCAACAAACACACCGCAAAAAAGTATTACATCGAATAGATCTCCAAGAACATCGAGGAGAACATTGTATTGAAGATCAAAGAGAGAAGAAGCCATCTAGCTACTAGCTATGGACCCGTAGGTCTGTGGTAAACTACTCACACATCATCGGAGGGGCAGCAAGGTTAATGTAGATGCCCTCCGTGATCGAATCCCCCTCCGACAGATTGTCGAAAAAGGTCCCAAGATGGGATCTCACGGAAACATAGGCCTGCGGCGGCGAAAAAGTATTTTGGTGGACGCTTCTGGTGGTTTGGGAATATTTGTGAATTTATAGAGGCGGAGTTAGGGTTAGGAGACCCCCAAGGGACCTACAAGCCCTCAGGGCGCCCCCCTAGGGTGCGCCTGGCAGGCTTGTGGTCGCCTCGCGAACCTTCTCGCCCCCTCTCCAAGTCCTACGGGTGTCTTTTGGTCCAAGAAAAATCATCGTAAAGTTTTATTCCGTTTGGACTCCGTTTGGTATTCCTTTTCTGTAAAACTCAAAAACAAGGGGAAAACAAAAATTGGCACTGGGCTCTAGGTTAATAGGTTAGTCCTAAAAATAATATAAATAGCATATTAATGCATATAAAACATCCAAAACAGATAATATAATAGCATGGAACAATCAAAAATTATAGATACGTTGGAGACGTATCAAGCATCACCAAGCTTAATTCCTACTCGTCCTCGAGTAGGTAAATGATAAAAAAAGAATTTTTGATGTGGAATGCTACCTAACATATTTATCAATGTAATCTTCTTTATTGTGGCATGAATATTCAGATCCATAAGATTCAAAACAAAAGTTTAATATTGACATAAAAATAATAATACTTCAAGCGTACTAATAAAGTAATCATGTCTTCTCAAAATAACATGGCCAAAGAAAGTTATCCCTACAAAATCATATAGTCTGGCTATGCTCCATCTTCATCACACAAAGTATTTCATCATGCACAACCTCTATGACAAGCCAAGCAATTGTTTCATACTTTTGATGTTCTCAAACTTTTTCAACTTTCACGCAATACATGAGCGTGAGCCATGGATATAGCACTATAGGTGGAATAGAATATGGTGGTTGTGGAGAAGACAAAAATAAGGAGAAAGTCTCACATCAACTAGGCAAATTAATGGGCTATATATGGAGATGCCCATCAATTGATATTGATGCAAGTGAGTAGGGATTGCCACGCAACGGATGCACTAGAGCTATAAGTGTATGAAATCTCAAAAAGAAACTAAGTGGGTGTGCATCCAACTTGCTTGCTCACGAAGACCTAGGGAAACTTGAGGATCATTGGAATATACAAGCCAAGTTCTATAATGAAAATTCCCACTAGTATATGAAAGTGACAAAATAGGAGACTCTCTATCATGAAGATCTTGGTGCTACTTTGATGCACAAGTGTGGAAAAAGGATAGTAACATTGTCCCGTCTCTCTTTTCTCTCATTTTTTTCATTTTTTTTGTTTGGGATTCTTTGGCCTCTTTTATTTTTTATAAAGTCCGGAGACTCATCCCAACTTGTGAGGGAATCATAGCTTCCATCATCCTTTCCTCACATGGGACAATGCTCTAATAATTATGATCATCACACTTTTATTTACTTACAACTCAAGAATTACAACTCGATACTAGAGCAAGATATGACTCTATATGAATGCCTCCGGTGGTGTACCGGGATGTGCAATGATCTAGCGTAGCAACGATATCAAAAAATGGACAAGCCATGAAAACATCATGCTAGCTATCTTACGATCATGCAAAGCAATATGACAATGATGGTGCGTGTCATAATAAAATGGAAGGGTGGAAGTTGCATGGTAATATATCTCGGAATGGCTATGGAAATGCCATAATAGGTAGGTATGGTGGTTGTTTTGAGGAGGGGTATATGGTGGGTTTAATGCACTGGCAAAAATTGCGCGGTACTAGAGAGGCTAGCAATGGTCGAAGGTGAGAGTGCGTATAATGCATGGACTCAACATTAGTCATAAAGAACTCACATACTTATTGCAAAAATCTATTAGCCATCGAAACAAAGTAATAAACACATGCTCCTAGGGGGATAGATTGGTAGGAAAAGACCATCGCTCATCCCCGACCGCCACTCGTAAGGAAGACAATCAAAAAATAAATCATGCTCCGACTTCATGACATAACGGTTCACCATACGTGCATGCTACGGGAATCACAAACTTTAGCACAAGTATTTATACCAATCCACAATTACTCACTAGCATGACTCTAATATCACCATCTTTATATCTCAAAACAAATGCAAGGAATCAAACTTCTCATAGTGTTCAAAGCTCTTTATATGAAAGTTTTTATTATATCCCTATTGGATGCCCATCATATTAGGACTAAATTCATAACCTAAGAAAATTACCATACTGTTTAAGACTCTCAAAATAATATAATTGAAGCATGAGAGTTCAACAATTTCTATAAAACAAAGCCACCGCCGTGCTCTAAAAAGATATAAGTGAAGCACTAGAGCAAACTTCCTAGGTCAAAAGATATAAGTGAAGCACATAGAGTATTCTAATAAATTCATGATTAATGTGTGTCCCTCTCAAAAGGTGTGTACAGAAAGGACGATTGTGGTAAACTAAAATAAAAAACTCATATCATACAAGACGCTCCAAGCAAAACACATATCATGTGGTGAATAAAAATATAGCCTCAAGTAAATTTACCGATGGATTGAAGACAAAAGAGGGGATGCCATCTGGGGCATCCCAAAGCTTAGATGCTTAGTTGTCCTTGAATATTACCTTGGGGTGCCTTGGGCATCCCCAATCTTAGGCTCTTGCCACTCCTTATTCCGTTGTCCATCAAATCTTTACCCAAAACTTGAAAACTTCACAACACAAAACTCAACAGAAAATTCATATGATCCATTAGTATAATAAAATAAATCACCACTTTAGGTACTGTTGTGAGCTCATTATTTATTTATATTGATGTAATATCTACTGCATTCCAACTTCTCCATGGTTCATACCCCCCGATACTACCCATAGATTCATCAAAATAAGCAAACAACACATAGAAAACAGAATCTGTCAAAAACAGAACAGTCTGTATTAATCTGGAAACTTCGTATACTTATGTAACTCCAAAAATTCTGAAAAATTAGGAAAACCTGGGAAATTTGTATATCAATCTTGTGTAAAAAATTATGATCAAAATCACGTTTCTGTGATTTTTTAAAATTCTGGCAATGAGCGCAAAAGTTTCTGTTTTTCAGCAAGATCAAATCAACTATCACCGTAAACCATCCCAAAGGTCTTACTTGGCTCAAACACTAATTGAAACACCAAAACACAATTACTACAGAGGTAATAATGTGTATTTATTGAAAAAACAGAACAAAAAAAATAAAAATAAAAATAAAATTGGGTTGCCTCCCAACAAGCGCTATTGTTTAACGCCCCTAGCTAGGCATAAAACATAGATCTAGGTATTGTCATCTTTGGTATGCAATTCCTCAATTGCACACTTATAACCCGTAGGAGATTCTTTTGTTTTATTAATAATCACACTCCTAGGCAAGAAATCAAGAAATTCACTTGTAGCAATTGGTTCCTTAATAATATTGATAAAGCTAGGGTGAACACTCATCATCTTAAGATCTTCGTTTCCTTTACTAGAAGATTCACCCTTATTTTTAGGAACATAAATAAACTTAGTAGCTTTAATAGAGGCAAAAGTGGAACCCAAGTTGGTAATAATATCTTCTAGCTTATCAATTCTAGTAGAACCTTGATCTATCTTCTCATTAACTATGGGTTCTTTTTCCTTTAGATTCTTTAAAGTGATTCCTACCTTTGATCAAAATTGAGTAATATGATTATGAATCTTCTTATCCAAGTTTTCAATAAGCTCTATGGTAGCAATTTTATTCTCAATAATATCAAGCCTTTGCATCACATGTTCCAAAGTTAAAACTGTTTCATTAACCATGAGTGGTGGTGAGCCTACCAAATCTATCATAGAATTATAAGCATCCAAGGTATGGCTCCCCAAGAAATTACCTCCAGTAATGGTATCTAGAACATATCTATACCTAGTAGTAACACCCACATAAAAATTACGGAGGAGAACGGTAGTAGATTGCTTACGAGTAGATCTATTTTGAGCATTGCAAATTCTATACCAAGCATCTTTTAAATTTTCTCCCTCCCTTTGTTTAAAGTTGAGAACCTCACTTTCAGGGGTACTAGAAATGGTAGGAATACTAGCCATGATAGCAAATCAAGCGATCTAGCACACGAGCAAACAAAAAGCAAACGAAGAAGACGAACAAAAGAAGGGCGAATAAAAAGGCAAATATTTTTGTGTTTTCTAAAAACATTTTAGAAGTGGGGGAGAAGAAAACAAGAGGCAAATGGAAAATAATGTAATGCAAGAGATGAGAGTTTATGATGGGTACTTGGTAGGCTTGATGTAGAACCTCCCCGGCAACGGCACTAGAAATTCTTCCTGCTACTTCTTGAGCTTGCGTTGATGTTTCCCTTGAAGAGGAAAGGGTGATGCAGCAAAGTAGAGATAAGTATTTCAATCAGTTGAGAACCAAGGTATCAATCCAGTAGGAGGTACAAGCAAGTCTCCAATATATGCACCTGGACAAACTAACAAACACTTGCACTCAACGCGAAAAAGGGGTTGTCAATCCCTTCATGGTCTCGAACAAGAGTGAGATCTAATAGAGATAGGTATAAAAGATAAATAAAAGGGCAAACTAAAGTAAATATAAATAAATTGCAGCAAGGTATTTTTGGGTTTTTTGGTTTATAGATCTGAAAATATATGATGAAAATAGATCCAGGGGCCATAGGTTTCACTAGAGGCTTCTCTCTTGAAGATAGCATATGGTGTGTAAACAAATTACTGTTGAGCAATTGATAGAAAAGCGCAAAGTTATGACGATATCTAAGGCAATGATCGTGAATATAGGCATCACGTCCGTGACAAGTAGACCGACTCCTTCCTGCATCTACTACTATTACTCCACACATCGACCGCTATCCAGCATGCATCTAGACTATTAAGTTCATAAGAACGGGGTAACGCCTTAAGCAAGATGACATGATGTAGAGGGATAAACTCAAGTAATATGATGAAAACCCCATCTTTTTATCCTCGATGGCAACAATACAATACGTGCCTCGCTACCCCTACTTTGTCACTTGGTGAGGACACCGCAAGATTGAACCCAAAACTAAGCACCTCTCCCATTGCAAGAAAAACCAATCTAGTTGGCCAAACCAAACCGATAGTTCGAAGAGAAATACAAAGATATCTTAATCATGCATAAAATAGTTTAGAGAAGACTCAAATAATATTCATAGATAATCTGATCATAAATCCACAGTTCATCGAATCTCAACAAACACACCGCAAAAAAGTATTACATCAAATAGATCTCCAAGAACATCTAGGAGAACATTGTATTGAAGATCAAAGAGAGAGAAGAAGCCATCTAGCTACTAGCTATGGACCCGCGGGTCTGTGGTAAACTACTCACACATCATTGGAGGGACAGCAAGATTGATGTAGATGCCCTCCGTGATCGAATCCCCCTCCGACAGATTGCTAGAAAAGGTCCCAAGATGGGATCTCACGGAAACAGAGGCTTGCGGCGGCGGAAAAGTATTTTGGTGGACGCTTCTTGTGGTTTGGGAATATTTGGGAATTTATAGAGGCGGAGTTAGGGTTAGAAGACCCCCGTGGGACCCACAAGCCCTCAGGGCGCCCCCCTAGGGTGCGCCTGGCAGGCTTGTGGTCGCCTCGCGAACCATCTGGCCCCCTCTCCAAGTCCTATGGGTGTCTTCTGGGGCAAGAAAAATCATCGTAAATTTTTATTCCGTTTGGACTCCGTTTGGTATTCCTTTTCTGTAGAACTCAAAAATAAGGAAAAAAACAGAAACTGGCACTGGGCTCTAGGTTAATAGGTTAGTCCCAAAAATAATATAAAATAGCATATTAATGCATATAAAACATCCAAAACAGTTAATATAATAGCATTGAACAATAAAAAATTATAGATACGTTGGAGACATATCAGAGAGACAGAAGCTTAAACCCTAGTTTATGCACTACTTCGTAAGAGACCGATTTGGATCCAAAAGTTTAATGTTATGGTTAGATTTTATCTTAATACTTTTCTCGTAGTTGCGGATGCTTGCGAGGGGTTTAATCATAAGTAGGTGGTTTGTTCAAGTAAGAATAGCACCTAAGCACCGGTCCACCCACATATCAAATTATCAAAGTAGCGAACACGAATCAAACCAACATGATGAAAGTGATATGGTGAAATTCCCGTGTACCCTCAAGAATGCTTTGCTTATCATAAGAGACCATTTTGGCCTGTCCTTTGACACAAAAGGATTGGGCTACCTTGCTGCACTTTATTTACCGTTACCGTTACTTGTCCGTTACAAATTATCTTGCTATCAAACTACCTATTACCGACTATTTCAGTGCTTGCAGAAAATACCTTGCTGAAAGCCACTTGTCATTTCCTTCTGCTCCTCGTTGGGTTCAACACTCTTACTTATCGAAAGGACTATGATTGATCCCCTATACTTGTGGGTCATCATGGATATCATTATTTTCTTACCTTCAGAGATGATTTGAGTACATATGGGTATATTTACTTAATGAAACACAAGTCTGAAACATCTGAAAGTTCAAGGAATTTCAGAGTGAAGTGGAGAATCATCGTAACAAGAAAGTAAAGTTTCTACGATCTGATCGTGGTGGTGAATATTTGAGTTACGAGTTTGGTATGCATTTAAGAAAATGTGGAATTGTTTCACAGCTCACGCCACCTGGAACACCACAGCGTAATGCGTCGTAATCATACTCTATTGGATATGGTGCGTTCTATGATGTCTCTTACCAATTTGCCACTATCGTTTTGGTGTTATGCATTAGAGACAACCACATTCACTTTAAATAGGGCACCATCTAAATCCGTTGAGATGACACCGTATGAGTTATGGTTTGGCAAGAAACCTAAGTTGTCGTTTCTTAAAGTTTGGGGATGCGACGCTTATGTCAAGAGGCTTCAGCCTGATAAGCTCGAACCCAAAGCGGAGAAGTGCGTCTTTATAGGATAGCCTAAAGAGACCATTGGGTATACCTTCTACCATAGATCCGAGGGCAAGATCTTTGTTGCCAAGAATGGGTCCTTTCTAGAGAAGGAGTTTCTCTCGAAAGAAGCGACTGGGAGGAAAGTAGAACTTGATGAGGTAATCATACCTTCTCTCGAACTGGAAGGTAGCACATCACAGAAAGAAGTTCCCGTGATGCCTACACCAAACAAAGATGAATCTTATGATGATGATCATGAAAATTCAGATCAAGTTACTACTGAACTTCGTAGGTCAACCAGGGTACAGTCCGCACCAGAGGGGTACGGTAATCAAGTCCTGGAAATTATGTTGTTAGACAACAGTGAACCTACGAACTATGAAGAAGCTATGATGAGCCCGGATTCTGGTGGTTGGGTACTTTCCAGATGCACAACTTTGACCAGGCGGGCCCATGGTTGGGCGCGTCAACGAAGATCGATGAGAGGGGCCAGAAGTCAACAACCACCTGGAAGTGGCCAAATACATGTAGGAATATAGGGTGTGATGTTTAAATACACAATGCACAACTTTGGTGGCACCTGCCTCGCAAACCGGAAAGCCCCCTT
Source organism: Thinopyrum elongatum (assembly GCA_011799875.1). NCBI lineage: Eukaryota > Viridiplantae > Streptophyta > Magnoliopsida > Poales > Poaceae > Thinopyrum > Thinopyrum elongatum. The sequence goes on along the minus strand of CM022298.1, from coordinate 478,109,354 downwards.
GGATATATCTCATGACAATCTAATTAGGTCGTAGCTACCTAGCTAGGGTGCTTTCCCCACCTCCCACTTCGTGTCGGCGGGACGCATGCACGTACTGATACTTTGGTCATACATGCATGTCGCCATGACCTACCATAAGACGGACCAGTGAATCTATCACTTGGTACTGTTGTTGTCGATAAAAAATGGATAGAATATATACACCGCTTGGTCTAACAGATTGGACCATCATCAAAAATCGCACGAGAGGGGCCACAAAACCAGCACCGCCTGCATGCGGCCCAAAATGATGTACGTTGGAAGGGATGATGTGTTTTCAATATCAAATAATGTACAATTTAGATGTGGCGCCTACCTCTCGATACAAACAACCACCATGAAAGCTAGGTAATTAAGGATGAGATACGTAGGGTACGGTGTCGGTCCAACCCACCAATCCGAGCGTGTGGGAGGGAATCTTGAGAACGCATGAGCTCGAACTTTGCTCGAACATGTCACTATGACCTGCCCTAACACGAACTAGGAGGGATCCATTCATGGCCAAACCCCCCTCGTTACCGGTCAAAGGGATGATATATATAGACCCCGGGGAGCCCACAGATATGCGTGTCATCAAAAAACCGCACAAGGGAGACGTTGTCGATTAGAAGACTTGCTATACCCTGCATGCGGCCCGAATATATATATGGGTGGTGTGCGATGTGTTCAAATCCCCAATGCACAACTTTGATGGGGCACCAACTACATTACAAACCGAACACCATACCCCCAAGCCAGGTTCAAGACGTACAATGCCGGTTCCCCAACTTCAAGGCGGGGGGGAGGGGGTGTCGTCCAACGCATGTGCTCAAACTTGATTTGGTCTAACATGGCACACAGAGCAAGAGGAAACCGTCATGGTCAAACCCTTCTTGTACGTTGGCTCAAAGGGATAGATTGTGTGGGCCCCTCATTATCGGTCAAAGGGATGATATATATATAGACCCCGAGGAGCCCACAGATATGTGTGTCCTCTAAAAAGCGCACAAGGGAGACATGCTCGATCAGAAGACCCCCTATACCCTGCATGCGGCCTAAAAAAATGTATGGGTGGTGTGTGATTTGTTGAAATCCCCAATGCACAACTTTGATGGGGCACCAACTACATTACAAATTGAACATCATACCCCCAAGCCAGGTTAAAGACATACAATGCCGGTTCCCCAACTTCGAGGCGGGGGGGGGGGTAGAGGGTGTCGTCCAACGCATGTGCTCAAACTTGATTTGGTCTAACATGGCACACAGAGCAAGAGGAAACCGTCATGGTCAAACCCTTCTTGTACATTGGGTCAGAGGGATAGATTGCATGGGCCAACAGATCTCGATCATTCTTCGATTTTTGTGGACAAGAAATAATAAAAAAACATATTCTACAAATTACCAAAATAAGGATCTCAAGGTTTATATAATCGACATGACAGGTCACTACAGACACATTTAGATGCTAAATGTCTGTAATGACCGTATCATGGTGCTTTAATGAAGCTTGAGATATGCAACTTCTCACCGGGTCACCCATCCTTAGACTCCTCCAGCCGCAGCATGCTTAAATTCTGTGTTCTATTCGACTCGGCTAGCGGATGGGAAGCCACCCCTAGCTGATAAGAGTTGCCTCCTTGCCTTTAAGGCATTTCACGCTGGTCACTGTATGGGACCTACTCCCTACTATCACACACGTTTGTGCTTTTAGAAACTGTGTGCAATCTTTACATGGCCAGTGTGTCGCCGCCTAGCCTTCTATGAGCATTAACACTGGCAACGGGAAACCATGGGAGAAGAGGCAGGAAACCGATGGGAGGAGTGGAGGGAAATGGTAGCGTGTTTGGATATATAACACAGTTAATATGGAAAACTTAGTAAAGAAGGAAGCGCGAGGTAGCATGACGCATGCGCACAGTGCTTACCCACGGGTGCCAGACGGTTGACCAGAACTGCTTTAAATATTCAGGGTTCCTTTGGCCTTTTTTAAACATTATAATTAAGTTTTATAAGCATTAATTTAATGTGCATGATTCAAATTAGTGCACCAAAATGGCTACGAAAATCATACATGTGTCCTTGGATGCATGTTTAGGTCCCATGCAAAGAATGGGAATGAATTACAACCGTCTCGGCGTCTGGCTCGGCCTCAGACATTGAGAATCTTGGTTTTTAAATCCCCGTAAATCCAAAACTCATCCGAAAATCGTGAAACTTGGCATGGTGTCACAACATGGCACATATATGTCGTTGAATTTTTTTTCCAATTTGGGGCAAGTTTTATTACAAGCCTCTTACAAACTGGAGCTTCTCTCAAGAAGCCTCGTGTTTTCGATAGGAAAACGTGTCCCTCTTGTGGGCGAAGCAATAATCGTTGCCTCTTCTCACCTTGTATTTTTTTTCTACAGGCAACATGGAACGACAGGATATGCGTGCTGAAATTTGAAATTATTTAGGGTTCGTTTGGCCTTTTTTATACATTAATTGAGATTTCTAGGAATTTAATGTCCATAATTCAAATCTGAACAACAAATACATGCTCAAGTGCGCCAAAATGGCTAGAAAAATCATACATGTGTCCTTGGCTGCATGTTTAGGTCCCATGCAAGGAATGGGAATGAATTACAACCGTGTCGGAGTCCTGGCTCGGTCTCAAACATTGGGAATCTTGGTTTTTAAATCCCTGTAAATCCAAAACTCACCAGAAAATCATGAAAGTTGGCATGGTGTCGCGACATGGCACATATATGTCGTGGTAAAAAAATTGTCCAATTTGGGCCAAGCTTTATTACAAACCGGAGCTTCTCGCAAGAACCCTCGTGGTTTCGATAGGGAAACGTGTCCCCCTTGTGGGCTAAACGATAATCGCTGCCTCTTCTCGCCTTGTATTTTTTTCTACAAGCAACATGGAACAACAGGAGATTCGTGCTGAATTGTGAAATTATTCAGGGTCCGTTTGGCCTTTTTGATGCATCAATTGAGTTTTCTAGGCATTTAATGTCAATAATTCAAATCTGAACTACAAGTACTTGCTTCAGTGCACCAAAATGGCTAGAAAAATCATACATGTGTCCTTGGGTGCATGTTTAGGTCCCATGCAAGGAATGGGAATGAATTCAACCGTCTCGGCATCCTGGCTCTGCCTCAAACATTGGGAATCTCGGTTTTTAAATCCTCGTAAATCCAAAACTCACCAGAAAATCATGAAACATGGCATGGTGTCACGACATGGCACATATATGTCCCGGTAAAAAAAATTATCCAATTTGGGCCAAGCTTTATTACAAGCCTCTTACAAACCAGAGCTTCTCTCAACCCTCACGGTTTCGGTAGGGAAACGTGCCCCCCTTGTGTGCGAAATGATAATTGCTACCTCTTCTCGCCTTGTATTTTGTTTTCTATAGGCAACATAGAATAACAGGAGTTTCATGCTGAAATTTGAAATTATTCAGGGTTTGTTTGACCGTTTTATATATTAATTGAGTTTTCTAGGCATTTAATGTCCATAATTCAAATTTGAACTACAAGCACCAAAATGGGTGGAAAATCATACATGTGTCCTTGGGTGCATGTTTAGGTCTCATTGAAGGAATGGGAATGAATTACAAACATCTCGTCATCCTGAAACATTGAGAATCTTGGTTTTTACATCCCAGTAAATCCAAAACTCACCCAAAAATCATGAAACTTGGCATGGTTTCATGACATGGCACATATATGCCATGGTAAAAAAATCGTCCAGTTTGAGACAAGGCGCACACATTAATAGCCAATGAAGTCCTTCTAGAACAAATAGCTGACACATTAATATCGCAAATGGTTGTATTATTTGAACCGTGTGTGTTCCCGTAACCATTTAAGTGCGGCCACGCGTACCTATTTTTATGGGAGAGTACTACCTCGGTCCTGGTTCATTGGTCCTCTTTGTATTTTGTGCAAAAATTTAACCATAGTAGGTGGCGTGCGTGCAGCTGTTTGATTAGACGGGACGAGCATGAGAAGTCCGCCGTGCAGGCTTGATGGGACGCGTGCGAGCAGTCCATCACGCAGGCTCGATGGGACGTGTGCGACCTATCCACCGCGCAGGCTCGACGGGACGCGTGTGACCTGTCCGCCGCGCATGCTCACCGGGAAGCGAGCTCTTTGACCTCCATCCACCAGCCGCCAGCCTCGCTCACAACCTCCGCATTAATGGCGGCCGAGCCGCTGTTTAACATGCGGTTAATTAAAGCACCTGGATGGAGGGTGTTTGCTTATGAACCCATGGCCCCGCTCAACATTAGCATTTGCTTTGTTCATGTTTTCAACTCATATTCGGGATAATTTAAAATGCCACATGCGGCAATGGATAGTACGACGACAAAATAAAATGGCAACGAATAATATGACGACAAATTTACAATGGCGCGGATAATAATTGTCTTACATATTCCGGATAATTTAAATTGCCACATGCGGCAACGCTCGGAAGACACGGGGGCAAGTGAAGAAGGAAATCACAAACAACGATCGGGGTTGCTATTGCCTCTACTCCTCGATGGATCGCCGGGCGACGAGATCCTCCAGCTCCTTCAATTCCTCATGACTTTACTTGACAGCAGCCACGGATTCCTCCACCTCCAGCTCGCGCTCAATGAGGAGCTTCCTCAAGTCACCCATAAGTTCCTCGATGATCGCTTTCAGTGTCATCCCTGAGCTACTACTCCGCTCATGCAGCTTCTTCTAGCCGGTGGCCTCTTCCTCCTTCTCGGTGAGCGCCTTGAGGAGCTTTGCATTGTCACCCATGAGTTGCTCGACGAGACCGGTCACCTTCTCAACCGAGGCATCGCTAATCTTGAGCAGCTTCACCAAGCCGACGACCAACTCCTGCTGCTTAATTAGGCCAGCGAGACTATTGTTGTCACTGGCCAAGGACTTCAGCAACGCCAGCTCGTCGTGATCATCGATGCAGCGAGTGCGCTTGTGAGAGCCCTCATGTGCCGGTGAGAGCTCGCTCGAGGGCTCCGTGGTGCGCTAGGACATCGTTCTTGTGGCTGTCGCATAGCGGCGGGACCTCTCTATAGCTTCCGCAACCTTGGTCTTTGCTCCCTGGTTATATGTCGACCCGATACTCCTCCTACCGGTCATGGCGGAACGACTTGACAGGAAAGACCTGTTTTATGGGTGATGAGGAGAGGAATTGTGAAGTAATTTTCGAGTGGGTAGTTTTGATAGCCTAGTGCTAAGTGGGAACACGTTTAGGTTTGATCGGTGTGAATAGATTTGCAATTACTTATTGCGTGGTAATCTGGAATGTGACGAGAAACAAGCTCAAAATATATTGATGGTTCTGGGCTCGAAGCCCGAAATGGTTCCCGGATGGCGTACATGGGCCCGCGTTCTCGTATGTGTATGTGTTTGCCCACTATCACACACGGTCCAGATATCACCATCGTATCCGATGGATGAGCCGTCGCGCCTCCCATGGGGTGCCAGAAGGTTGAACAAAATTACAATATGTAGGTGTGGTTGCTCACCGTTGAGGCGGCCGCGGCGCGCTCTGGTCGCCCCCCCCCCCCCCCCCGTGCGCTTTGCTTGTTGTTAAGGCGGTCGCGGCGCGCTCTGCTCGCGTCCGTCCATGATGCGAATTTACAATGGCAACGGTTAATAATTGTCTTACATATTCATGATAATTTAAAATGCCACATGCGGCAACCCCCAAAACACACACAACCTACATGTGCTTAGTGACTTAAAATGTCGATATGCGACATTTGCATACAATTATAATAAAATATAGGCTAAAACGATGAGCTGGCGGCCTTCCGACGACGGTCTTCTCAGACTCCATGATCAGCATAGCACCTTTGCGGAAGTTCATTCCGAGTGTTCGGACCCGCGGCCACCGTACCCGTCTCCGCCTGCGGAGCTTCTGGCGCTGGGAGGCTCTTGAGGCTGCTGGGCCTCTTCTAGTAGAGCTTGACAGCGTGCAATTACGAGCATGACACGCCCATAGAACCGCTCCATCTCCATGTCTCAACACTGGTAGCAAATTCCGTCCATCACCTGCATCCTCAAGATATCACGTTGGCGATTTTCTACTTCGTCGGGGATGTCAACTCCGCCAAGGATGCGCTCGAGCCTGGCCACCACATCATCGTTTAGGCGGCCACAGCACGCTCTGCTCGCCATTTAGGCAGCCGCAGTGCACTCTGCTCGCCATTTAGGTGCCGAGGAGCCCTCGGGTCTCGTCCCTCCGCGCGCAATGCTCGCCGTTTAGGCGCCAAGGCGCGCTCGGGTCGCATCCGTCCGCGCGCACTCTGCTAGCAGTTGGGGCCGGCGCACGATCATGTTGGGGAAGCTTTAGTTATTTGATCTCAGATTATGTTAATTAATTATACCTCCAGAGCCGGAATAATACGGCTCTAGAGGTATAATTAATTAACCTAAACTATGATCTCTGGCGCCCGTTACCGTCGCGCAACTCCATCCTGTCGTCGACCGTTGGGGGTATGCCGGTATGTGTGGGTAACTAGCTAGCAAGTGGATCAGTAGCGAGTCACTGCCGCTGGCTATTGCTGTGGTTATTTATAGCTAGCAACTGGCTAGGGGATTGGGGATTTTACAATTCACCCCTGTGGAGCGTGGGAAGCCTTCGCTGGAGCGCGGGAAGACTAAGTGGAGCACACTGTAACATCCCCAGCTTCACACTACAGTGACTACCCTCTTGATAATGCCAAGTCATCATGGTTAACAGTGCTTGATCATCATTAGCATCATATCTCATTTCATATTCCAATTTCAATTGCAATTCAAATTTAAAATGCAAATAAAAGTTGTTCTAATCAAGAAACTAAAATGTTCATAGTATTACAAAAATTCCCGAAGCTATTATAAAAATAAAACCAGCATTAATTGAGACTCCAAAAATGCCCCTAGCTATTTTTGAATGACCCAACAGCACCCTTCCATCACTTTTAAATTCCAACCATAAATCAAATGAATTCAAATGAGGTTCGAACTTTTCGTAGCAGTGCACAATATTCCCTTGAAATTGTTTTGACCAGTGGCACAGTTTTGGCAAAGTCATTGATGGCTCAAAATAAATGAAAAATAGCTACTGTTAAAAAAAATAAACAGAAAAAGGGAAAAGGCTTGACGTACTGTGTACTCAAGCCTCTGGGCTACAGTAACCAGCCCAGCCCACCACCGCGCTCGTCCCCTACCTCTCGCGCTATCGGCCGCCCGCGTTGACACGCCGACGACGCCGCACGCGTCGGACATCCGCCGGCGTATGGAGGTGGATAAGTACCACCTCGGCCCCCCTCGAACCCTAACCCCCAGTTCCTCCTCTCCTCTCTCCCCCACGCGCGCTCGCTCGATCCCCTCTCTGTCCCGAGCGTGCGCCGCCGTACCCGGTCGATCCAGCGCTCTCTGGCGTCCTCAAGCTCCACCGACAGGTCGTGAAGCTTCGCCGTAGCCCTCTCCGTCGGCTACGCCCAGCCATTCGAGACGAGAGCCACCGAGTCGAGCCCGGCGACCTCGTCCTCCTCCTTCGGCCACCTCGATTCCGGCGAGGATTCCGGGGACGGCAAGCTTCCCCGAGCCCATTTGAGCACACCTGCAGGGCCCGGTGAGCAGTCGCCGCCTTTTCCCCCTCTTCCCCATGCGGATCTGCCTCTGTGCTCGCCGTACTTAGCACGCCCGAACGCTCCGCCGTAGAGCTTGTCACCGGCGAGCCGTCGATGACCAAATGGTTATGTGGCGCTGCTCCTCGTGTTCGCCCGCGCGTGTAGATGCCCTTTGGCCTAGCCATTTGGCTCGAGCGCGTCCGTTTCGCCGTTCCCGTAGAGCTCCCGAAACCGCCGCCGCTGCCGATGTCACACTGCCCGATTCCGTCCACCGTAGCTCGCGTGGCCACCGTTGTTCGACGTGGCGTGAAGAGCCCGATTGAAAGCAAGAAACCGCGGCCGTTTTGGTGCACCACAGGAGAAGTCCGAGCTCGTCGGAGCTCTCTGCCACGCCCGGCGCTCGCCGGAGCGTATTCCGGCGCCGGCGACGATGTGGCGCCCACGTGGCCTCCTCTGTGAGGCTGACGGGTGGGCCCTGTGGGTCCCATTGACCAGTTGACCTGGTCAACGCGTCAGCACTGTTCAGAGTGGCCCACTGACATGTGGGTCCCGAGCCTAATTAATCTTGTTTAAATTTAAATATAAATTAATTAGTTTAAGCAGTGACTGACAGTGCGGGCCCACCAGTTAATTAGGATAATTAGATTGAATCAAAGTCTGTTAATTAACACAGTCACTGGCCAGTGGGGCCCACTGGTCAGGTTTGACCTGATCAGCGAGTTTGTTGACTGCTGACATCACCCATACGTCATGCTGACATCACCAAACACTGTTCTAGATAATGTTGAATTAGATGAATAAAATAAATTTTAGAAAAATGTTTAAATCTTTAGAAATTCGTAGAAATTAAACCGTGGCTCGGATCGAAAAACTTTATACATGAAAGTTGCTCAGAACGACAAGACGAATCCAACCATGCTATCTGTTTCTGTGTCGGGACCCTCTACATAGGTGAACCCGCAACTTTTAGCCTGTTTCTGGTAGATGAATAGTGCATATATACCGGTTAATAAATCCAACTTAAATCCTAAAATAACTAAAATGACTTAAACAGGCTTTTAGGCAACCCTGCACTGCACGTTAGCATAGCATGCTCTGTGTTGCATATGTTTGTTGTGTATTTATCTGTTTCCTTCCCCTCTTCTCTCTCGGTAGACCCTGGTACCGACGCAGTTCCCGAGACCGACGCAGCTCAGGAGCTCGATGACACCGTTGACGACCTTGCGTTTGCCTCCGAGCAACCAGGCAAGCACCCCCCCCCCCTTTTGAACATGCCTATATCGCCTATTCTTTCTCCCTCCTGCTTGCATTAGAATTTGCTACTGCTTTGAGTTATCCTATTCTGATGCATAGCCTGTTTATTGTAACCAGCTATTGATACCTTACCTGCTTATCCTAAACTGCTTAGTATAGTCTGGATAGAGGCCCCAGTGACCCCACTTGTCCCGGTTGCCCCACTGGATCATCGGAAGACTCGACGTCCAGGCCCCAGCACCGCACATCACCCCCTGGTTGTATGACACTACAGCGTTACTATCGAGTGCCGAGGGTGATACCTCGTTTAGCACTTCTGATGTTAACTCTGTAGAGTAGCTATTCGGTCGTGGTCATCGAGGGTGATTCCTCCTTAGCCACTTCCGATAACGACGCTATCGTGCAACACCTCAAGTGTGAACTTCCAGGGTGATTCCTCCTAAGTTCACCTTGACGACTATGTCAGGTGGAATCCGTCAAGGGTGATTCCTCAGTTTTCCCCTGGTGTTTGGACACACAGTTACTATGACTTTAACCATGAACCATGATAAAGCCGGGTCGGACCTGAGGGGTACCCGCGCGAGCATGTGATGCGAGAGATGTGGAGACGGGTTGACCTAGAGGGTGCCCGCGAGATAATTACGAGGCGCGGCCGGGCATTCTTAGCCCTTGCCGCAAGTCCTCGAGATGGGGCGACGGGGTCACATCGATCATGAGTCTCTGCTCGTTATCGCGCGCTCCTAATTCACTAATGATTTAGATATTTGATCCGAGTGGGCCTCTGGCCCGATAGCACTAACCATCACGTGGGAACAGTTATGGGCACTCTGTGTTGTTTGCATCAGCCGAAGCTTAATAGACGTCAGCGATTGAGCGGCGCGCGCCAAGTTGGACCATGTGAAGCAACCGCCTTGATAGTGTGGGTTGCCAGGTCTGCTCTCGGCCGTGAATGTAACATGCAGGAGTTCCCGGGGCGATGGCCCAAGACCCCTGGGGGCATAGGTTTAGTCCGGCGTGCTGACCTGTCTGTTAAGCCTAAGTTGGGTTGCGGCGTATCGTTTGGCCGAGGCCGGGCATGACCCAGAAAAGTGTGTCCGGCTGGAGTTAATCAAGCTTGGTGGGTAATTTGGTGCACCCCTGCAGGGAAGAACTAATCTATGCATAGCCGGATCCTCGGTAACGGACGCTCGGAGTTGTATCCCGATCGATACAACAAGAACTGGATAGAATTGGATACTAGGGCTCTGGGATTGCTTACTCGCAGGGAGTTGAGAAAGGATCTCTGGCCGAGGTTGATACTGATTACTGTTACTACTTTATTCTGTACTAATCTACACTCTTCTAATGCTGCAAGACCGCTGAAGATGCTAGTCTTCGATAGGACTAGGCCTTCCCTCTATTCTGGCATTTCTGCAGCCCAGTCCACATATACAGCCTTTCTTTGATAATGTTGCATATGTAGTGTAGATCCTTGCTTGCTGAGTACTTCGGATGAGTACTCATGGTTGCTTTGCTTCCTCTTTTTCCCCATATCCATTTGATGCGACCAGATGACAGAGCCCCTGAGACAGCTGCCCCCACCGACGACTACTACTACCACCCCGAGGGTGGTTACTACTTCGAGCTTGCCGACGACCAGGAGTAGGATCAGAGGGTCCCAGGCAGGAGGCCTGCGCCTTTTCGATCATAGTGTTTTCTTTTGCCCCGCCTTGTAAAGGCATGTCTGTTTTATCTTTTATATCTGTACTCAGATATCTAATGCTTCCGCTGACGCTTGTAAGCGAGCTTATGTATTCGAGCCCTCGAGGCCCCTGGCTTGTAATATAAAGCTTGTATGACTTTATTTATGTTTTAGAGTTGTGTTGTGATATCTTCAAGTGAGTCCTTAGGTTTGATCGTGTGCATTTGCGTGTATGGTTAGTGCATGATTAAGCTGGGGCGTCACAGGTTGGTATCAGAGCCGACTGCCTGTAGGATCCCCCTTTCCAACTCCTTGGCCAAAGTTGAGTCTAGAACTTGAAAACTGTTTACTAACTTGGCTGTGTGGCTTACGGGCCCACGTCGCCAATCGGGTGGTATTAGGATCTTTTATTCCTCGTCTATACTCTGGGATTCTGATCTCTCATCTACTCGGGTTAAAGATTTTACTAACTCTGACATTAGGTTCTCGTAACCACTTCATCCCGGAGAGCCCCTTCACTACAGATGATCACTTGCTTCGCCAGAAGATTCTGCAGATACTCCTTGATGTTTCTCGAGATCCTGTGCCCATTGCCTTGCAGTTCCTGACCACCGATAATCCTTGTGAATAGCATCATTGCCGCTTGTACCTTCATCCCCAGTTGTTCATGAGCTTTCCAAAATACTTTGAAATACTATATGATCTCCCGAAAATTCTCTGTAGGCTATTGCTCTTGATTCTCCTTGCCTGCTTGCATTATGGTTAATTCCATACGTTTAGCAATCTTCGTTGACAGTCCTTGTCAATGCCATTTGCATCGCTTGATTCAATTTGCTGCTAATGCTTGCTATCATCAGTTAATTCCTAGAATTTGTTGTTCCGGCTCAGACGTCATTTTGGACATGAGTTGGTTTTCGGCCAATCAAGTTGTAAATGATTGTCCATCTAGTTCTATTCAACTCGCTCATCTTTTGATCAGAGCGTTTGCTTCTGATCCCCTTGTTTGGAAATCATAATTCCTTTGTATTTGAGTTATGTACTCCTGAAGTTCGTGGTATATGTTCCTAAGATGCCCCGATGGGTTGAACCTATGCCTTCTTAATCCGTGTGAACCCGATAATTCTCGTGGGTGATACTCCTCTGGTATTTCACCAGGTAGTTCTTCACGATCATATAAATTTTAACAGAATAGTGAATGAAAGATCATGCATTGGAGAAGTGGGAGTCGACCTTGAACTTTGTGTTCATGCCCATAGACACGATGTAGATCTTATCATGGAAGCTTCTCTTAAAATCAATTGTTCCCTTGGTATAAGTTCATCTTGTATCTGTGAATTGTTCCTTTGTAACTCTTGTGCTCTTCAGATCCAACCTTTTACGAGGTTGTGGTGTTCCGAATATCAACAAGAACATTGGAGGCACATTGCCAAATGTTTCTTGCTCTATTATCCAGACACCGTTGTATGGATAACATCATGTATTCCCTTGCCCCTTTATTTAAATGGTGGTGTACTTGTTGATCTGACATGTATATCGTGCTCTACTTTTCCTTGGGAAAAGATACACTCCTAATTCTTGTGTATAAACACATTTTCCTTTCCATTGGTTTGTTTAACCTTTCTTGTGATCTATATGATATAAGAAGAAATAATTCCCTGCTTATAAAACACCCCAATGTACAACCTTGTCAGTGAGACCCTGTTACTATTGTTGATGACATTCCGGTAACCCCCGATGGACGAGAACTTTGCCTATTGGTCCGCCTTGTTTCAACGAGCAGGAAAATGGTTCTCTTCGCCCTTGGTACCGATGTTGTCGCTGACATAACTGACAGATTATCCTCTGACATACCCTGTTGTCGAGACCGGTAAGATGTCACCATCCTCCCTACTTTTGATCAACACCCCCCACCCCCCACAGTTCCTCAGGATCGGAACCTGACTCTCCTATACATCCTTGATTCCGAAGTATCATATGCCCTTGGTTTTGTGTGTTATCACTAGCAACTCTCCGAGAGATGATCTATTCCGTCTGCTCTGAACCCCCTACTCACACTCTGTTCAGGTATCGATCGTTTGTCCATTCGCTTGAAACTTCTTATTGTACCTTCATACTTTGCTCTCGATGTTTTCTTAAGTTTCAACTCGAGAGATACTTCTGCCACATTCCCTAAATTGTTCACCAGATAATCGAACCTATAAGGGTCAGTTTCCCAAAGTTACCCTTTACTTCCTCACTTAAATCTCGGGACGAGATTTCTTGTAGTGGAGGAGATTTGTAACATCCCCAGCTTCACACTACAATGACTACCCTCTTGATAATGCCATATCATCATGGTTAACAGTGCTTGATCATCATTAGCATCATATCTCATTTCATATTCCAATTTTAATTGCAATTCAAATTTAAAATGCAAATAAAAGTTGTTCTAATCAAGAAACTAAAATGTTCATAGTATTACAAAAATTCCCCAAGCTATTATAAAAATAAAACCAGCATTAATTGAGACTCCAAAAATGCCCCTAGCTATTTTTGAATGACCCAACAGCACCCTTCCATCGCTTTTAAATTCCAACCATAAATCAAATGAATTCAAATGAGGTTTGAACTTTTCGTAGCAGTGCACAATATTCCCTTGAAATTGTTTTGACCAGTGGCACATTTTTGGCAAAGTCATTGATGGCTCAAAATAAATGAAAAATAGCTACTGTTAAGAAAAACAGAAACAGAAAAAGGGAAAAGGCTTGACGTACTGTGCACTCAAGCCTCTGGGCTACAGTAACCAGCCCAGCCCACCACCGCGCTCGTCCCCTACCTCTCGCGCTATCGGCCGCCCGCGCTGACACACCGACGATGCCGCACGCGTCGGGCATCCGCCGGCGTATGGAGGTGGATAAGTACCACCTTGGCCCCCCTCGAACCCTAACCCCCAGTTCCTCCTCTCCTCTCTCCCCCACGCGCGCTCGCTTGATCCCCTCTCTGTCCCGAGCGTGCGCCGCCGTACCCCGTCGATCCAGCGCTCTCCGGCATCCTCAAGCTCCGCCGACAGGTCGTGAAGCTTCGCCGCATCCCTCTCCGTCGGCTACGCCCAGCAATTCGAGACGAGAGCCACCGAGTCGAGCCCGGCGACCTCGTCCTCCTCCTTCGGCCACCTCGACTCCGGCAAGGATTCCGAGGACGGCAAGCTTCCCCGAGCCCATTTGAGCACACCTACAGGGCCCGGTGAGCAGTCGCCGCCTTTTCTCCCTCTTCCCCGTGCGGATTCGCCTCTGTGCTCACCGTACTTAGCACGCCCGAACGCTCCGCCGTAGAGCTTGTCGCTGGCGAGCCGTCGATGACGAAATGGTTATGTGGCGCTGCACCTCGTGTTCGCCCGCGCGCGTAGATGCCCTCTGGCCTAGCCATTTGTCTCGAGCGCGTCGGTTTCGCCGTTCCCGTGGAGCTCCCGAAACCGCCGCCGCCGCCGACGTCACACCACCCGATTCTGGCCATCGTAGCTCGCGTGGCCACCGCCGTTCGACGCGGCGTGAACAGCCCGATCGAAAGCAAGAAACCGTGGCCGTTTTGGTGCACCACAGGAGAAGTCCGAGCTCGCCCGAGCTCTCTGCCGTGCCCGGCGCTCGCCGGAGTGTATTCCGGCGCCGGTGACGATGTGGCGCCCACGTGGCCTCCTCTATGAGGCTGACGGGTGGGCCCGGTGGGTCCCGTTGACCAGTTGACCTGGTCAACGCGTGCGCACTGTTCATAGTGGCCCACTGACGTGTGGGTCCTGAGCCTAATTAATCCCGTTTAAATTTAAATAGAAATTAATTAGTTTAAGCAGTGACTGACAGTGCGGGCCCACCAGTTAATTAGGATAATTAGATTGAATCAAAGTCTGTTAATTAACACAGTCACTGGCCAGTGGGGCCCACTGGTCAGGTTTGACCTGGTCAGCGATTCTGTTGACTGCTGACATCACCCATACGTCATGCTGATGTCACCAAACACTGTTCTGGAAAATGTTGAATTAGATGAATAAAATAAATTTCAGAAAAATGTTTAAATCTTTAGAAATTCGTAGAAATTAAACCGTAGCTCGGATCGAAAAACTTTATACATGAAAGTTGCTCAGAACGACGAGACGAATCCAACCATGCTATCTGTTTCCATGTCGGGACCCTCTACAGAGGTGAACCCGCAACTTTTAGCCTGTTTCCGGTAGATGAATAGTGCATATATACCGGTTAATAAATCCAACTTAAATCCTAAAATAACTAAGATGACTTAAACATGCTTTTAGGTAACCCTGCACTGCACGTTAGCATAGCATGCTCTGTGTTGCATATGTTTGCTATGTATTTATCTATTTCCTACCCATCTTCTCTCTCGATAGACCCCGGTACCGACGCAGTTCCCGAGACCGACGCAGCTCAGGAGCCCGACGACACCGTTGACGACCTTGCCTTTGCCACCGAGCAACCAGGCAAGCACCCCCCCTTTTGAACATGCCTATATCGCCTATTCTTTCTCCCACCTGCTTGCATTAGAATTTGCTACTGCTTTGAGTTATCCTATTCTAATGCATAGCCTCTTTAATGTAACCTGCTATTGATACCTTACCTGCTTATCCTAAACTGCCTAGTATAGTCTGGATAGAGACCCCAGTGACCCCACTTGTCCCGGTTGCCCCGCTGGATCATCGGAAGACTCGACGTCCAGGCCCCAGCACCGCACATCACCCCCCTGGTTGTACGACACTGCAGCGTTACTATCGAGTGCCGAGGGTGATACCTCATTTAGCACTTTTGATGTTAACTCTGTAGAGTAGCTATTCGGTCGTGGTCATCGAGGGTGATTCCTCCTTCGCCACTTCCGATAACGACGCTGTCGTGCAACACCTCAAGTGTGAACTTCGAGGGTGATTCCTCCTAAGTTCACCTTGACGACTACGTCAGGTGGAATTCGTCGAGGGTGATTCCTTAGGTTTCCCCTGGTGCTTGGACACACAGTTACTATGACTTTAACCATGAAACATGATAAAGTCGGGTCGGCCCTGAGGGGTACCCGCGCGAGCATGTGATGCGAGAGATGTGGAGACGGGTTGACCTGGAGGGTGTCCGCGAGATAATTATGAGGCGCGGCCGGGCATTCTTAGCCCTTGCCGCAGGTCCTCGAGACGGGGCGACGGGGTCACATCGACCGTGAGTCTCTGCTCATTATCGTGCGCTCCTAATTCACTAACGATTTGGATATTTGATTCGAGTGGGCCTCTGGCCCGATAGCACTAACCATCACGTGGGAACAGTTATGGGCACTCTGCGTCGTTTGCATTAGCCGAAGCTTAATGGATGTCAGCGACTGAGCGGCGCGCGCCGAGTTGGACCGCGTGAAGCAACCGCCTTGATAGTGCGGGTTGCCAGGTCTGCTCTCGGCTGTGAACGTAACGTGTAGGAGTTCCCGGGGCGTGCTGACCTCTCTGTTAAGCCTAGGTCAGGTTGCGGTGTATTGTTTGGCCGAGGCCGGCATGACCCAGAAAAGTGTGTCCCGCCAGAGTTAATCGAGCTTGGTGGGTAAGTTGGTGCAGCCCTGCAGGGAAGAACTAATCTATGCATAGCCGGATCCTCGGTAGCGGACGCTCGGAGTTATATCCCGATCGATACAACTAGAACTGGATAGAATTGGATACTAGGGCTCTGGGATTGCTTTCTCGCAGGGAGTTGAAAAAGGATCTCTGGCCGAGGTTGATACTGATTACTGTTACTACTTTATACTGTACTAATCTACACTCTTCTAATGCTGCAAGACCGCTGAAGATGCTAGTCTTCGATAGGACTAGGCCTTCCCTCTATTCTGGCATTTCTGCAGTCCAGTCCACATATACAGCCTTTCTTTGATAATGTTGCATATGTAGTGTAGATCCTTGCTTGCTGAGTACTTCAGATGAGTACTCACGGTTGCTTTACTTCCTCTTTTTCCCCATATACGTTTGATGCGACCAGATGACGGAGCCCCTAAGACAGCTGTCCCTACCGACGACTACTACTACCACCCCGAGGGTGGTTACTACTTCGAGCTTGCCGACGACAAGGAGTAGGATCGAAGGGTCCCAGGCAGGAGGCCTGCGCCTTTTTGATCGTAGTGTTTTCTTTTGCCCCACCTTGTAAAGGCCTGTATGTTTTATCTTTCATATCTGTACTCAGATATCTGATGCTTCCGCTGACGCTTGTAAGCGAGCTTATGTATTCGAGCCCTCGAGGCCCTTGGCTTGTAATATAAAGCTTGTATGACTTTATTTATGTTTTAGAGTTGTGTTGTGATATCTTTATTTATGTTTTAGAGTTGTGTTGTGATATCTTCAAGTGAGTCCTTAGGCTTGATCGTGTGCATTTGTGTGTATGGTTAGTGCATGATTAAGCCGGGGTGTCACACACACAACCCGACAACTGTATGCGGTGTCATGTGTTATCACACACGTGTTAACATAAGGAAACATATGTGTAACTTACTAATCATCACACACAAGTACTCGAATACGCATCATGTACGATACTCCTAGCCATCGCAAGCAACTAGTTTGCATTTTTCAAAGTTTTTTCTACACACAAAATCGCACACGAATTAACTGTAGTAACCGTCTGTGCTATATTTTCTCATCGCAAACAGTTCATCCGAGTGGGTTGTTTGCCGCATATCACACACATCTTGTTTACACGAATTGTTTGTGTTCTTTTGGCTCATCGCAAATAGTTCATCTATGTGGACTGTATGCCACATATCACACACATCTTGTTAAGTTGAACCGTTTCTGTTGTGTTGCCTAATCAAAAACACTTCATCCGAGTGAACCGTATGCCGTATATCGCACACATCTTGATCTGGCTGATCGTTTCTGTTGCGTTCCCTAATCACAAACATTTCATCCGAGTGAACTGTATGCCGTATATCGCACACACCTTCATATGGCTGCCCGTTTCTATTGTTTTGGCTCATCACAAACAGTTCTTATGGATTAACCGTATGCCATGCATCGCACATGCAACTATAATCTGGATCGTGTTTGATGTCTCCGCCATCGCGAATGTTTTGTATCTTTTTTGAAGGTTTTATTACATCACCGTTTTTGATTAATGCATCGCACACAGTTTCGTTGAAGGGTCTCTGATTGTAGTGTCGCATTAGCAACATCCTGCAGTAGTGGTGAACTTGGAGGCATCACCCTCGGTAGGTTCACTCTTGAAGAGTTGCATGACAGAGTCGTCATTGGGAGGGGTGAAGGAGGAATCACCCTCCATAGACCATGATCGACTAGCTACACTACAAAGATCTCATCAAAAGAGCTATATGAGGTATCACCCTCGGCACTCGATAGTAACTCTGCAGAGTCATACAACTAAGGGGGTGTGAGGTGATGTGTCGGGCTCTGGATGTTGATCTCATTGATCGAGTCATCTGTTATAAAGCGGGGGCAACAGGGACAAGGTGAGGGGTCACTGGTGGATCACTAACCAACCTATACTAAGCATATAGGATAAGCAGGTAGGTAACAATAGCAGGTTACAAAAGTAGGCTATGCATCAGAATAGGAGCAATCAATTACAGTAAGAAAATCTAGTACAAGCATGAGAGAGAATGGAATGGGCGATATAGGAATGATCAAGGGGGTTTTGCTTGCCTGGAAGCTCTGCTGCAAGGGGTTGGACGTCGTAGGTGTAGTCATACTCTAGAGCAGCGTCAGTCTCGGTGTCTACCAGAGAGAAGAGGGGGAAGAAACAATAAATATAAAGCAAACAGATGCATCATGATGCATGACACGGTAATATGCGGTGTTAGGGGTGACCTAACGCAGTGCTACACATTACAGGTGAAGTGGGAAAACATCTGGGAATGTTTTCCTGGTGTTTGGCATCTTTCAGACAGATCTATCGGAGGGGAAGGATCCATATTCATCATGCTAGAGTCATGTGACAGATGAACGAAAAGCATATTCGGATTCGTTACATTTTTCTGAGCAACTTTCATATATATATATATATATATATATATATATATTATTTTCATCTAACTTACGGTTAATTTTATATTAATTTCTAAAGTTTTATTAATATTATGGAATTTCTAGAATTAATAATAATTCAAAAATAAAAGGGCTAATTGCTATATATACCCAAAAAGTTTCCCCAGACAAGCCACACAGGGGCTGACTGGTGGGCCCTATTGACTGGGTCAATAGCCCAGTCAACAGAGGCTGACTGGTGGGACTAGCTAGTGAGTCCGCAGGTCCAGTCAGCAGTCAACAGGACCGTTGACTGGTCAAAACTGACCAGGGGGTCCCACTGGTCAGTTATACAACTAATAAAGCAGGTTTTAATTAAACCTAAATAATCTAATTAGCAGGTGGGGCCGAGCTGTTAGTGTCTAAACTAATTAATAAAATTAGTTTAAATTAAACTAATTAACTACAGTGCGGGCCCATGTGTCAGTGGGCCAGTGGGGAGGTTAGTGGCCCGGGGCCCACCTGGCGGTGACCCAGGCAGTGGCTGCGCAGTGGCGCGCTGGCGGTGACACTCGAGACAACGGCGACACATGGGATATGGTCTCCGGTGACCAAACAAGTGGCGCAGCAGCGTGTTCGAATGCGGGGGCTTGCGCGCATCCGCTCATGGCCGTAGCCGTGGCTGGGACGTGCGGAATCGACGGCGACGTCGAGTAGTGCGTCCACCAGAGTTCCAGCGTGGACGGGCCCGTGGCTATGGGGCACGGCCAGGCCAGCGGGTGGCTGCGTTCGACTTGTGGGAGTGTGCTGCGTCTAATGGTGCAAACGGGAGGCCAAGAGGTGGTCGGAGGTGGCCGGACGGTGAAGCTACGCGGTGGCCGGAGCTTGGGCGTGCGGGAAGGTAGCTACAGCGCACTAGGGGAAGCAAGGAGGAGTCGGGGTGGGCCGGAGGCTTACACTGGGGCAGCAGGGTAGACTAGCGGGCTCGGGGAGGGTCGACGGTGCTGGTGTCGGGTCTAGAGGTTGAAGACGAGGTCGGGGCGATGCTGCGGGGCCATCCTGGTCCACGTGGCTCGGCGGAGGGGAAGAGGGGTTCGCGGCAGAGCTCGTGGGCACGTCGGCGAGGCGAGGGCCGGCCGGTGGCCGCGATGGAGCGAGGTGAACGGCGATGGCCGCGCTCGGCGATGGGGGATCTGGATGAGGGGAGTGGAGCGAGAGGGAGAGGGAGTGGGGGCAAGTGGGAGAGGGGACCGAGGAGTCGGGGGCGTGGCGCCCTTATCTCCTCCGGCGGGGGCGGCGAGGCGGTCGGGCGGCGACCATCGGGTGCGGTCGGATGAACAGTGGAGGGGGGAAGAGGAAGACAACAACGGGGGAACTAGGCTGGGCCTGGCTGGGCCTGCCACTATGGCCTATGGCCCTGTTGGGTATATGACCCCGAGATATAACCCACCCAGAAAGGGCTGGGATAGACCGTTGGCGACTCACGAAGCTAAGCCTCAGACAGGCCCAAGTGACCAAGGCACAGGGCCGGAGGGGCGGCTCACAAGATGGGCCATATTAAAGCCCAAGACCAGAAGACGGTGCGTGGCTTGGAGGTGTAAGCCGCACTACGATGACTTGTCACAGAAGGCAAGGCGACTTAGAGTTAGGATCGGTCACGGATCATGACCAGACCCGGACTCTTGTAAGCCGGCGGCCTTGACCTGTATATAAAGGCGAGTCCCCGGCATAGAATAGACAGGTTACAATCAATCAATAGCTAGGTCAAGCGAATTCGCTCCCTTGTAATCGATACTCACACAATAAGCAACAAGAGCAGGAGTAGGCTTTTACCTCCACTGTGAGGGGCCGTACCTGGGTAAACTCGTGTCTCTCGTCCCGCTCAACCCCGACTAGTTAATAACCATAGTGATGGCCTCGCACCTAAGTCGTTTCACTAGGGCATCTGCCGTGATAAAACCATGATAGTTGGCGCCCACCGTGGGGCTAGCGCATGGTGGTTTCGAGTTCTTGAAGGGATATTTCCCAGGGATCAAGGGATACGCCGTTGGCAGGATGACCAAGAGTCACCGTGGCAAGCTCTACATCGATGACACTGGCTGGGGCCCCGAGGCCGACTCAATCGAGTACGGGTACCGGGTCCCCTTCGGCGGAATCCACGTCTTCATTAGCAAGATCGGCGGATCTGAACCTGAGCCGGACATCTACACCGACATCCTCGAGCCGGCTCGGCACACGCAACCCGCCCGGGCCTGGGCTTCACGCAAGGTGTCATGGAATAGTCACGGCAGATGTCCTAGTGTGAGGACTTAGTCGTGGAGCCATCGCAATGAGGTTAGTTTAAAGGGGTTAATCAGGACAAAGGACACGGGTAGTTTATACTGGTTTGGCCCCTTGCGATGAAGGTGAAGGCCTAATCCAGTTTGAGGTGGTATTGCTAGGGTTTCGATGACCAGGGAGCGAATACGCTTAACCTGGCTCTTGATCTGTTGTTTCTTGTCCCTAAACCGCCGCCGGGTCGTCCCTTTATATACACAGGTTGACGCCCGGCGGTTCACAGAATCCCGGCCGGCTCATAAACGTGTCCGGCTCAGTATCCACTCTTTCCTATCTTATAATACAAGTCATATACTTATGGCGGTTTACATCTATGGGCCCTAACTCGCCTTTGGGCTTTGGGCCTTCTTATTAAGTCTCCTTCGTAAGTCGCCATCTTCTATGTCTTCATGGGCTTCAATACAGGTAAATCACTATGAGCATAACCCGGCCCCTCCTGGGCGGTTTATACTCAATAGTTATATCCCCAACATTAGGCCCCAGGTTGATTTGAACTTGTTCATGTCAATCTTCAACACTTAGGAAAATTCCTTCTTCATTACCTTCGCAAAAATTTGTAACTCGCCGTGACGTCATCTTCCGAGATCATGATAACCCGCCATGATGTCACCTGTCATTAATTTTATAAACATCCAGAAATCATATATGCATCTCCTTTTTAATGAACCTCCGAAAAACGAGGCATCAGCCCTGTCACATATCCAATTTGGAGCTCCTCGATTCCTGCACATGCCACTTATCCATTCACCTTATAAATAGGGCCAGGGGTCCTTTTCACTTTCCCCCCTCGGCCTCTTCGTCTTTATCATCTTCCTCGTGATGCGCTGCTCTCGAGTCCAGCCGCCGCCATCGACCCTCTCCTCTGCATCACCATTGGCCGCTGCATCAACCTGACTTGGTCCAGATTTTGCTCGCGCGCCTCCGCCGTTCAACAGCCTTGGTAAGTTCTTCCTCCTTCCCCCTCCGTAGATCTCATTAGGGTTCGAACGAATTCATGGAGGTTCGGCACTGTTCTTCACCTATTCTTTGCTGTAGCATGAGGTCTGATTCAAGCTTGATATTTATCCTGTGCGGCAATAATCCTAGTCCCTTTTTCCTCATCAGAGCATCTCTTTTAGGTAGAAAAATCCGATCTGGACCTTCATAAACTGCTCAAGTACCAGTATTTCAGGTCTGAATATATTTTCATTTTCTGACACGCGGTAGATCCAAAATTGCAATACCAATCTGTGAAATCTGTTTTTCATCACTTAGCCATTTTCCAACTTCAGATCTATACTTTCAATATCCGTGTAGGCGGTTTAACTTCAGAAAATAATAACCTGCCAGGTACCATTAGTCCCCTCTTAAACCGCCAAGTGCTCGTCTTTGTAATTTGATAACGTCACTGTCCGGTTAAACATTTATGCATGCTTCAACACTTTCTGCCTGTTAACCATGAACCTTAAACCGGCACAAATCTTTTCCAGGTTATCGTATAAATGGCCAAATCCTTTTATTCCTGTAACTGGGTGTAACACCCCCCGGTGATTAGCAACAGTAATCACTTTTGATAATGACATGTTAGCATGATCAACAGTGTATAATCATCATTAGCATCATATTGCATTTCAACTCCTAAGTCAAATTCAAAATTTAAATAAAAGTGGAATATGAAAGTTGTCCAACATAGGAGCTAAAATGTCAGATAAATAACAAATATTCCAGAGGCTATTCTAAAATTGAAACCAACATCATTGGAATTGGATAAGTGACTCGAACAACCTCAAACAGTGGATAAAGATAATATTTAATAACCATTTATTAAATCTGAAATAAATATGGAATTATGTTTTGCCCAAACTAGTTTTAGGTGTTAGGGAATGATGCACTGGTATTTATGAAATAGGTCACACTTTTTACAAAAGCCATTTGGGGCCTAAACATTTAACAGTAGAGAAAAGAGAATAAAGAAAAGGAAAAAAGAAACAGAAAAGGATAAAGGGACCCCCCCCCCGACTGGGCCTCGGCCCAGCAATGCCACCGGCCGCCAGGCCGGCCCAGCCGCGCCTACCATCCGCCACCCCCCCCCCCCCGAACCCTCGCCCTACCCCCGATCCCCTCCCCCTCCTGTTCTCTCTCCATCCCCGCCCCCCCATCTGGATCGGGATCCTCCCTATCCGTCCGCCCGCGCTCGCCGCGGCCGTCACCAGTGTCGCCAAAAACACGTGGTGGGTTGGTGCCGTGCCGTCGGACACCTCTATAGTATATCACGAGCATTTGCTGCACCCACAAAACCCAAAAAAAACAAGAATATCACAACAAGTCGGAAATAAAAAAAAAAAAATCCCATCCAGATCGGATCGGGGAATCAGCGTGCACTCACACAACGTTGCAGCAGTGACAAAAAGGAGGACGCAAAAAAAACAAACGCTCGCGCGTCGCCGTTGGACCCGCCCGCCCGGATCCCGGCCTCCCCGCCGGCCTGCACCTCGTCTCGTCGCCGTCGTCCCCGGGGTTGTGTCGACCGCAGTAAAGGGCCACTAATACCCCCCGCTGCCCGTCCCTAACGAGCACGTGAGGCTGTGCCTCGAGGCCTCTTTCCCCCGCTCCAAGTGCTACCAAAGTCAGCCAACCAAATAAAACGGCCGCGCCAAAAACAAACCGCCCCTACCGTGCAACCGCGCCGCCAACAAAAAAAAAAGGTCCAACACAAAGGCTGCCAAAAACAAAAAACGTCCACCACCGGCGTGTCGGCGTAACCGCAAAAAAGGCTCCGCCTCCGGGCCACTTGCCTTAAACCCATCTCGAAAAATAAGAGCGCGCTGCCAGCCCGCGCTAGACTGCCGCCCCCACAACAAGCAAGAAAACACAAAATAGAAAAAAAAAAAAAAAAAAAAAAAAACAAAAAAAAAAAAAAAAGAAAAAAAAATATGGAAAAAAGCACAAGACATAGGGAAAAGACCGCACCGCGCCCCCCGTGCTCCCCTTTGGGCACCGACATGTCCGGTCCCAAAGGGCACGCCCCGACGTGTCCGCCCCTGGGCCACTGCCCTAGTGGGGCCCGAACCCCCCCCCCCCCTGTGTCTGACAAATGGCCCACGGCCCAGAAACGATTTTAAGAAAATAAAAATAGAAATAATAAAATAATTAATTAAATAATTAATTAGTTAATTAATTAGTTAATTAATCCTGATTAGGTTATCTAATACTAATTAGTGTAATTAATCAGTAATTAAATTAATTAACCTAATTAACCTAACAGCCTACAGGTGGACCCACCCTGTCAGGTGGCTGCTGACGTCAGCATGATGTCATGCGACGTCATCAATCACTGTTTCGGATAATGTTGAATTAATAATTAATTAAATTCAGAAATTAATAAAAACTTTAGAAAATCATATTAACTAAACCGTAACTCCGATGAAAATACTTTGTACATGAAACTTGCTCAGAACGACGATACGAACCCGATACGCTCGTTATCTCCGTCAGACGCCCGCAGCTATAAGAACGGTTGAACAATTAGACCGATTTCGATAATATGAGTGTCCAACTTTATTAAATAAATCCGAATAAATTCCTAAATTAACTAACTAATCATTGTTAGGCAGTAGAAACACCCCGGCATATCATTTAGTGCATGTCATACATATTGTTGCTATTTGCCGTGGAATTTATTGTTTTCTCTCCCCCTCCTTCTCTCTCGATAGACGCCGAGACCGACGACGCTGCACCAGGTTACGACTACTCTAGCCGACGAGCAGCCCGTTGACGACCTCCCTCTCTTGCCAGAGCAACCAGGCAAGCCCCCCCCCTTGAGTCATTCCAGATATCGCCCATTCTATTCTCTGCTTGCATTGATTCGTACTGTAATGTATGCTCCTATTCTGATGCATAGCCTGCTGTTGTAACCTGTCATTGCTACCTTACCTGCCTATGATAATGTTTGTATAGGTTGGTATGACACCATGTGACCCCACCACCTTACTTTGTCGCCCCTGCTTGTTCATGACGACTCGATCAACTGATCGTCGATCAGAGACAACGCCTCACTTCACACCCCCTTAGTTGTACGACTCTGCGTAGTAACTATCGAGTGCCGAGGGTGATACCTCGTACGCACTCCTGATGAATCCTGTCAGCATACTGTAGTACGTCGTGGCATCGAGGGTGATTCCTCCTTCTCCATGTCCGATACGACTCTGTCGTGCAACCTCTCAGTGTGAACCTCGAGGGTGATACCTCTTAGTTCACCCTGATGATTATGACCACACGGTTACTTGACCTTTTCACAGGCGGTCCCCTGTGGGTACCCGTGGGGATCTATGATTCGGGTGTGCCGGAAGGGCACTCGAGTGTGACATTGTGGCGGAGCATAGAGACTCTGATTGTCTCCGCTTGATACTAATTGAGCCTATTGGATTTGGGTGTGTGGATCGGGTGGGTCGAGTGCCCTATACGCACTACACCCCACGCGGGATAGGTTGTATGGGCCCTCTGCGATGTACGTTTCGCCGAAAGCTTATCCAGACGTCACGATCACCGTGCGAGTGATCGTCGGGATGGGCTGGATACTTCACTGGCGAGTCAGTGTCGCGCTGCAACCCGGCCAGCCACGCAACGCGCAGGGTGCCCAGGGCGATGGCCCGAGACCCCTGGGTGCATAGGTTAGTCCGGCGTGCTGACCTCTCTGCTGAGCCTAGGTAGAGCGCTGCTTCGTGTTGATCTTCCGAGGACGGGCATTACCCAGCAAGTATGTCCGGCCAGAGTTGATCGAGCGTGTTGGGTAACAGTAGTGCACCCCTGCAGGGATGAATCTTCTATCGATAGCCGGTCCTACGGTAAAGGACGCTCAGTTTGTGTATCCCGATCTACTACTTAAACTGGATACTTGTTACTTAATTGAAGCTTCGGGATTACTTTCTCGCTGGGAGTCGAGGAAGGATCTTTGAGCTGTACTTCAACATGTTTGCTAAATAAAATGCTATTCTACTCTCTTCTACTGCTGCAAGATGATGGCTTTGAGAAGATGTTTGAAGATGCTAGTCTTCGATAGGACTAGGCCTTTCTCTCAATTCTGGCATTTCTGCAGCCCAGTCCAAATATACAGCCTTTTCTCCATTGATAATGTTGCATATGTAGTATAGATCCTTGCTTGCTGAGTACTTCGGATGAGTACTCACGGTTGCTTTATTTTCTCTTTTCCCCCATATACCCCACCTTGATGATACACCAGACGATGGAGTCCAGGAGCCAGACGCCACCACCGGAGCCTACTACCAGGCGGGTCCAGAGGGCACGTACTACTGGATCGAGCCAGCTGACCAGGAGTAGGATCGGAGGCTCCCAGGCAGGAGGCCAACGCCTTTCGATCTAGTGTCGCTGTTTGTGCTAGCCTCCTTAAGGCAAAACTTGTCTAACTATGTCTGTACCCAGATATTATTTGTATGACTGACTTATGTATTCGGATCTTCGGATCCCTGGTCTGTAATATTGTGGACCTCCGTTTATTTGTGTTTAGAGTTGTGTTGTGATATCTTCCCGTGAGTCCCTGGGTTTGATCGTACACGTTTGCGTGTATGATTAGTGTACGATTGAACCGGGGGCGTCACAAGTTGGTATCAGAGCCGACTGCCTGTAGGAAGCCCCCCTCCAAATTCCTTGGCCGAAGTTGAGTCTAGAAACCGAGAAACTAATTTACTAACTTGGCTGTGTGGCTTACGGGCCCACGTCGCCAACTGGGTGGTATTAGGATCTTTTATTCCTCGATCTTTACTCTAGGATTCTAATCTCTCATCTATTCGGGTTTTGCAAAATTACTAAACGCCGACATTTAGGTTCTCGTTAATTCTGTCCACCCGGAGAGCTGGATTCAGTGCGATTTCCCTGTCTTTGATCTGATTAGTCTGATAATCATTTTCCTTTCCATTGTTTTGTTTAACCTTTCTCTCCGAGTTGTATTATACTCCGAGTTGTCATTCGATAAGACCAGATTCTGCATCAGAGTGCACGCGGAGAGTAGGATCCAGCGAGTTGATGGATCATCGGTGTTCTCTAAACTCGACTTGAGGTTGGGTTATCACCAGATCCGTGTCCGTGAAGAGGACATTCCCAAGACTGCATTCGTCACTCGTTATGGCTCCTATAAATACACCGTCATGTCATTTGGCCTAACGAATGCCCCAGCTACGTTCTCCCGTCTGATGAATTATATATTCATGGATTACCTTGACAAATTCGTCGTGGTATATCTAGATGATATTCTGGTCTATTCTAAGAATAAAGAGGAACATGCTGAACATCTCTGTCTTGTTCTAGAAAGGCTCCGAGAACACCAGTTGTATGCCAAGTATTCCAAATGCGAATTTTGGCTTCCGGAAGTAACTTACCTTGGACATGTGATTTCCAAGGATGGGATTGCTGTTAACCCCGAACGAGTTCAGGCTATTCTCGACTGGACTCCCCCAAAGAATGTTAAGCAAGTCAGAAGTTTTCTCGGACTCGCTAGTTATTGTCGTCGATTCGTTGAGAACTTTTCCAAGATTGCAAAACCATTGACATATCTGCTTCACAAAGGTGTTAAATTTGAGTGGACAGAAAAATGTCAAGAAAGCTTTCAGACACTAAAAGATAAATTGACATCTGCCCCAGTACTAGCACCCCCGGATTCCCAAAAGGATTTCGTGATATACTGTGATGCATCTCGTCAAGGATTAGGCTGTGTCCTAATGCAAGAGCGCAAAGTGATTGCTTATGCCTCCCGACAATTGCGTCCTCATGAAGAAAATTATCCCGTGCATGATCTTGAACTTTCTGCGGTTATCTATGCCTTGAAGCTATGGCGACATTACCTTGTCGGTAACCGTTGCGAGATATACACGGATCACCAAAGCTTGAAGTATTTATATACTCAACCAGATCTGAACCTTCGTCAACAAAGATGGCTCGAAACAATTGCCGATTATGATATGAATATTTCATATACCCCCGGCAAGGCTAATGTAATGGCCGATGCTTTGAGTCGCAAGTCCTATTGTAACAATCTTATGGTTCAAGAAACACAACCTCTTCTCCATGAAGAGCTTTGCAAGTTGAACCTCCATATTGTCCCACAGGGTTATCTCAATACCCTGGTTGTCGAACCAGATTTAGAACACGGCATTAAGGTTATGCAAAGGTATGACGCTGAAGTTGAAAAGATCAAGCGATACCTCGAGAAAGGAAAGCCTTCGGAATTCCATCTTGATGCAGATGGGATCCTGTTTTTCCAACACCGTCTCTTCGTACCCAAGTTCAAGAATGAGAGGGAAAACGTTATGAAGGAAGCTCATGACACTCCCTTGTCCATTCACCCTGGTAGCACAAAGATGTACCGTGACATTTGTCAAAGATTCTGGTGGCCTAATATGAAGCGAGACATTGCTCGTTATGTTTCTGAGTGTGACGTTTGCCGCCGCGTTAAAGCCCAACATCAAAGGCCCGCAGGAACTCTGCAACCCCTGGAAATTCCTGAATGGAAATGGGACAAGGTCCAAATGGATTTCATTACTGGTTTTCCCAAATCCCAGAAGGGTAATGATGCTATATTTGTTGTCATTGACCGATTCTCTAAGGTTGCCCACTTTCTGCCTGTTAAGGAGACAATCACTGCTAGCCAGTTAGCAGACTTGTATGTTTCCCGGATTGTGTCACTCCACGGTGTTCCGTTGGAGAT